>CM077646.1:25760214-26325214 GCA_039707465.1 Rhabdophis nuchalis | reverse complement strand
CAAGATCTTCGTTTATTATGACCGCCACCCCACCACCCCTACCTAGGGCCCGGGGCTGATGAAAAGCGCGGTAGCCTGGTGGGCACATTTCAACGAGGGGGAGTCCACCCTCATGGCCCAACCAGGTCTCCGCTATTCCAGCCAGGTCCGGCTCCCCCTCTGACACAAGGTCATGGATGAGGGGGGCTTTGTTGACAATGGACCTGGCGTTACAAAACATCAGCCTCAGGCCCTGGCTCTGTATTCCCTGACCACCTAGCCTGCGGGTGGTCAGGGAATACAAAATAAAAATCTCACCATGATCCTTCACATCCTTCTGGGTATCCCACCAGCTGGATAGGAAACTATTATTTCCTCCCAGTGATGCTTCCAGCAAGACACCCAGTGCAAATGGCTTTTGTGTTTGTGTATGTGTGTGGGGAGTCTAATACAGATAGTCCTCACTTACCATTCATTTAGCAACCATGTGATTCATAAAAAAAAACAGTTTGGCAAACAATCTTCGCATTTACCACCATCACATTGTCCCGATTCTGTGATATTTATTTATTTTATTTTATTTATTTATTTGGATTTATTGACCGCCCCCTCTCTCCGAAGAGACTCGGGGCGGTGTACAAGAATTTAAGAGCATATACATATATAACAATTATAAATAATAAAACTAAATTAAATGTTTTACCCTGTGTTAAAATATCTTGTTTAAATTTATAACGTAAAAACCCGATTAGGTAATATTTACAACTAGGCTGGTATGGTAGATTAGGTTAGGCCAGGCCGGCCTGCTGGAAAAGATGGGTCTTTAATTGTTGACCCATGTTAGATCTACTGCGGAGGTCCGTAGTAGATCTAAGCTCGGGGGGTAGGTCATTCCAGAGGGTTGGGCCTGCCACAGAGAAGGACCTTCCCCTGGGAGCCGCCTGTTGGCATTGCCAGGAGGACGGCACCTGGAGAAGTCCCTCTCTGTGTGAGCAAATCGGTCAAAGGGATGTGTGGGGTAGGATACGATCACGCAGATAGCTAGGACCCGTGCCATGGAGCACTTTAAAGATGGTAATCAACACCTTGAAGTGCACCCGAAAGGCCACAGGTAGCCAGTGCAGCTCGCGCAGGAGCGGTGTTACGTGGGAGTACCTGGAGGTACCCATAATTACCCACGCGGCCGTATTCTGGACTAGCTGTAATCGGCGGGTGCACCTCAAGGGGAGCCCCATGTAGAGAGCGTTACAGTAGTCTAGTCGGGAAGTCACGAGCGCATGAGTGACTGTGCGAAGGGCATCCCGGTCCAATAGGGGCCGCAACTGGCGTACCAGGCGAACCTGGCAGAATGCCCCCTTGGCCACGGCCATCACATGATCTTCCATAGACATCTAGGAGGACGCCTAAGTTGCGTGCCTGATCCACGGGGGCTAGAAGTTCACCCCTTATGGCCAGTGATGGGATCAACTGGTTGTACCGGGGCGCCGGAAACCACAGCCACTCGGTCTTGGATGGGTTGAGTCTGAGTCTGTTCCTTCCTATCCAGCTCCGCACGGCTTCCAAACATCGGGACATCACTTCAACGGCATCATTGGGGTGGTTTGGGGTAGATATGTACAACTGAGTATCATCAGTTGTACATATAACCGTTAGCATGCTTCCCAACAAGCTTAAGACAAAATTCATGTGGAAGACCGAAATAAAATCAAAAGTAGCAGTCATTTGATGTCTCAATGTCCATATTGATTCACTTAATGACCAGAAAAGAAGTGAGGTCAAAAGCCTGTGGCAAAGTGATTTTCCAAAATGTTCTATCACAGTTGTGGTCAATAAGTGAGGACTATCCATTTTCATCACCACCCTGCAGGCTCTTTTTTCCTGCGATTGATGTGGATACAACCAATGTGCAGTAGGGAGTCTCTTTGGATGCCTTTCCTATTAGAGAGCTTTCCTATTAGAGAGCTTTCCTATTAGAGAGCTTTCCTATTAGAGAGCTGGTGTGCTGCATGGGGGGGGGGGGAGTGCTGTTGCAGGACTAGGACTGGGGACACCCAAGTTCCGGTCCCTCCTCAGCCAAGAAAAGTCCCTCAGGCTCATCCCCACTTGACAGGCCAGACCAAGAAATCAACTTCACAAGAAGACTGGGTCCATATTAATGTTATTGTTGTAATTATTATCCTTTATTGAGAACCAACCCCTACAAAAGTGCAGGAATTTATTGATTGGCTTCTAATCTGCAAACTAACATCCTCCAAATATTCTGCTCAGGAGTAATCAAGGCTGAATTCTTACTCTGGAAATTGGGGAGACTGCTCTAGTGAGATTCATTCCCCCATATTACAGATGTGGAATTAATGCTGCATGTTCCATTTATTAATGGAATCAAGCTAGCAAGCTGGCAATAATTTAGGGAGTCTAAACACAAATAATAATAAATCACCAAAGGACTCACACAGGAGAGAAACCCTTTGAATGTCCTGATTGTGGGAAAAGTTTCCGTGACAATTTCAGCCTGGTGAAGCACCAGAGAACTCACACAGGAGAGAAACTTTTTGAATGTCCTGATTGTGGGAATAGTTTCAGTCAGAATTCCAACATTGTGAAACACCAGAGAATTCACACAGGAGAGAAACCCTTTGAATGTCCTGATTGTGGTAAAGGTTTCAGCGACCATACCAGCCTAGTAACACACCAGAGGATTCACACAGGAGAAAAACCCTTTGAATGTCCTGATTGTGGGAAACATTTCTGTCAGAGTTCCAGCCTGGTGAGACACCATAGGACTCACACAGGAGAGAAACCATATGAGTGTCCAGACTGTGGGAAAGATTTCAGTTGTAAGTCTACTCTTATAAATCACATGCTTATACACACAGGGGAGAAACCATTTAAGTGCCCCAAGTGTGGACAGTACTTCAGGCAACAGTCCACCTTTATCACACACAAGAAAATCTACCTGGGACCCAAAGTGATTAATGTAGAGAAAGCTTGAATTTCATTTCTAATGTCCCATTGCAAACCCAGTTGAGAAATTGACTATTTAAGTTGACTACAAAGAATTTGCCTGATTTTCTGTAGAAAATGGAACATAGGTGGGGCCAGTTAGAGGTAGTGTTTACCAGTTCTCCGAACTCAAAATTTCCACTACCAGTTCTCCAGAACTCACCGGAACCTGCTGAATACCACCTCTGTTGTAGCATCGGAAATGATATTTTAGCTATGCAGACAAATGATCCTGATTTTTCTGGGATTAGAAGACACCGAAGAATTCCAAGATTGTATATTTTATCAACCTCATTAAAAATGAGAAGTTATTTTGTTTTTTAGTAGGTCACGTTGTATGTGATACCTTTGTAGAAGGACACCCAACAACCTGGACAAGGCAAGGTAAACCAAGAAATTCTTGGCTTGAGTCTCAAGCTGTAAGTGACTTTGAATTTAATGTGCAAAAATTGTAAACTTTATAATAGTAAAATTATACTTAATCATTTTTCCTTTTTTCTTTCCTTGGGGTGTCATATTTTAGTGTGCATCTTTATCACGTCTCATCTTAACATGGTTAGGAGTTGGTAATCCTTGCAATGATCCCAAAGCTTCAGGATCTCTTATCTATATAAATAAAAATTTAAAACAGTTTGTGCAAAACCGCTAATCTCAGAAAGTACTGCACCGATCGCCACCAAATTTTCACACAATGTTGCTAAGAAAGGGAATAACAATCATACATACAGTTTGTGTGGATGGCATACCTGTGACATGTGCAAGCAGCACAAATGTAAAAGATACGCACTTCTGAGATTTTAATTCCCTTAAGCTCCTCCCACCTGGCTGCTTCTTATGCTGCGTCACGCACACGCACCTCTGCGCTTTCAACATTTCCAACGGTCGTTTCCTCAGCAACAGAATAAGCCTCCAACGTTCCCTAACACATGACACACTCCCATGTGGCCCATTTTTAGTCCCAGGAGACTGCAGACAGGCCTACTAGGCCCAAAACAAGGCGTAGGGGTGGCACACTCCCAGATGGCCCATTTTTGGGGTCCCAGGAGGCTGCATGGGCGCCTTCTAGGCCCAAAACTAGGCATGGGGGGTGACACACTCCCATGTAGCCCATTTTTGGTCCGAGGAGGCTGCATGGTAGATAGGTAGAAAGATAGACAGGGTGGGGGGGAATATGGTAGGTAGGTAGGTATAGGGATAGAGAGAATTAGGGGAAAAAACAGTAGGTAGGTAAGTAGCTAGAGGGATAGAGAGAGATAGGGAAAATACAGTAGGTAGGTAGAGGGATAGAGGGAGAAATACGGTAGGTAGGTAGGTAGAGGGATACAGAGGGAGGAAAAATACAATAGGTAGGTAGGTAGAGTGATAGAGGGGGGAAATAGAATGGGTAGATAGGTAGAGTGATAGAGAGAGAGAGAGGGAAAATACAGTAGGTAGGTAGGTAGTGGGATACAGAGAGAGGAAAAATACAGTAGGTAGGTAGAGGGATAGAGAGAGGGAGAAATACATTAGGTAGTTAGGTAGAGTGATAAGAGTGAGAGGGCGGAAATGCAGTAGGTAGGTAGGTAGGTTGGGGGTTATACGGTGGTTGTGTGTACCTGTTTGTTTGTGCAGGTGTTGATCTACACACAGATTGGTTGGTCATTTAACCAGACTGGGCCACAGCAATGCATGGCAGGTACAGCTAGTAGGGATATATAAAAATATCAAGAAATATTAAATAAAGTGTACCTGAGTCAGAGGTGATGGTCTACAATGCGAGGTCAAAAGCCACAAGTTCCCAGTCAGAGGAACAGTCCATTTTCTCAGAATCAAATTTGAAGCTCAGATGTAAAGGTATAAAGGATGTTATTTGGAGGATACTGGATCTTGAAAGCTGCAGCCTTGAATTTGGGGCCGGAATAGCAGGAACAGTTAAATGGATAGATTTTGTGGGGAGGAAGAAGGCCCAGTCTGGTAGTCACCAGGCTAGAGCCTGCGAGATGCTCAGTTCTGGACCTGCTTGAAGCACAAACCAATCTCGGAGATCTTGGCCTGTCCAGTCCTCTCAGGACAAGGAAAGTGAGAATCTACTTCCAAAAACCTTGTCAAGGAAACTGCAGGGAACTGGGAGTGCAGGATAACTCCCCAAAAGCTATGTTTGCAACTGAGCGAAGCTTGACAAATGAACCTTGACCTCCTTAGCTTCTCAAGATTAGGGAGGTGCTGTGCTATAAAAATTTGTGAATGTCTTGGGTGCACAGCTGTTAACGATGTGCAGTTTCATCCTATCAATAGGAACATTGAACAGTAACTGAAAACATCCTCCATTACAACCTCCATTACTTGAGCAACATTACTTACCTGGTAACACACCAGAGAACTCACACAGGAGAGAAACCCTTTGAATGTCCTGATTGTGGGAAATGTTTCAGACAGAAATCCCACCTTGTGAACCACCACAGAATTCACACAGGAGAGAAACCCTTTGAATGTCCTGATTGTGGGAAAGGTTTCAGCAACAATAGTAGCCTGGTAACACACCAGAGAACTCACACAGGAGGCAAACCCTTTGAATGTCCTGATTGTGGGAAATGTTTCAGAGAGAATTCCCATCTTGTGAAACACCAGAGAATTCACACAGGAGAGAAACCCTTTGAATGTCCTGATTGTGGGAAAGGTTTCAGCAACAATTCCAGCCTGGTAACACACCAGAGGACTCACACAGGAGAGAAACCCTTTGAAAGTCTTTATTGTGGTAAAGGTTTTAGCAACAATAGCAGCCTGGTAACACACCAGAGAACTCACACAGGAGAGAAACCCTTTGAATGTCCTGATTGTGGGAAATGTTTCAGTCAGAGTTCCCACCTTGTGAAACACCAGAGAATTCACACAGGAGAGAAACCCATTGAATGTCCTGAATGTGGGAAAAGTTTCCATGACAATTTCAGCCTAATAAATCACCAGAGGACTCACACAGGAGAGAAACCCTTTGAATGTCCTGATTGTGGTAAAGGTTTCAGCAACAATACCAGCCTGGTAACACACCAGAGAACTCACACAGGAGAGAAACCCTTTGAATGTCCTGATTGTGGTAAAGATTTCAGCAACAATATCAGCCTGGTAAAACACCAGAAGACTCACACCGGAGAGAAACCCTTTGAATGTCCTGATTGTGGGGAAAATTTCAGTCAGAGTTACAGCCTCGTGAAACACCATAGGACCCACACAGGAGAGAAACCATATGAGTGTCCAGACTGTAGGGAAGATTTCAGTTGTAGGTCTAATCTTATAAATCATGTGCTTATACACATAGGGGAGAAACCATTTAAGTGCCCCCCAAATTTGGACGGTACTTCAGGAAACAGTCCACCTTTATCACACACAAGAAAATCCACCTGAGACCCAAAGTGATTAATGTAGAGAAAGCTTGAATTTCATTTCTAATGTCCCATTGTAAATCCAGTTGAGAAATTGACTATTTAAGTTGACTACAAAGAATTTGCCTGATTTTCTGTAGAAATGGAACATGGGTGAGGCCAGTGAGAGGTAGTATTTACCAGTTCTCCGAACTCAAAATTTCCACCTCCAGTTCTCCAGAACTCGCCAGAACCTGCTGAATGCCACTTCTGTTGTAGCATCGGAAATGATATTTTAACTATGCAGACAAATGATCCTGATTTTTCTGGGATTAGAAGACACCAAAGAATTCCAAGATTGTATATTTTATCAACACCATTCAAAATGATAAAAATATTTTAGTAGGTCACGTTGCATGTGATCCCTTTGTAGGAGGATACTCAACAACCTGGACGAGGCAAGGTAAACCAAGAAATTCTTGGCTTGAGTCTCAAGCTCCAAGTGACTTTGAATTTAATGTGCAAAAATTTTAAACTTTATAATAGTAAAATTATATTTAATCCTTTCCCCCTTTTTCTTTCCCCTTTTTTTAAACCATGTTATTGGTTTTATAATTTTATTAAGGGAAAGTGGTGTGTAGGGTGTCATAAAAATATTTTAGAGCTTCTATGTCGGGGGTGGTAACTGCCTCCGAGACTTCATACAAAATCAATTTCAATAAAAGGTGGAAAGAGATACATACATATCATATCATAAATTTCATGCATTCAATCATTTGTTCCTATTAACATCCATGTAGGAATTACGATATAAAAAAAGAATCATTTTTTGATCTGAGTCTCTTTGCTATTGATTCTTCTTCTTCCTTCCCGCCGATGGGCGGAGCCATGGCCCCTCCCGCTCCCATATCTTTGTCCACCAGGATTGAGGAATGTTTTTTAAGAAAGGCTTCCGCCTCTTCTACTGTTTTAATTCTTGCTCTATCTTCCTCCCAGAACACCAACATTCCTTCAGGCATTAACCATTTGAACCAAACCCCTTTTTTGTACAATTTTTTAGACAAGGAGGAATATTTCCTTCTTATCTCTTGAATTTTTGGGGGGATCTGCTCCAAATTGGAAATTTCTTTTTGTTGATATATCAAAGGCCCTCCTCGCTGCGCTCTCAGAATCTCATCCCTTGTTGACCTTCTTACAAATTTAATATGTATCTCTCTGGGTACGTCATTTATTCTGGCATATGCTGAATTAATTCTATAAATCAGGTCTATGTCCCCCCAAATATGTTCTTTATTCTTTTTGGTATACTCTGCTAAAATTGTGCTCATTAAATCTTTTAAATTCTCTGAATCTGACTCTGGGACATTTTGAAACCTTAAAAAAAACATTCTTTCAAAATCCATTCTTGACATATGACCAACAATATCTGTAATTTCTTTTTGAAATTCCCTTATCTCTTCCCTCATTTCAACTGCCCCACCCTCCAACCCATCAACTTTTTGTTTATTATCTGTTATAGCTCTTTGTGCCTCCATTAGTTCCAGTCTTGAGCTTATCATGTCTTTCCGGATTTCTTTTTTATCTTTCACTATGCTTTGAAGCATCTCATCTGTTGATAGTTGTTGGGTGTCCTCTCCTGCTGTTTCTTTCTGTAACATTGTAGTAATTTTTGTTTGTTGTGGGATTGGACTGGCTTTTGTTGAAGCAGGGGCGGAAAGAGATTTTCCAGTTGGAGGTTTTCTCGCTGCCATAGTTAGAGTTTTAAGTTCTTGTAGCTAAAGATGGCGTTGGTGGGCAAGCAGTCCGTGAAGTCTGAGAAAAGGAAAAGTCTGTATCAGAGTTCAAACTGTATGTTGTATAAACTCCAGAGAAACAATTGTATAATCCAATCCAAAAAAGAGAAGAAGGGCTCACACTGAGAGTCACTTGAGTTGGCTTTCTATATAAGTTTTTAACTTGGTCTTATAAAGTTGAAGGAATGTTCACAAATCAAAGAAAGTTTTCTGCTGGGAACAAAGAAGCGCCATTTTCCCGCCAGTGAAGAATTAGTGAAAGTTCCATTTCAACTGTAGCGAGGCTCAGATACAAAGTTTCTACAGCAATTCCATATATGGTAATACATTTCCTTTTAGTTAATAACAGGTTGGATTTGTAGCTTTCTCTCTCTCTCCAGTCCCAGGGAGCATTTTAAAATGCCACTTTTTTCTGAGGGGGGGTTTCTACAAACTCCCCCCTCTATTCTTATTCTCTAAAAAGTTGAATACATTCAAAAACAAAAACTCACAGTCCACACAGCTAAAGCAGCGCCTTGGTACGATCCTCCAACTCTGGCGTTTCAGCCCGTTCTTCAAACTTCCATTGTTCCAGTGTTCCTTCAGCGAGAGGACTCTTCCCCCCGCATTCAGTCTTCCAGCTCCTGGGGCGAAACGGGAACAACCCCCACCGACCGCTGTCTAGGTGGGGGCTTCCTGAAGCCGCCCGTACCGTGGGGTCTCTCTACAGGAGCCCCCCCTGCCCCCGAAGGCACCCACCAGAAGAAACAAGCGGCGGGCGTGTCAGAAACACGTCCGTCACGTCCAGAAGCCAGAAACGATCTCCCCTTTTTTCTTTCCTTGGGGTGTCATATTATAGTGTGCATCTTTATCATGTCTCATCTTAATATGGTTAGGAGTTGGTAATCCTTGCAATGATCCCATAGCTTCAGGATCTCTTATCTATATAAATAAAAATTTAAAAGTTTGTGAAAAACCGCTAATCTCAGAAAGTACTGCACTGATCTCCCCCAAATTTTCACACAATGTTGCTAAGAAAGGGAGTGTTGGAATAAGTTTGGTTCAGGCTCCTGCAGTGTGGCAAGGCCAGTGGCCGGCACACGAACCAGGGACCTAGGAAGATGGAAAGTACCATACAATAGTTACTGCTTGGAAAGCACCTAAAGGCACCATAAGTGACTACTGCTTGGAAAGCACCTGATGTCACATAAGCAAGTAGGGGAACGTATGACCATAATAGGCTATAGCATGATATAGATATATGTCAACCAATAATGTTGCTTGAAGTTGTAGCACTGCACCAAAAAGTAACCAATTGTATGTTTACACCACTTGGGTCCTGTTCTGTAATGCTTAATAAAAGAGTAGTTCAGAACACGCTCTGGGCTCACTCACCTCGAGGAAAACCCGTGTGTTTGTCTTCACTCTCGCCTGTCGAGCTCTCGCCTGTCGAGACCCCATGAGTGGCCCACCCTGATGTGGACAACCAGGAAACCCGCATCTTGGTGACCCCGACGTGATACTGCGGTATACGTTTCGGACCGTCCGTGCTTATTCGCTCGAGGGGAGCTGCGCATTCATCCCGTCTGAAACACGGCTGGATACTCGTAAGTATGGGCGGAAAGTTTTCTCAACAACAGATAGCACATCTGAAGGAATTGAGAGAATTAACCGAATCTTCTTCTAAAATTTCTTCAAACGGAGGCAAAACTCTCCCCCGTTTGAAAAACAAAGATTTAATTGGCCTTTTATCTTATATTTGGAAACAATGTCCATTTTACCCAGAAAAAGGTACATTAAAAGTCAAAATATGGACAAAAAATGGGGGAGTTTTTTCATACGGGCAATTCACCATCTCCCTGCAATAACAAAAGCAGAGCGAGAGGAATTCACACCCCCAGCTATTCAGGAAGAGTCTGTGCTGTTTTTTGATTTTGTTGCAGACTTGAATCCTTTTCGCAAGCATTATCCATTGGCTTTAATAAATCATTGCATGGATGATGTTTTAATTGGAACCTCAAAAGACAACACCTAATTGGCTTTCAGAAATGTAAAAGGATTTATTGCTTAGGAAAACTACATTGTATGAATGTTATAATTTTTTTTATCCTTTAGTTAGCGTCTTTTTTAAATGTACATAAAAGTTGGGATATGTTATTTGGAAGTTTACAATGTTGCTAGATATAAGGTTATAGAGTAATAGGAATTTTGAAGATTAAAGATCTTTTTGTATATAAGTAAGGATAATGCACCTTTGAATTTTGTGCAATTTCTCACCATGTCCCTTGCACATGTGTATGGAAATTCTCTCTCAAAACTTTAACTTTGATCAAAGCATAAGGTGTGTCCTTTTTGTTTGTTCAAGCCTCCGTTTAAGTCTCTTGTTTGGCTTATTGTGACTTGAACGTTTTCTATGGGTTCCAATGAATTTTCACCCAACGTGATTTCTTAAGGGTAGCCGCATCTGGCTTCCCATACAGCTGAACCCCTTTGAGGTTTGGCACGCATTCAACATGGTGGACTGGAGACACTGGCGTGGGCCACATACGATGTCAAAGAGCGCTCCTGGTCACTCTTGGACCAGTGACATGGGCTTGGCCGGACACCAGCAGATCCTGAATCCATCCAGACCTGAATGCCAAAGAGGCTTGAAGAAGATTGTACTGTGCTAGGTGAATAGAGAATTTTCTTTTCTTTTGGGGAAAGAGGGGAGTATTGCTCTGTGTGTGTGTGCGTGTATGAAAGAAGGCCTTCGACATGAATAAGCATATCTAATCTGTGCTTTGAGTAAAATCAGCCAGAAGGAATGCATTGAAAGGTGTGTGTTTGTTGGAATAAATGTGAAACTTTTAATGCAAGGGAGGGGTCTTAACAAACTCAGAGTCTGGAAAAATGGAGGCTCTGGTTGTTGCGTTGCAAATAAATCACCCACTTCCTGCTTCGTTTTTGTGCCCCACCGGAATTTGCTTTACTTGTGGGAGGCCTGGCCATTTTAAAAATCAGTGCTGTCCTCCAGGTGGGGGAGGAGTCCCAAGAGGGCGTAAGTCCCCTGACTACTCCCATCCCAAAGGCTGAACTTAGAAATGCTGCATTTTTTTAGTCTTTTGAAGCCAGCCCCCCTCCAAGGGTTGAGCTTTTCTGCGAAGCTCTGACACCTTTTCAGACCTCGCTTTTTCCATGACAATTAATTCTCCACTTACAATAAATAAAGGGGAATTAGTTGCCACTATGATTTTGCTTTCAAAAGCTCCAACTGATGATTTATTGGCCTTAGAACAACTGTTATTCACCTCACGCCCCACGGCAGATTTTTACAACCAATGGGGGCGCTACAATGTGGATTACCTAATCCAAATTTGATTCCTCAAAATTATGACATGATGATTATTGATTTGAAAGATTGCTTTTTCTCTATCCCTTTGCATTCAAAGGACAGATGCTTGTTTGCTTTTACTGTTCCTGAACTTAGTAAGTTCATGCCCACCTCACGCTACCAATGGAAAGTTTTTGCCTCACGGAATGCTCAACAGCCCCACCATGTGTCAATTTTTTTGTAGCACATGTTTTAAATCCCTATCGTATGCAATATTCAAATTTTTGGGTTTATCATTATATGGATGATATCTTAGTAGCAGCCCCTGGCCCTAAGGGCACAGTTTTGAAAACCTTACCTCATCTTCAACATATTTTACAACATGGAGGTCTTTACATAGCCTCTGACAAAGTTCCTCCTTTTCAATATTTAGGACACAAACAGCTTTCTTTTCATGCTGCTCCTGCATGTCCACAGGTACAGTTACCTCCTAAACCAACTTTGCTTCAATTACAACAATATTTGGGTTCTATTAATTGGATACGTCCTTATTTAGGTCTTACTACTTTTCAACTTTCACCTCTTTTCAATGCCTTGACTAAAGGAAAGCAACCAGCAGACAAAATCCCATTGCAAAAAGAACATTTTGAAACAATTCAATTAGTCAATCAGGCTTTAAAAACAAACTGGGTGGATCGTTTGCTGGATGGTTTTCCTCTTGCACTCTTGTTAATCAACACATTGCACTTACCTACAGGTGCAATTGTACAGGTTACACCTTCACTGTTAATCCTTGAATGGATACACCTTTCACATACACCTCGTTCTACCTTAACTACAAAGCCAGCTCAAATGACACTCCTTATTACAAAGGGTCGCCATCGTGCTAAAGCACTAGCTGGACAGGAACCAATCACACTCTATGTTCCTTCTTCTCTTGCAACTTGGGAAACTTTTTTGGCCTCCAGCGAGCCATTGCAGTATGCTCTTGCTGATTGGCCTGGTTCTTTCTCTTGTCATCATCCTCCTGACCCAAGACTACAACTTTTGAAAACCACACCTTTTGTGTGGGATTCTCCTTTTTCTTCATTCCCAATTCCAGATGCTGTCACAGTTTTTGCAGATGGAAGTAAAAAATATGGTGCTTGTGCCTGGCAATTTGAAGGCCAATGGCACACAAAAATTACTCCACCACAGACTTCTGCACAACGCGCAGAACTGTATGCTTCAATTTTGGCTTTTCAACAATTCGCTGATCAACCTTTTAATTTGATTTTGGATAGTCTGTATGTTACACAGATTATCTCTTCAATCTATCAAGCCTATCTTTCACCTTCTATTGAATCCTCACTTTTGTTTCTTTTTCTCACTCTTCGACGCTTAAATTCTCAAAGAACAAATCTTTTTCATGTTTCTCACATAAGAAGTCATCAACCATTTCCGGGTATTATCCAAGAAGGAAATGACGTTGCTGACCATGTAGCTTCTGTTGCTACATCTTCATTTACTTTTTACTCTTTGTCTTCCCTTACTCCATGGGAAAGTCACTCTTATTTTCATCAAAATAAAAAGGCGCTGATTAAACAATTTGGTATAACAACAGCAGAAGCAACTGCTATATTGCAACAGTGCCCCACTTGTAGTAAACAAGCGCATTCTATCCCTATGGGAGTAAATTCCCGAGGGACGGAGTGTTGTCAAATTTGGCAAATGGATGTTACCCAGTATTGTTCCTTTGCTCCATGGAAGTACATTCATGTGTCCATTGACACATATTCAGGTTTCATCATGGCTATCCCTCAAAGGGGCGAAGCCACAAAACATGTCATCAATCATTACATTAGATCCTTTGCAATGCTGGGACGCCCAAATGAACTCAAAACAGACAATGGGCCTGCTTATACAAGCAGTGCATTTGCTGCCTTTTGTCAAAAATGGGGAATTATACACAAGTTTGGAATACCATACAATAGCCAAGGCCAAGCCATGGTTGAAAGAGCGAATCAGTCTTTAAAACATGCTCTTGACAGATACATTGAAACAAAGGGGAAAGGGCCCCCTAGCCTCCCAGCTGTGCAAGACATTCTCAACCTGTGCCTTTATACTCTTAACTTTCTCAACTTAACTGGACAACCTGCTACTTCTGCGGCTTGTCGTCACTTTGCATCGCAACCCGTCGCTGACCATCAACGACCACTTGTCTACTATCGTTGCCTGCCAGACCTCACCTGGAGAGGACCTGCACAGCTCATCACCTGGGGACGAGGATACGCCGCCATTGCACTCCCAGACAATACCTTGTGGGTTCCGGGTCGCCATGTTCACCCATATCATCCCAAGTCTGATCCGGAAGACGGTGTTCCTAACAACACTTCACCTACTGGTGAAAGCAAGCCTCCCCCCAGGAAAACAGCATCCTGATGCCCTTGGGCCTTCACATTGGTCCTGTGTTCCAGTGGAAAAAACCAGGTGACATTGCAACAATACACTGCACAGATCACAACCAACCATTTTGCCCAGTTGTCTGGAGAAAAGGGAATCTTCCGGTGCGACCACCAACCTACTCCATCAGGTATTTGCACCACCCATGTAGGACATACATAACCTTCAATGTAACCAAAGCAACCACAGGCCGCTACACATGCAGTGGCTTTGACAAACATGGATACACCAGCAACCTGCTGCCATTAATTGGACAAATGACAACAATAATACTCCATTTGCCATGCCTCCTACACTATGGCTACTATGTGGGAATTATGCCTACCGAGAACTGCCAACAAACATCTCTGGCATTTGCACCATAGGATATGTGGCCGGCACATATGTTCAGATTGTACCCTGGGGGCTGGAGAAAGTGCCTTCCAGGAATAGAGCTTATTAGTTATTTTATAAATGTATTTCTTTATTCGTTTCCTTTCTGCAAGCTATATTTTATTCTGCATTTATTATACCCTGCTGCATATTATATGCTAGTATTACTTAAAGGGCTAGACTCAATTGTAGCTGAAAATAGAGTCTGGAAAGGGGGAAAATGAGGCAGGGCATAAAGTGAGATGTAGTTGTTAAGTGTGAAATGATGTGGGGTTGGAATAGATGACCCAGAAGGCCCCATCTTAGCTCAGCATTGTAAAAGATATTTCTTAAAATTTGCTGAAGCTACAGCAGGAAGTCTCAAGTGCTGAAACCGCAAAGGTGCCATCTGTCAGAAATGAGTCGATTCAGTTAGAGGTTGCCTTTCATGTGGTCATGGCTACCAAATTTCACATGGCTAAAGAATATGATAGCTATACTTATTGTAGGAAAATATTGCTTATTTGTATGTTGCTGCATTCAATGTGTGCCTTCCTTAACAATGATGCAAAAAAACCTTGTGCCAAAAATAAATAACCACCAACAAGTGAATGTAGTGCATCCAGCGGATGATATCATGGAAAAGACATCCCTCCTCACATTAGACTCAGATGATGAATCACAATTCATCAATAAAATACAATTTCGCAGGTCTATGTTAACCCTGGATGGGATGGAATCGGAGGATTTAGTTCCACAGGGAGACATGCCCCTTCATGAAAAAACAAAAACAGAGGAGATGTTGGAATAAGTTTGGTTCAGGCTCCTGCAGTGTGGCAAGGCCAGTGGCCGGCACACGAACCAGGGACCTAGGAAGATGGAAAGTACCATACAATAGTTACTGCTTGGAAAGCACCTAAAGGCACCATAGGTGACTACTGCTTGGAAAGCACCTGATGTCACGTAAGCAAGTAGGGGAACGTATGACCATAATAGGCTATAGCATGATATAGATATATGTCAACCAATAATGTTGCTTGAAGTTGTAGCACTGCACCAAAAAGTAACCAATTGTATGTTTACACCACTTGTTTCCTGTTCTGTAATGCTTAATAAAAGAGTAGTTCAGAACACGCTCTGGGCTCACTCACCTCGAGGAAAATCCGTGTGTTTGTCTTCACTCTCGCCTGTCGAGCTCTCGCCTGTCGAGACCCCATGAGTGGCCCACCCTGATGCGGACAACCAGGAAACCCGCAAGGGAGTAACAATCATACGTACAGTTTGTGTGGCTGGCACACCTGTGACATGTGCAAGCAGCACTAATATAAAAGGTACGCACTTCTGAGGTTTTAACTCCCTTAAACTCCTCCCACCTGGCTGCTTCTTATGCTGCATCACGCACATGCGCCTCCCCCGTGCTTTCAATGTCACATTTCCAACAGTAGTTTCCTCAGCAACAGAATAAGCCTCCAATGTTCCCTATCATATGGCACACTCCCAAATGGCCCATTTTGGTCCCTGGAGGCTGCAGGCAGGCCTAGTAGGCCCAAAACAAGGCGCAGAGGTGGCACACTCCCATGTGGCCCATCTTTTGGTACCAGGAGGCTGCATGGATGCCTACTACCCCCAAAACTAGGCAGGGGAGGTGGCACACTCCCATGTGGTCCATTTTTGGTACCAGGAGGCTGCATGGTAAATAGGCAGAAGGATAGACAGAGGGGGGCAGAAATACAGTACGTAGGTAGGTAAATAGGTAGGTAGGGGGATAGAGAGAGAGAGGGAGAAATACAGTAGGTAGGCACAGTAGGTAGGTAGGTGGAGCGATAGATATAGAGAGAGATACAGTAGGTAAATAGGTAGAGGGATACAGAGAGGAAAAATACAATAGGTAGGTAGGGAGAGGGATAGAGAGAGGGAGAAATAAAATAGGTAGGTAGGAAGAGGAATAGAGAGGGAGAAATACAGTAAGTAGGTAGAGGGATACAGAGAGGAAAAATACAATAGGTAGGTAGGTAGAGGGATAGAGAGGGAGAAATAAAGTAGGTAGGTACGTAGGTAGAGGGATAGAGAGAGGGGGGGAAACAGTAGGTAGACACAGTAGGTAGGTAGGTGGAGGGATAGAGGAAGAAATACAGTAGGTAGGTAGGTAGAGGGATACAGAGAGGAAAAATACAACAGGTAGGTAAGTAGAGGGATAGAGAGAGGGAGAAATAAAGTAGGTAGGTAGGTAGAGGGATAGAGAGAGGGGTGGAAAATACCATGGGTAGGTAGGTTGGGGGTTGTACGATGTTTGTGTGTACCTGTTTGTGTGTGCAGGTGTAGATCTACACACAGATTAGTTGGTCATTTAACCAGACTGGGCCAAAGCAACGCGTGGCAGGAACAGCTAGCAGGGATATATAAAAATATCAAGAAAAATTAAATAAAGTGAACCTGAGTCACAGGGGACGGTCTACAATGCGAGGTCAAAAACCACAAGTTCTCAGTCAGAGGAACAGTCCATTTTCTCAGAATCAAATTTGAAGCTCAGACGTAAAGGTATAAAGGATGTTATTTGGAGCAGGGGTCCCCAACCCCCGGTCCGCAGACTGGTGCCGGTCCGCGGCTTCATAGGAACTTGGCCGCAGGGCCAGAGAGGAGGAGGAGGGAGCAGCCCCCTGGGCAGAGAATTGCCAAGCACGCCTCCACCAGCTCCTTCCGACGGCCTCTGCGGCGCACTTTCCAGCGCTACACGGAGGGGCCAGCATGTCAGCTGAGGAGGTTACGGCTGCCTCATCCCAAGCGAGCGGGCGGGCGGGCGGAGAACCCGAGTTGTGGCTATCTTAAGCGCCATCCGGGCGCCGCACGCCCACCTCCCTTCCAGCCCCGTGTGGCGCCCGGACGGCCTTGGCGACATTTAAGGTAGCCGCAACTCGGGTCCTCTGCCCACCCGCCTGCTTGCTCGCTCGCTACGGGATCACCTCCCCAGCCGACATGCCGGCGCCTCTGCTGCTTCCTGGGGAGGGGGAGGGAGGGAGAGAATGACAGACACACAGAGAGACAGACTTAGAGAGAAAGAAATAGAGAGAGGGAGAGAGGGAATCAGACACACACACAGAGTGACAGAGATGGGTGGAGGGAGGAGAGAGAGACAGATGAGAGAGAGAGAGACAAAAAAACAAAGAGAAAGAAAAATAGAAAAAAAGATGAATGGAGGGTGGGAGGGAGGGAGTGAAGGAAAGAAGGGGAGGGAGGAGGAAGGGAGTGGTGAAGGAAAGAAGGAAAGAAAGAAAGAAAAGAAAGAGGGAGGGAGGGAGGGAAGGAAAGAAGGGAGGAAGGGGGAGGGAGGCAATGGAAGGAAGAAAAGGAAAGGAAAGGAATAAATCTATTTTCCTATTTCCTTCCACCTCAAGCTACCTTTTTGGTTAACCAGGTTAAAGATCTATTTTTCTCCCAGTGGTCATTTCAAAGGAATCACATCCTCTGAGTCATTTCCTGGATTCAAACCAGCATCCCAAATAGTCATGGGCTGCCTTTATATATAACGAGTGCCCATAAATCCATTTTTACCATCTTCAGAAGACCAAAGACCAGCCAGAAATGGAAGGAAGGAAGGAAGGAAGGAAGGAAGGAAGGAAGGAAGGAAGGAAGGAAGGAAGGAAGGACTTATGACCACAATTGAGCCCAAAATTATGGTTGCTAAGCAAGACCATTAAGTGAGTTTCACCACATTTTCCAAGTTGGCCACGCCCACCGGGTCACATGACAACTGAGCCACTCCCATTAACAGGCCACACCTTTTGGCTCTCAAAAGAAATTTCAGTAGTGGTACTGTTGATATTTGGCTCTATTGACTAATAAGTTTGCCCACCACTGCCCTAGAGGGCCAAGAGAGCCGACTCCCCCCCCCCCAGCATGCGCATGCACTGCCTGTTCCCCCTCCCCCCCTCTTCCTCTAGGCCAGCCTGTCCGCGGAATTTTCTCTAAAATGAAACCGGTCCCTGGTGCAAAAAAGGTTGGGGACCCCTGATTTGGAGGATACTGGATCTTGAAGGCTGCAGCCTTGAATTGGGGGCTGGAGTAGCAGGAACACTTGAATGTATAGATTTTGTGGGGAGGAAGAAGGCCCAGTCTGGTAGTCACCAGGCTAGAGCCTGAGAGATGCTCAGTTCTGGACCTGCTTGAAGCACAAATCAATCTCGGAGATCTTGGCCTGTCCAGGCCTCTCAGGACTAGGAAAGTGAGAATCTACTTCCAAAAACCTTGTCAAGGAAACTTCAGGGAAATGGGAGTGCAGGATAACTCCCCAAAAGCTATGTTTGCAACTGACTGAAGCTTGAAGAGTGAACCTTGACCTACTTAGCTTCTCAAGGTTAGGGAGGTGCTGTGCTATAAACATTTGTGAATGCCTTTTGTGCACAGCTGTTAACGATGTGCAACTTCATCCTATTAATAGAAACATTGAACAGTAACTGAAAACATCCTCCTTGCTTCTAAACCCATCTAGATAAAACATACTATATTTCTATCTGCATTCTTGCAGAGCCTAAATCTCAGTAGACTACAGACTTTCTCTTCCACCTTGTTATTTCTCTTAATGGAGTTCTTTTCTGACTGAGTTGCAAATTACTATTGTAATCTCTAGTCTTATCTATTCTAAATGGCTCCCAGTTTCCTAAATCATAGTTAAATCACATTTGTTCATTAACTCAAGACTTATTACTAAGATGTCTGAAACATCAAGGGAACTAAGCACAACATATAATTTGTATACTTTTAAAACCACCATTCCTTACTCTTCTAATTCAAGGGTGGTTTGCCTCATAAACTGGAGGTGATTTGACACACTACACTTTCTCCAGACTTCAGCCTTTTTCTATAAAGGTTTCTAGTGAGAGTTACAGATTAACAAAGTTGGAGGGGACCCTGCAGGTCATCTAGTCCAACCCCTGCCCAAGCAGGAGCCCCTACATCTGCCTCTACCTAGGATTGAACTCACAACCTCCTGATTGGGAAGCAAGAGCTCTACCTCTAGGCCATAGCAGGAGGTTACTTTGCTACTCGATGTGTCTCTTACATAAATTCTGTGTAAGACCAGCCAGCATTCTCTAGCAGATGTAAGTTCACACACATGTATTACCTGACTATCTTCTAAGCAGAAAATGCTGGGTAAAATGAGGAAAATGCTTTCCCATTTTGCCTTTGCCCCTCCTCATTGAGAACTGCTGGAGGATTGCTTACAACTGTCCACAGATCCCCCCCTTTGCAGAAACATCTCCATCTCTATGCTCCCTGAGAGAGACTTCATCTCCTTTAAGAGGAACTATCCTCTTAATCCTCCTCCCATTCATGTAACACATAGCATTGTGCTGCCTTTACAGGCCAATTATCCTCAACCTCCCTCAGGTTCAGGGAGAAAAAACTTTACTTTTGGCTCTTCAGGGCACATCTGGACCCATAATGACCTGTCAGGGAATTTCATAGCCAGGTTTCAAATGTGGCAAAGTGATTTTCCAGAATGGTCCATCACAGTTGTGGTCAATAAGTGAGGACTATCCATTTTCATCAACACCCTGCAGGCTGTTTCTTCCTGTGATTGATGTGGAGACAATCAATGTGCAGTAGGGAGTCTCTTTGGATGCCTTTCCTATTAGAGAGCTTTCCTATTAGAGAGCTTTCCTATTAGAGAGCTTTCCTATTAGAGAGCGGGTGTGCTGCCAGGGGTGGGGGTGGGGGAGTGCTGTTGCTGGTCTTGCAAGAAAATCTTGCAAGTCTGAATGTGTTGTGCTCCCCCCCCCCCACAACTTATGCTCCTGTGAATTAGATGTTTGCCTGAACCTATTTGTAGAATTGTTTTCTTTTGTATATTATTTTAAAAATTTCAAATTTAAAAGGATATGCAGTTAAAACAAAGAGTATGGCAACTGTTTGTATATAGGCAGTCACCCCCTCTTTCCAACGCCTTCCCTATTTTTTAGACTCTGCCATGTATGTTTTCTTCAGCTTTGTCCTAATGGAGACGTCTGTGCAAGTCAATTTACAGAAGCGCATGGCATTTAGCATTTAGCAGATTTAAAATTTCTTACTTTAGAAATGAAACAAACAGGGTGTGCTTGGACGTAATCCGGCTTGTATGAATGAAGCTTGGGCCCTTGGATCCTCTGGCCTGTTGATGCTCCCAGGTCCTAAATCCTTGGGATCCACAGGAAATCAGTCATAAATGTTTAGGACATCTCTGTCACGTGGCTGGTAAGGCTAAACGTTGAAGGCGCATAGAACACTGTTACCTCCCCACCAAAAGTGGTTCCTATTGTAAGGTTTTGAAAATACATTGGGACCCTTAGAAAATGTTCAAGTCACAATGAGCCAAACAAGAGACTTGAATAACAGAGAAAACAGACTTTATTCTTTGATCAAAGTTAAAGTTCTGGGTATACACCATTAAACAACCTTGCAACTTACTCTTTCTTTATAGGAAAGGGAATCAAAGTACATTCACACCAACTTTCACCATCAACATACTCACATTTGCACTACAATCAGACTTTTTGTGTAAACCAATTTCACATACAAAAAAATCCCATTTCACTCTTTCTTCATGCAAATCAATCATTACAATCATTTCAAGGAGCTGTATTATAGCCAATGAGCTCAATTTTTATTATTGAAGGATCTCAACTTCCTTCCAGGTCTGGAAATGAACACACACGCACACATATCATGGGACAACGTTTTCAGACTTGGGGAGGCTCTGTCCCTTTAAATCTTCAATTTGTATTTGCTTGGGGGACCTGTGGCTTATTCCTGAAACAGTGGAGGAATTCAGAGAGCAGCTTAAATCTTAACTTCTCTCACTTTCCCCACAGCCTCAAGCCCAAAGTGAAAAGCTTACTTATTTTGCCAGCTGGTCAAACATACCACAATCAATTCAATCTCATTCAATTCTACATATTAGTATAGATGCACACAATCCTACATGTTATTAGTATAGATGCACACAAAATTTTTGGCAGAAATTAGATCAAATTAATTAGGTCAAATTATCTAAATCTTCACATCAAATTAATCAAGTCCAATTATCTAGGTCTTCTCATTCAGGCAGGCTTTGCCTTTTATTACCTGCTGAATTTTCTTACTTTTGCTCAAAGTTTACACTCATTTCATTTATTAAATTTATACCCCGCCCTTCTCCAAACGGACCCAGGGCAGATCAAACTCATTGTTTGATCTCTTTAAGCACTAGATGGTTACTATCTGTCTCTGCCATGGGATGTTCAGTTCCAAATTTGGATTTCCCAGCCCGCGCTGGCATAGTTTTAAAAATCCAAATTTGTCCATATCTATCTTCATCTCCCAGCGCACGCTGGCGTACTTTTAAAGATGAAAATGTATGGAGACTCTTAGCTTAGACTAAGAGCAGAGTGGTCAGATAGATGTGCAGAGGGTTTTTTCTGTGTCCCTTTGGGGCAACATGCAGTCCAGAGGGGAACATGGCTCTGACTCTTTTAAAGAGTTTCTTTCTGAGGGGATTTTTCCTGACAGAAGCTCGGGGCATGGCAAAACCCTCCTTTTTGCAAAGAATTTCTCGGGCTTGTCAGCTCAGAGCTTTGCCAAAGACCCTTCTTTTTTGCAAAGAATTTATCGGGCTTTGTCAGTAGGGTTTCAGTTGGTTAAAACCCGGTCCCCTGAGTTTCTATGGGGCTTTATCAGTCGGGAATGTTTCTCGGGCTTTGTGTAAGCTCGAATCTGACAAACTCTCCTTTTTTAAAGGATTTCTTGGGTCACCCCAACCGGACTCGGAGTTTGCTCAGACCCCCCTCCCTTGCAATTAAATAGTTTTACATTTATTCCAACAAACACACACCTTTCAACACGATCCTTTCTGGCTGATCTTACTCAAAACGCAGATTAGATCTCCTCACTCAGGTTGAAGGCAATCCTCTAGTAGGAATGTCCTTCTTTCATATACGCACACACACAAGGCAACACACCCCTCTTTCCCCAAAAGAAAAGAAAATTGTCTACTCACCTAGCAGAGTACAATCTTCTTCAAGCCTCTTTGGCTTTCAGGTCTGGATGGATTCAGGATCTGCTGGCATCCAGCCAAGCCCATGTCACCGGTCCAAAACTTACCGGGAGCGCTCTTTGACATGGTCTGTGGCCCACGCCAGTTTCTCCAGTCCACCTTCTTGAAGGCCTGCCGAACCTCAAAGGGGTTCAGCTCTATGGGGAGCCAGATAAAATGTAAGGTTTTGGCAAACCAAACTGGAGCCTCCAAGTTCTATCACGTTGGGTGCCAAAATGTAAGGTTTTGAAAATACATTGAGACCCTTAGAAAACGTTCAAGTCACAATGAGCCAAACAAGAGATTTAAATCGAGGCTTGAATAACAGAGAAAACAGACTTTATTCTTTGATCAAAGTTAAAGTTCTGGGTAAGAAATCCCAAACCCATGTACAAGGGACATGGTAGGAAAGTTCTACAAAACTCAAGGGTGCAGAGTCCTTTCTTATACACAAAAATGTTTGATCTTCAAAAGGATCTTTGTTCTTAGTATTCTAATTACTCTAACTATTCTAAATCATTCTAATCAACATTGTAAACTTCAAGTCAAACCTTAAGTCATATAACCTAAAATTGTAAAACTTGGATCATATATCTTAACTCAGATTTGCATCCTTCCTGGCTCAAAAGGTTTGTTATCTTTTCCCTTCTCTGTTTGCTTAATTGCCCATTTAGCAGCACAAAAGGTGAGAAGATTGCTTTGGAATCTTCTCTTTTCCTCAAGGAAGCAGAGGTGGCATATGAAGATTTCAGATCTTATCACAGGATTTGACATTTGCCAGATATCTTACAGACTCCAATAACAGGACCCCAGGAAATCAACCCCATGGCACAAAGGAATCCACAGCATGCAAGCATAATCATTATAAATACAAGGCATAATATATGTGTGTTACAGAAAGCAAACGTTTCTATTAATCAACAAGTTTGTATCATTATTACCATAACTCTACACTATTTTTCTACTTTAATTTTTACATGCTTTCGAACTGCTAGGTTCGGGAAACTGGGACAAATAACGTGAGCTCACTCCATTACGTGGCACTATGGATTCAAACTGCCAAACTGTCGACCTTTCTGATTGACAAGCTCAGAGTCTTAGCCAGAGCCACCACATCCATATTATTTTTGTTGTTATTGTTGTTGTTGTTATTATTCTCTATTGAGAGCCAAACCTTACAAAAGTGCAGGAATTTATTGATCGGCTTACAATCTGCAAACTAACATCCTCCAAATATTCTGCTCAGGAGTAATCAAGGTTGAATTCTTACTCTGGAAATTGGGGAGACTGCTCTAGTGAGATTCACTCCCCCATATTACAGATGGGGAATTAATGCTGCATGTTCCATTTATTAATGGAATCAAGCTAGCAAGCTGGCAATATTGTAACTGGACTATTGTAACTCTCTCTACATGGGGCTCCCCCTGAGGTGCACCCGAAGACTTCAGCTGGTCCAGAATGCATCCGCGCGAGCAATAATGGGGACCGCTAGGTACACCCATATAACACCTCTCTTGTGCGAGCTGCACTGGCTGCCTGTCGTCTTTCGGGTGCGCTTCAAGGTGTTAGTTATCATCTTTAAAGCGCTCCATGGCACGGGACCTAGTTATCTGAGGGATCGGATTCTGCCCCACACATCCCTGCGACCGATCCGCTCCCACAGAGAGGGACTACTCCGGGTGCCGTCCACTAGGCTATGCCAGCGGGCGACGCCCAGGGGAAGGGCCTACTCTGTGGCGGGCCCAGCCCTCTGGAACGACCTTCCCCCCGAAATTAGAACAACAACGGACCTCCGCTCCTTCCGTCAAAAACTCAAAACACACTTTTTCTGCTTGGCCGGCCTAGGTTAGGCTCCCGTCTTTTTATAGGGCTTTAGGGGTTTTAGTATAATTTAATTTAAGGGATTTTAGCGCAGGGACAATTGTTTAATTCATTTCTTAACTATTTATTTTTTCTATGTATTTTATATTGGTTTTTATTCCCAGTGCACCGCTCCGAGTCCCTTCGGGGAGAGGAGGCGGTATATAAATAAATTTATTATTATTATTATTATTATTATTATTATTATTATTATTATTATTATTATTATTATTATTATTATTATTATTATTATTATTATTAATAATAATAATAATAATAATAATAATAATAATAATAATAATAATAATAATAATAATAATAATAATAATAATAATTTAGGGAGTCTAAACACAAATAAGGCCCAGGATCTATTTATTTATTTATTTATTTATTTATTTATTTATTTATTTATTTATTTATTTATTTATTTATTCATTTATTCATTTATTTATTTATTTATTTATTTATTTTTCAAATTTGTATCCCGCACCCATATCCCACAAAGGGACATGGGGTGGCGTACAGGAAAATTTAAAAACATAGAAATACAAATATACAAAATATTAATACCCATTCAAACAAGTGAAAGTCTTTCCTGCATGACCGTTGGATACTTAGTATCGAAGTCTGGCAACAAAGAGACAATTTTACTTGCTAATTCCCGGTGGCTTCCAGATGGGCGGGGGAAGATGGCGTTCCTTTGTTCTCAGGAGACATACTTTTCATGGAAAACTGCTGACATTCCCTTGTGCTTGGGACTGCCCTTCTCTTTTTATTAACGATTGCATGTAATTGATTAATTGGACCTTTCCCTGAAGTGCCTTCTTCCCTTTTTTTTTTTATTTGATTGTTTGAAGAACTTGGTTACTCTCTGGACTCTAATTAGACAAAATTGTGACTTTGTTCATTGGAATTTGCTCACACCTTGACTCACTGACTCCTCTCCAGCAGACGCCATTTTACTGACAAAGACTTAAATCTTTCATCATGGCCTCAAAGAAGCAGACGCATCAACCTAAAATCACTTCGATGTTACCTGAAAAATCAGATATGGACGCTAAATTAGTAGCAATGGATGAAACTCTTCAGAACATTATGAAAGAGATTAAAGAAATGAGGAAGGACCATGTCAGTTCTAAATTAGAACTTTTGGAGGTACAGAAGAAATTAATGGAAAATACACAAAAGATTGATGGGCTGGAGGGGGGGTTGGCTGGGACAAGGGGAGAGCTTAAAAGTATCAATAATGAAATAGGGGATTTAACTGGTCATATGTCTAGGATGGATTTTGAAAGGATGTCATATTTTTTAAGATTTCAGAACGTTCCTGAGACAAGTGGTGAAGATCTGACTGATTTAATGTGTACAATTTTAGCAGATTATATACAAAACAGCAAAGAAGATATTAGGGGGGACATTGATCTGATATATAGAATAAATTCAGCATATGCCAGGATAAATGAAGTACCCAGAGAGATCCATATTAAATTTGTAAGGAAGTCGACAAGGGAAAGGATCCTGAGAGCGCAGAGAGACAGTCCTTTAATTTACCAGCAGAAAGAGATTGCCATCTTGAAGCAGATCCCGAAAAAGATTAGAGAGGTAAGAAGGAAGTATTCCTTCTTGTCTAAAAGATTATTTAAACAGGGGGTCTGGTTCAAGTGGGTGATGCCAGAGGGAATGTTGGTGTTCTGGGAGGAGGAAAGAGTAAGAATTAAAACAATTGCAGAGGCGGAAGCCTTTCTTAAAAAACATTCCTCAATCCTGGAGGATGAAAATGGGGGAGCAGAGGCTGCTGCGGCCCCGCCCACTGGGGGCCAGGGAGAAGAAGACACAATTGCCAAAAGACTTAGATCTCAAAAGTGACTTTATTTCAGTATAACTTTTGTTTGGATGTTTATATATGATTGCTTGCATAGTTTTTACAATGATATATTTGCATTTCTTTCCACTTTGTAGTACAAATGAAAATTTAATGTATTATCTATATTTTGTTATGAAGCCTCGGAAGGGGTCAACGACTTCGACATGAAGGTTCTCACAATATCTTTGTAACACCATACCCTTACCCTATTTGTAAAAAATTGTAAAACCCAATAAAACTTTTTCAAAACAAAAAAAAAGCTAGCAAGCTGGCAATAATTTAGGGAGTCTAAACACAAATAAGGCCCAGGATCTGTTTGTTTGTTTGCTTGTTTGTTTATTATTTATTTATTTATTTATTTATTTATTTATTTATTTATTTTTCAAATTTGTATCCCGCACCCATATCCCACAAAGGGACATTTGAAGAAAATTTAAAGAAAATTTAAAAACATAGAAATACAAATGTACAAAATATAAATACCCATTAAAACAATATTAAACCACCAACCTGCGCTAAATTATGAAAAGCTAAGCAGGGTCAAGCTTCCATCTTAAACTTTATCTTGCAAAACTTATCGTTTATGAGTTGCCCTGCACTCCCCAAGACAAAAAACTGGCTGGAGCAATCTTCACCGATCCTTAAAGGAGGTAGGCTGACGTCGTCGTCGCACCCCCCATCCCCACGCCGGCTTTCCCTCGGTGTAGTTCTCGCTTCTTGCAGTGATAAGTGATGAGTGAATCCTCGGGAGGCCTGAACGAACAAGTTAAGGATAATCATCATGAAGATCTGATCACTGGAGTCGACTTGACGGCGCATCATCAATTTAAAAAAATCGCTACTGCCTTAGGTAGAGATAGAACATTCTGAATTTCAGCTTTATGTCACTAGATGGCGCACCATAGATAAGCAAACGGCGGCGCTAGACAACTGTCACTGCAAGTAGAGCATTGGTAAATGAGGCATAAGGAATTTAAAAATTCGAACAGTAGATTCCTAGAGAGGCTTTGGAGAAGAGGAGAACAACAGCAGGAGAGCTTCCTCTTCCGGCTTTCCGCTGAGAGGTTGGAGGTGGGGAGGGTGGCTCTCCTGGTCTTCCCAGGGTGGGAGCAGCAGCTGAAAGGTGAGCTGCGGACAGGTGGAGCAGAGCCGGAAGCAAGCAGGGCTGTTTTGGTTTCCCCAGGGTGCAAAAATGGAGAATCGACGAGGCTGAAAGATGTCAGCTGTTACATATTTCTTCCTTGCCCGGATTTAAAACATAGGTGGTGCATGCTTTAACACTGGTGCTTGCATTTTGCTCTGTGTTGGAAGTTTTAAAAAGTCTGTGTTAAGGTTGAGCCCTTGTAATTTTATGGGCATGTTCTTTTCTTGCCAACAATTTGGAACTAATCTGCCAGTGATGTCTTGAGGAATTTTGTTTTTACTTCCATATCTTGCAAACAAAGACAGGATTCCCTGCTGATGTGCCATCCGTGCATTAATGTGACACAACTGTACTTAACCCATGATTTTTTTAAAACTTATTGAGCCCATTTGGGATATTTGGTTTTATAGGTAGGCCTACCTTGTTGCTTACCAGTCTTCAAAGTTACGGTAGTGCTGAAAAGACTTTAATGTATTCCTCAAAATTGTGGCTATCACAATTATGTGGAGGTGAAACTGGCTTGCATTTACATTAGTTGCGGTGTTCCATAGTCATGGACTCACCATTTTTAACAGATTAATAGTGTCGGAAGGGACCTTATTGGTCATCTAGTACAACAACAACACTCCGCTCAAGCAGGAGACTCTCCTCCATTTCTGACAAATGGCAGTCCAATCGCTTTTTGAAAGTCTCAAGTGATGAAGCCCCTACAACCTCCGGAGGAATCTGTTCCATTGGTTGATTATTCCCACTGTCAGAAAGTTCCTCCTTATTTCTGCCTTGAATCTCTCCTTGGTCAGTTTCCATCCATTAATTCTTGTCTGTCCTTCAGGTGCTTTGGAAAATAACTTAACCGCCTGCTCTCTGTGGCAGTTCCTCAACACTGATATCACGTCTTATCATACCCAGTTCCTACAACCATTCTTCATATGTTTTTGTCTCCAGTCCCCTAATCATCTTTGTTGCTCTTCTCTACACCCTTTCTAGAGTCTCCACATCTTTTTTACATTGTGGCGACCAAAACTGAATGCACTATTCCAAATGTGGCCTTACCCAGGCATTATGAAGTGGTATTAGCACTTCACGTGATCTTGATTCTATCCCTCTGTTTATGCAGCCTAGAACTGTGTTGGCTTTTGTGGCAGCTGCTGCACACTGCTGGCTCACATTTAAATGGTTGTCCACTAGGATTCCAAGATCCCTCTCACAGTTGCTACTATTGGGCAAGGTACCACCTATACAGTACCAGTGCATTTTATTTTTCTTGCCTAAGTGTAGAACCTTACTTTTTTTACCATTGAATTTCATTTTGTTAGATAGTGGCCAATGTTCAAGTTTGTCAAGATCCTTCTGTATCTTAAGCCTATCTTCTGGAGTGTTGGCTATTCCTGCCATCTTGGTGTCATCTGCAAATTTGATGGGTTCCCCAATTATCCCCTCATCCAATCAGTGATGAAGACGTTGAAGAATACTGCGCCTAAAACAGAGCCTTGGGGTACTCCACTGCATACTTCCCTCCATGTAGATGCAGTTCCATTGAGGACTATACGTTGAGTGCAGGTGATCAGCCAGTTAGAAATCTATTTGGTGGTGATGCTGTCTAATACACATTTTTCTAATTTATCTAGTCGTAGGCTATGGTCTACTTAATCAAATGCCTTACTGAAGTCCAAGTAAATTATATTGACAGTATTCCTCTGGTCCACTAATTTTATCACTTTGCCAAAGAATGCAATAAGATTAGTCTGGCATGATCTGTTTTTGTCAAACTGGAATATGTAGAGCATACGGAGCTCAAGGATACTTCACTTGATGTATCAAGGGAGAATATGTTTATTCAGTAAAAGAGGGAAATATCTGGAAGTTAGTGGGGAAGAAAACGTCATTTGGAAAACCATGTATGGCAGACAGTGATGCAGACCTCGCTCTGGGAGGAATTGAATCAAAGCACCACTAAACATAAATATTTTTTACTTCCACAGGAATATCAATAGTGGAAAAGTTCCATAGATGTGTCTATTGTGGAAAAGATACAACTTGCAAATCACAGTTGATTATATCTGAGAAGATCCATCCTGGAGAAAAGCTATACAAATACTGATATGATGAATCTGTCAAAAGCTTTGAACAAAACAGCACCCTTGGGCTACATGGAAGGACCCACAGAGGAGAGAAACCATAAAAGTTCTCCCACTGTGGTTAGTGAGAATGGCAGTGGGGCGATGCATCACAGGACTCATGTAGGAATGTCCAGATTGTGTGAAAGTTTCATGAGAAATTCCCACCTCGCTAGGCAACAGATTAGTCACACAGGGGAGAAACCCTTTGAATGCCCTATCTGTGGGAAAAGTTTCATTAAAAATTCTCACCTTATTAGCCACCAGAGGACACATACAGGAGAGAAACCCTTTGAATGTCCTGATTGTGGGAAAAATTTCAGTCAGAGTTCCAACCTGGTAACACACCAGAGAACTCACACGAGAGAGAAACCCTTTGAATGTCCTGATTGTGGGAAAAATTTCAGTCAGAGTTCCAGCCTGGTGAGACACCAGAGGACTCACACAGGAGACAAACCTTTTGAATGTCTTGATTGTGGGAAATGTTTCAGAGAGAATTCCCATCTTGTGAAACACCAGAGAATTCACACTGGAGAGAAACCCATTGAATGTCCTGATTGTGGTAAAGGTTTCCATGACAATTTCGGCCTAATAAATCACCAGAGGACTCACACAGGAGAGAAACCCTTTGAATGTCCTGATTGTGGGAAAGGTTTCAGCAACAATAGCAGCCTGGTAACACACCAGAGAACTCACACAGGAGAGAAACCGTTTGAATGTCCTGATTGTGGTAAAGGTTTCAGCAACAATACCAGCCTGGTGAGACACCAGAGGACTCACACAGGAGACAAACCCTTTGAATGTCTTGATTGTGGGAAATGTTTCAGAGAGAATTCCCATCTTGTGAAACACCAGAGAATTCACACTGGAGAGAAACCCATTGAATGTCCTGATTGTGGTAAAGGTTTCCATGACAATTTCGGCCTAATAAATCACCAGAGGACTCACACAGGAGAGAAACCCTTTGAATGTCCTGATTGTGGGAAAGGTTTCAGCAACAATAGCAGCCTGGTAACACACCAGAGGACTCACACAGGAGACAAACCCTTTGAATGTCCTGATTGTGGGAAATGTTTCAGTCAGAATTCCACCCTTGTGTATCACCGGAGAATTCACACAGGAGAGAAACCCATTAAATGTCCTGATTGTGGTAAAGGTTTCCATTGCAATTTCAGCCTAATAAATCACCAGAGGACTCACACAGGAGAGAAACCCTTTGAATGTCCTGATTGTGGTAAATGTTACAGCTACAATAGCAGCCTGGTATCGCACCAGAGGACTCATACAGGAGAGAAACCCTTTGAATGCCCTGACTGTGGTAAAGGTTTCAGCAACCATAGCAGCCTGGTAACACACCAGAGGACTCACACAGGAGAGAAACCCTTTGAATGTCCTGATTGTGATAAAAGTTTCAGTCAGAATTCCCACCTTGTGAAACACCAGAGAATTCACACAGGAGAGAAACCCATTGAATGTCGTGAGTGTGGGAAAAGTTTCCATGACAATTTCAGCCTAACAAATCACCAGAGGACTCACACAGGAGAGAAACCCTTTGAATGTCCTGATTGTGGGAAAGGTTTCAGCAACAATACCAGCCTCGTAACACACCAGAGAACTCACACAGGAGAGAAACCCTTTGAATGTCCTGATTGTGGGAAAGGTTTCAACAACAATACCAGCCTGGTAACACACCAGAGGACTCACACAGGAGAGAAACCCTTTGAATGTCCTGATTGTGGTAAAGGTTTCAGCAACACTACCAGCCTGGTAAAACACCAGAGGACTCATACAGGAGAGAAACCCTTTGAATGTCCTAATTGTGGGAAAAATTTCAGTCAGAGTTCCAGCCTCGTGAAACACTATAGGACTCACACAGGAGAGAAACCATATGAGTGTCCAGACTGTGGGAAAGATTTCAGTTGTAGGTATAATCTTATAAATCATGTGCTTATACACACAGGGGAGAAACCATTTAAGTGCCCCATTTAAGTGTGGACGGTACTTCAGGAAACAGACCACATTTATGACACACAAGAAAATCCACCTGAGACCCAAAGTGATTAATGTAGAGAAAGCTTGAATTTCATTTCTAATGTCCCATTGTAAATCCAGCTGAGAAATTGACTATTTAAGTTGACTTCAAAGAATTTGCCAGATTTTCTGTAGAAAATGGAACATGGGTGGGGCCAGTTAGAGGTAGTATTTACCAGTTCTCCAAACTCAAAATTTCCATTACCAGTTCTCCAGAACTCGCCAGAACCTGCTGAATGCCACCTCTGTTGTAGCATCGGAAATGATATTTTAGCTATGCAGACAAATGATCCTGATTTTTCTGGGATTAGAAGACACCAAAGAATTCCAAGATGGTATATTTTATCAACACCATTCAAAATGACAAGTGTTGTTGTTTTTTAGTATGTCACGTTGCATGTGATCCCTTTGTAGAAGGACACCCAATAACCTGGACGAGGCAAGGTAAACCAAGAAATTCTTGGCTTGAATCTCAAGCTTCAAGTGACTTTAATGTGCAAAAAATTTAAACTTTATAATAGTAAAATTATATTTAATCATTTTCCTTTTTTCTTTACTTGGGGTGTCCTATTTTAGTGTGCATCTTTATCACGTCTCATCTTAACATGGTTAGGAGTTGGTAATCCTTGCAATGATCCCAAAGCTTCAGGATCTCTTATCTATATAAATAAAAATTTATAACAGTTTGTGCAAAACCGCTAATCTCAGAAAGTACTGCACCGATCGCCACCAAATTTTCACACAATGTTGCTAAGAAAGGGAGTAACAATCATATGTACAGTTTGTGTGGCTGGCACACCTGTGACATGTGCAAGCAGCACAAATGTAAAAGGTACGCACTTCTGAGGTTTTAACTCCCTTAAGCTGCTCCTACCTGGTTGCTTCTTATGCTGCGTCACGCACACGCCCCTCCCCCACGCTTTCAACATTTCCAACGGTCGTTTCCTAAGCAAAAGAATAAGCCTCCAATGTTCCCTAACACATGACACACTCCCATGTGGCCCATTTTTGGTCCCAGGAGGCTGCAGGCAGGCCTCAGGGTTTTTAACGACTAATTTTTAGTTTTAATATGGGATTTTAGCACAGGGTTAGTTTAATTTTATTTTAATATTGTACTATGTTTGTGATTTTATATGTATTTTAAATTCCCTGTGCCCCGCCTCGAGTCCCTTCGGGGAGAGAGAGCGGGTTATAAATTAAATCATTATTATTATTATTATTACTAGGCCCAAAACAAGGCGCGGTGGTGGCACACTCCCAGGTGGCTCATTTTTTGGTCCCAGGGGGCTGCATGGACACCTACTAGGGCCAGAAATAGGCATGGGGGTGGCACACTCCCATGTGGCCCATTTTAGGTCCCAGGACGCTGCATGGTAGTTAGGTAGAAGGATAGACGGGGGGGGGGGAATACAGTAGGTAGTTGGGTAGGTATCGGGATAGAGAGAGATAGGGAAAAATACAGTACGTAGGTAGGTAAGTAGGTAGAGGGATAGAGAGAGATAGGGAAAATACAGTAGGTAGGTAGAGGGATAAAGGGTGTGAAATACAGTAGGTAGGTAGGTAGAGGGATAAAGAGAGGGGAAATACGGTAGGTAGGTAGGTAGAGGGATAAAGAGGGAAAATACAATAGGTAGGTAGGTACAGGGTTAGAGAGTGCAAGAGTGAAAAATACGATAAGTAGGTAGGTAGGTTGGTATAGGGATAGAGGGAGAGTGGGAGAAATACAGTAGGTAGGTAGGTAGGTGGAGGGATCGATAGGGAGAAATACAGTAGGTAGGTAGGTAGGTAGGTAGGTAGGTAGAGCGATACAGAGGGAGGAAAAATACAATAGGTAGGTAGAGTGATAGAGGGGGAAATACAGTAGGTAGGTAGGTTGATAGAGTGATAGGGAAAATACAGAAGGTAGGTAGCGGGATACAGAGAGGAAAAATACAGTAGGTAGGTAGAGGGATACAGAGGGAGAAATACAGTAGGTAGGTAGGTAGGTAGAGTGATAGAGAGAGGGGGGGGAAATACAGTAGGTAGGTAGGTTGGGGGCTATACGGTGGTTGTGTGTACGTGTTTGTTTGTTCAGGTGTAGATCTACACACAGATTGGTTGGTCATCTAATCAAACTGGGCCACAGCAACGTGTGGCAGGAACAGCTAGTAGGGATATATAAAAATATAAAGAAAAATTAAATAAAGTGAACCTGAGTCAGAGGGGATTGTCTACAATGCGAGGTCAAAAGCCACAAGTTCCCAGTCAGAGGAACAGTCCATTTTCTCAGAATAAAATTTGAAGCTCAGATGTAAAGGTATAAAGTATGTTATTTGGAGGATACTGGATCTTGAAAACTGCAGCCTTGCATTTGGAGCCGGAGTAGCAGGAACAGTTGAATGGATAGATTTTGTGGTGAGGAAGAAGGCCCAGTCTGGTAGTCACCAGGCTAGAGCTTGAGAGATGCTCAGTTCTGGACCTGCTTGAAGCACAGAGCCATCTCGGAGATCTTGGCCTGTCCAGTCCTCTCAGGACTAGGAAAGTGAGAATCTACTTCCAAAAACCTTGTCAAGGAAACTGCAGGGAACTGGGAGTGCAGGATAACTCCCCAAAAGCTATGTTTGCAACTGAGCAAAGCTTGACAAATGAACCTTGACCTACTTAGCTTCTCAAGGTTAGGGAGGTGCTATGCTATAAACATTTGTGAATGCCTTGTGTGCACAGTTATTAGCTGTCATCTAGTCCAACCTCCTGCCCAAGCAGGAGCCCCTACATCTGCCTCTACCTAGGATTGAACTCACAACCTCCTTTTTGGGAGGTGAGAGCTCTACCTCTAGGCCATAGGAGCAGGTTAGTTTGCTACTTGCTGTTTCTCTTACATAAATTCTGTGTAAGACCAGCCAGCATTCTCTAGCAGATGTAAGTTCACACACATGTATTACCTGACTATCTTCCAAGCACAAAATGCTGGCTAAAATGAGGAAGATGCTTTCCCATTTTGCCTTTGCCCCTTCTCATTGAGAATGGCTGGAGGATTGCTTACAACTGTCCACAAATCCCCCCCTTTGCAGAAACATCTCCATCTTTATGTTTCACCTCCTTTAAGAGGAACTATCCTCTTAATCCTCCTCCCATTCATGTAACACATAGCATTGTGCTGCCTTTACAGGCCAATCATCCTCAACCTCCCTCAGGTTCAGGGAGAAACTTTTACCTCAGAAAAAACTTTACTTTTGGCTCTTCAGGGCACATCTGGGCCCATAATGACCTGTCAGGGAATTTCATAGCCAGGTTCCAAATGGAGTCAAAGACATGGACTTGTACTTTTAAGTAAATACATATATTACAACTATATATACAGTAAACTAAATAGGAGGAGCATCATCAGGTAAATCAACACAGCAGGAAAAAAGCTAATGCAGTCCTAGGTTGCATCAACAGAGAGATTGTGTCAAGACAACAAGAAATAACACTGGTTCACACTATGCCAGTGAGATCACACTTAAAATACTGCATCCAATTCCGGTCACCACAGTACCAAAAAGATGTTGAGATTATGGGAAGGTGCAAAGAAGAGCAACTAGCAAGGTCAGGCTCACAAAACCTTCCATTTGGGGGACAGCCATCCATTTGTGTGTGCTCATAATCCCTAATTATAATAAAAGGTCTGGACGCTAAATTGTATGACGATCAGTTGAGGGAGCTAGGATAACTAGGCCATTGAAGAGAAGGATTAGGAGGAAGCATGGTAAGAGGGCTTTTAAGACGTGGCTGTGCTCCCTGCGGCATCTTCTTGGAAAGAGCTCAGACTCCCAAAATCTTGCATTTGGGGGACAGCCATCCATTTGTGTGTGCTCATAATCCCCAATTCCTCCATCAGCCCCAGAGGAAGGGGAGCTCCCAGAGCAGTAATATCTCACCATGATCCTTCACATCCTTCTGGGTATCCCACCAGCTGGATAGGAAACTATTATTTCCTCCCCGTGATGCTTCCAGAAAATGACACCCAGTGCAAATGGCTTTTGTGTGTGTGTATGTGTGTGGGGAGTCTAATACAGATAGTCCTCACTTACCATTCATTTAGCAACCATGTGATCCATAAAAAAAACAGTTTGGCAAACAATCTTTGCATTTACCACCATTACATTGTCCCGGTTCTGTGATAACCGTTAGCATGCTTCCCAACAAGCTTAAGACAAAATTCATGTGGAAGACGGGAATAAAATCAAAAGTAGCAGTCATTTGATGTCTCAATGTCCATATTGATTCACTTAATGACCAGAAAAGAAGTGAGGTCAAAAGCCTGTGGCAAAGTGATTTTCCAGAATGGTCCATCACAGTTGTGGTCAATAAGTGAGGACTATCCACTTTCATCACCACCCTGCAGGCTGTTTCTTCCTGTGATTGATGTGGAGACAACCAATGTGCAGTAGGGAGTCTCTTTGGATGCCTTTCCTATTAGAGAGCTTTCCTATTAGAGAGCTTTCCTATTAGAGAGCTTTCCTATTAGAGAGCGGGTGTGCTGCCAGGGGTGGGGGTGGGGGAGTGCTGTTGCTGGTCTAGGAGTGGGGACACCCAAGTTCCGGTTCCTCCTCAGCCATGAAAGGTCCGTCAGGCTCATCCCCACTTGACAGGCCAGGCCAAGAAATCAACTTCACAGGAAGACTCCCAGGTTTTTTTTAAAATAGAGACTGAAGGTAAGAAGAAAATCTTGCAAGTCTGAATATGTTCTGCCCCCACCCCCAAACTTATGCTCCTGTGAATTAGAGAGATGTTTGCCTGAACCTATTTGTAGAATTGTATTCTTTTGTATATTATTTTAAAATTTTAAAAGGATATGCAGTTAAAACAAAGAGTATGGCAACCTTTCATACATTTTTGCATGTACTTTTACAACCCTTTCAAATGTCACTTTTGGGATTTTATGTTTCTTTTGCTGTATATAGGCAGTCACCCCCTCTTTCCAACGCCTTCCCTATTTTTTAGACTCTGCCATGTATGTTTTCTTCAGCTTTGTCCTAATGGAGACGTCTGTGCAAGTCAATTTACAGAAGCGCATGGCATTTAGCATTTAGCGGATTTAAAATTTCTTCCTTTAAAAATGAAACAAACAGGGTGTGCTTGGACGTAATCTGGCTTGCATGAATGAAGCTTGGGCCCTTAGATCCTCTGGCCTGTTGATGCTCCCAGGTCCTAAATCCTTGGAATCCACAGGAAATCAGTCATAAAGGTTTAGGACAGTGATGGCGAACCTATGGCATGGGTGCCACAGGTGGCACGCAGAATCATTTCTTAGGGCACGCAAGGCTTTGCCCCTTCAGCTCCAGCGTGCATGTGTGCGTTGTCCAGCTGATTTAGGCCTTCTTTTGAGGCCGTTTTCCGCCCTCTGGAGACTTCAGGAAAGCTCCTGAATCCTCTGGAGGTGGGAGGAGGCTGTTTTCACCCTCCCCAGGCGCCTAGAAAACCTCTGGAGCCTGGGGAGGGTGAAAAAAGCACACCAAAAGCAGGGGATCGCGCACATAGCATTATGGGTGTGGCACGCCCACGCACGACCCCCATGCGCTCCCCCTGCTTTTGGCACGCGAGCCAAAAAAGGTTAGCCATCACTAGTTTAGGACATCTCTGTCACGTGGCTGGTAAGGCTGAACGCTGAAGGCGCATAGAACACTGTTACCTCCCCACCAAAGGTGGTTCCTATTTTTTTACTTGCATTTATACATGCTTTCGAACTGCTAGTTTGGCAGAAGCCTGGGACAAGTAACGTGAGCTCACTCCATTACGTGGCACTATGGATTCAAACTGCCAAACTGCCGACCTTTCCGATTGACAAGCTCAGCTTCTTAGCCAGAGCCACTGCATCCATATTATTGTTGTTGTTATTGTTGTTGTTATTATTATCCTTTATTGAGAACCAACCCCTACAAAAGTGCAGGAATTTATTGATCGGCTTCTAATCTGACAACTAACACCCTCCAAATATTCTGCTCAGGAGTAATCAAGGCTGAATTCTTACTCTGGAAATTGGGGAGACTGCTCTAGTGAGATTCACTCCCCCATATTACAGATGGGGAATTAATGCATTTATTAATGGAATCAAGCTAGCAAGCTGGCAATAATTTAGGGAGTCTAAACACCAAAAAGGCCCAGGATCGAGTTAATTATGAAAAGCTAAGCAGGGTCAAGCTTCCATCTTAAACTTTCTCTTGCAAAACTAAGCGTTCATGAGTTGCCCTGCACTCCCCAAGACAAAATACTGGCTGGAGCAATCTTCACCGATCCTTAAAGGAAAAACGCTGTCGTCGTCGCACCCCCCATACCCATGCTGGCTTTCCCTCGGTGTAGTTCTCGCTTCTTGCAGTGATGAGTGAATCCTCGGGAGGCCTGAACGAACAAGTTAAGGATAATCATCATGAAGATCTGATCACTGGAGTCGACTTGGCGGAACATAATCAATTTAAAAAATCGCTACTGCCTTAGGTAGAGATAGAACATTCTGAATTTCAGCTTTATGTCACTAGATGGCGCAGCATAGATAAGCAAACGGCCGCGCTAGACAACTGTCACTGCAAGTAGAGCATTGGTAAGTGAGACATAAGGAGTTTAAACATTCGAACAGTACATTCCTAGAGAGGCTTTGGAGAAGAGGAGAACATCAGGTGAGCTTCCTCTTCCGGCTGTCCGCTGAGAGGTTGGAGGTGGGGAGGGTGGCTCTCCTGGTCTTCCCAGGGTGGGAGCAGCAGCTGAAAGGTGAGCTGCGGACAGGTGGAGCAGAGGCCGGAAGCAAGCAGGGCTGTTTGGGTTTCCCCAGGGTGCAAAAACGGAGAATCGACGAGGCTGAAACATGTCAGCTGTTACATATTCCTTCCTTCCCCGGATTTTATTCCATCGGTGGTGCATGGTTTAAAACTGGTGCCTGCATTTTGCTCTGTGTTGGGAGTTTTAAAAAGTCTGTGTTATGGTTGAGTGCTTGTAATTTTATGGGCATGTTCTTTTCTTGCCAAGAATTTGGAACTGATCTGCCAGTGATGTCTTGAGGAATTTTGTTTTTGCTTCCATATCTAGCAAACAAACACAGGATTTCCTGCTGATGTGCCATCCGTGCATTAATGTGACAGAACTGTACTTAACCCATGGGGTTTTTTTAAGTTATTGAGCCCATTTGGGATATTCGGTTTTATAGGTAGGCCTACCTCGTTGCTTACCATTCAGTCTTCAAAGTTACGGTAGTGCTGAAAAGACTTTAATGTATTCCTCAAAATTGTGGCTATCACAATTATGTGGAGGTGAAACTGGCTTGCATTTACATTAGTTGCGGTGTTCCATAGTCATGGACTCACCATTTTTAACAGATTAATAGTGTCGGAAGGGACCTTATTGGTCATCTAGTACAACAACAACACCCCGCTGAAGCAGGGGACTCTCCTCCATTTCTGACAAATGGCAGTCCAATCGCTTTTTGAAAGTCTTAAGTGATGAAGCCCCTACAACCTCCAGAGGAAGCTGTTCCATTGGTTGATTATTCCCACTGTCAGAAAGTTCCTCCTTATTTCTGCCTTGAATCTCTCCTTGGTTAGTTTCCATCTATTAATTTTTGTCTGTCCTTCAGGTCCTTTGGAAAATAGCTTAACCACCTGCTCTCTGTGGCAGTTCCTCAACACTGATATCATGCCTTATCATACCCAGTTCCTACAACCATTCTTCATATATTTTAGTCTCCAGTCCCCTAATCCTCTTTGTTGCTCTTCTCTGCACTCTTTCTAGAGTCTCCACATCTTTTTTACATTGTGGCGACCAAAACTGAATGCACTATTCCAAATGTGGCCTTACCCAGGCATTATGAAGTGGTATTAGCACTTCACGTGATCTTGATTCTATCCCTCTGTTTATGCAGCCTAGAACTGTGTTGGCTTTTGTGGCAGCTGCTGCACACTGCTGGCTCACATTTAAATGGTTGTCCACTAGGATTCCAAGATCCCTCTCACAGTTGCTACTATTGGGCAAGGTACCACCTATACTGTACCAGTGCATTTTATTTTTCTTGCCTAAATGTAGAACCTTACTTTTTTTACCATTGAATTTCATTTTGTTAGATAGTGGCCAATGTTCAAGTTTGTCAAGATCCTTCTGTATCTTAAGCCTATGTTCTGAAGTGTTGGCTATTCCTGCCATCTTGGTGTCATCTGCAAATTTGATGGGTTCCCCAATTATCCCCTCATCCAATCAGTGATGAAGATGTTGAAGAGTACTGCGCCTAAAACAGAGCCTTGGGGGACTCCACTGCATACTTCCCTCCATGTAGATGCAGTTCCATTGAGGACTATACGTTGAGTGCAGGTGATCAGCCAGTTAGAAATCTATTTGGTGGTGATGCTGTCTAATACACATTTTTCTAATTTATCTAGTCGTAGGCTATGGTCTACTTAATCAAATGCCTTACTGAAGTCCAAGTAAATTATATTGACAGTATTCCTCTGGTCCACTAATTTTATCACTTTGCCAAAGAATGCAATAAGATTAGTCTGGCATGATCTGTTTTTGTAAAACTGGAATATGTAGAGCATACGGAGCTCAAGGATACTTCACTTGATGTATCAAGGGAGAATATGTTTATTCAGTAAAAGAGGGAAATATCTGGAAGTTAGTGGGGAAGAAAACGTCATTTGGAAAACCATGTATGGCAGACAGTGATGCAGACCTCGCTCTGGGAGGAATTGAATCAAAGCACCACTAAATATAAATATTTTTTACTTCCACAGGAATATCAATAGTGGAAAAGTTCCATAGATGTGCCTATTGTGGAAAAGATATAACTTGCAAATCACAGTTGATTATATCTGAGAAAATCCATCCTGGAGAAAAGCTATACAAATACTGATATGATGAATTTGTCAAAAGCTTTGAACAAAACAGCACCCTTGGGCTACATGGAAGGACCCACAGAGGAGAGAAACCATAAAGGTTCTCCCACTGTGGTTAGTGAGAATGGCAGTGGGGCGATGCATCACAGGACTCATGTAGGAATGTCCAGATTGTGTGAAAGTTTCATGAGAAATTCCCACCTCGCTAGGCAACAGATTAGTCACACAGGGGAGAAACCCTTTGAATGCCTTATCTGTGGGAAAAGTTTCATTAAAAATTCTCACCTTATTAGCCACCAGAGGACACATACAGGAGAGAAACCCTTTGAATATCCTGATTGTGGTAAACGTTTCAGCAACAATACCAGTCTGGTAACACACCAGAGAACTCACACAAGAGAGAAACCCTTTGAATGTCCTGATTGTGGGAAAAATTTCAGTCAGAGTTCCAGCCTGGTAAGACACCAGAGGACTCACTCAAGAGACAAACCCTTTGAATGTCTTGATTGTGGGAAGTTTTTCAGAGAGAATTCCCATCTTGTGAAACACCAGAGAATTCACTCTGGAGAGAAACCCATTGAATGTCCTGATTGTGGGAAAAATTTCAGTCAGAGTTCCAGCCTGGTGAGACACCAGAGGACTCACACAGGAGACAAACCTTTTGAATGTCTTGATTGTGGGAAATTTTTCAGAGAGAATTCCCATCTTGTGAAACACCAGAGAATTCACTCTGGAGAGAAACCCATTGAATGTCCTGATTGTGGTAAAGGTTTCCATGACAATTTCGGCCTAATAAATCACCAGAGGACTCACACAGGAGAGAAACCCTTTGAATGTCCTGCTTGTGGGAAAGGTTTCAGCAACAATACCAGCCTGGTAACACACCAGAGAACTCACACAGGAGAGAAACCCTTTGAATGTCCTGATTGTGGTAAAGGTTTCAGCAGCAATGCCAGCTTGGTGAGACACCAGAAGACTCACACAGGAGACAAACCCTTTGAATGTCTTGATTGTGGGAAATGTTTCAGAGAGAATTCCCATCTTGTGAAACACCAGAGAATTCATACTGGAGAGAAACCCATTGAATGTCCTGATTGTGGAAAAGGGTTCCATGACAATTTCGGCCTAATAAATCACCAGAGGACTCACACAGGAGAGAAACCCTTTGAATGTCCTGATTGTGGGAAAAGTTTCAGCAACAATAGCAGCCTGGTAACACACCAGAGGACTCACACAGGAGACAAACCCTTTGAATGTCCTGATTGTGGGAAATGTTTCAGACAGATTTCCACCCTTGTGAAACACCGGAGAATTCACACAGGAGAGAAACCCATTGAATGTCCTGATTGTGGTAAAGGTTTCCATTACAATTTCAGCCTAATAAATCACCAGAGGACTCACACAGGAGAGAAACCCTTTGAATGTCCTGATTGTGGTAAATGGTACAGCTACAATAGCAGCCTGGTATCACACCAGAGGACTCATACAGGAGAGAAACCCTTTGAATGCCCTGACTGTGGTAAATGTTTCAGCAACCATAGCAGCCTGGTAAGACACCAGAGGACTCACACAGGAGAGAAACCCTTTGAATGCCCTGATTGTGGGAAAAGTTTCAGTCAGAATTCCCACCTTGTGAAACACCAGAGAATTCACACAGGAGAGAAACCCATTGAATGTCGTGAGTGTGGGAAAAGTTTCCATGACAATTTCAGCCTAACAAATCACCAGAGGACTCATACAGGAGAGAAACCCTTTGAATGTCCTGAGTGTGGGAAAGCTTTCAATAACAATACCAGCCTGGTAACACACCAGAGGACTCACACAGGAGAGAAACCCTTTGAATGTCCTGATTGTGGGAAAAATTTCAGTCAGAGTTCCAGCCTGGTGAGACACCATAGGACTCACACAGGAGAGAAACCATATGAGTGTCCAGACTGTGGGAAAGATTTCAGTTGTAGGTATAATCTTATAAATCATGTACGTATACACACAGGGGAGAAACCATTTAAGTGCCCCAAGTGTGGACGGTACTTCAGGAAACAGACCACATTTATGACACACAAGAAAATCCACCTGAGACCCAAAGTGATTAATGTAGAGAAAGCTTGAATTTCATTTCTAATGTCCCATTGTAAATGCAGCTGAGAAATTGACTATTTAAGTTGACTACAAAGAATTTGCCAGATTTTCTGTAGAAAATGGAACATGGGTGGGGCCATTTAGAGGTAGTATTTACCAGTTCTCCAAACTCAAAATTTCCATTACCAGTTCTCCAGAACTCGCCAGAACCTGCTGAATGCCACCTCTGTTGTAGCATCGGAAATGATATTTTAGCTATGCAGACAAATGATCCTGATTTTTCTGGGATTAGAAGACACCAAAGAATTCCAAGGTTGTATATTTTATCAACACCATTCAAAATGACAAGTGTTTTTTTTTAGTATGTCACGTTGCATGTGATCCCTTTGTAGAAGGACACCCAACAACCTGGACGAGGCAAGGTAAACCAAGAAATTCTTGGCTTGAATTTCAAGCTCCAAGTGACTTTAATGTGCAAAAAATTTAAACTTTATAATAGTAAAATTATATTTAATCATTTTTCCTTTTTTCTTTACTTGGGGTGTCCAATTTTAGTGTGCATCTTTATCACGTCTCATCTTAACATGGTTAGGAGTTGGTAATCCTTGCAATGATCCCAAAGCTTCAGGATCTCTTATCTATATAAATAAAAATTTAAAAGTTTGTGCAAAACCGCTAATCTCAGTAAGTACTGCACCGATCGCCACCAAATTTTCACAGAATGTTGCTAAGAAAGGGAGTAACAATCATATGTACAGTTTGTGTGGCTGGCACACCTGTGACATGTGCAAGCAGCACAAATGTAAAAGGTACGAACTTCTGAGGTTTTAACTCCCTTAAGCTCCTCCTACCTGGCTGCTTCTTTTGCTGCGTCACGCACACACCCCTCCCCCGCGCTTTCAACATTTCCAACGGTCGTTTCCTAAGCAAAAGAATAAGCCTCCAATGTTCCCTAACACATGACACACTCCCATGTGGCCCATTTTTGGTCCCAGGAGGCTGCAGGCAGGCCTCAGCTGTTTTTAGGGTTTTTAACGACTAAGTTTTAGTTTTAATATGGCATTTTAGCACAGGGTTAGTTTAATTTTATTTTAATATTGTACTATGTTTGTGATTTTATATGTATTTTAAATTCCCTGTGCCCTGCCTCGAGTCCCTTCGGGGAGAGAGAGCGGGTTATAAATTAAATTATTATTATTATTATTATTACTATTATTACTAGGCCCAAAACAAGGCGCGGTGGTGGCATACTCCCAGATGGCTCATTTTTTGGTCCCAGGGGGCTGCATGGACACCTACTAGGGCCAGAAATAGGCATGGGGGTGGCACACTCCCATGTGGCCCATTTTAGGTCCCAGGACGCTGCATGGTAGGTAGGTAGAAGGATAGACGGGGGGGGGGGGGGAATACAGTAGGTAGTTGGGTAGGTATCGGGATAGAGAGAGATAGGGAAAAATACAGTACGTAGGTAGGTAAGTAGGTAGAGGGATAGAGAGAGATAGGGAAAATACAGTAGGTACGTAGGTAAAGGGATAAAGAGGGGGTGACATACAGTAGGTAGGTAAAGGGACAAAGAGAGGGGGGAAATACGGTAGGTAGGTAGGTAGAGGGATAAAGAGAGGGAAAATACAATAGGTAGGTAGGTACAGGGTTAGAGAGTGCAAGAGTGAAAAATACGGTAAGTAGGTAGGTAGGTTGGTATAGGGATAGAGAGAGTGGGAGAAATACAGTAGGTAGGTAGGTGAAGGGATCGATAGGGAGAAATACAGTAGGTAGGTAGGTAGGTAGGTAGAGCGATACAGAGGGAGGAAAAATACAAATAGGTAGGTAGAGTGATAGAGGGGGAAAATACAGTAGGTAGGTAGGTTGATAGAGTGATAGAGGGAAAATACAGAAGGTAGGTAGAGGGATACAGAGAGGAAAAATACAGTAGGTAGGTAGAGGGATACAGAGAGGAAGAAATACAGTAGGTAGGTAGGTAGAGTGATAGAGAGAGGGGGGGGGGAAATACAGTAGGTAGGTAGGATAAAGATATAAAGAAAAATTAAATAAAGTGAACCTGAGTCAGAGGGGATTGTCTACAATGCGAGGTCAAAAGCCATAAGTTCCCAGTCAGAGGAACAGTCCATTTTCTCAGAATCAAATTTGAAGCTCAGATGTAAAGGTATAAAGTATGTTATTTGGGGGATACTGGATCTTGAAAACTGCAGCCTTGCATTTGGGGCCGGAGTAGCAGGAACAGTTGAATGGATAGATTTTGTGGTGAGGAAGAAGGCCCAGTCTGGTAGTCACCAGGCTAGAGCCTGAGAGATGCTCAGTTCTGGACCTGCTTGAAGCACAGAGCCATCTCGGAGATCTTGGCCTGTCCAGTCCTCTCAGGACTAGGAAAGTGAGAATCTACTTCCAAAAACCTTGTCAAGGAAACTGCAGGGAACTGGGAGTGCAGGATAACTCCCCAAAAGCTATGTTTGCAACTGAGCGAAGCTTGACAAATGAACCTTGACCTACTTAGCTTCTCAAGGTTAGGGAGGTGCTGTGCTATAAACATTTGTGAATGCCTTGTGTGCACAGTTATTAGCTGTCATCTAGTCCAACCCCTGCCCAAGCAGGTGCCCCTACATCTGCCTCTACCTAGGATTGAACTCACAACCTCCTTTTTGGGAGGCGAGAGCTCTACCTCTAGGCCGTAGGAGCAGGTTAGTTTGCTACTTGCTGTTTCTCTTACATAAATTCTGTGTAAGACCAGCCAGCATTCTCTAGCAGATGTAAGTTCACACACATGTATTACCTGACTATCTTCCAAGCACAAAATGCTGGCTAAAATGAGGAAAATGCTTTCCCATTTTGCTTTTGCCCCTTCTCATTGAGAACGGCTGGAGGATTGCTTACAACTGTCCACAGATCCCCCCCTTTGCAGAAACATCTCCATCTTTATGCTTCACCTCCTTTAAGAGGAACTATCCTCTTAATCCTCCTCCCATTCATATAACACATAGCATTGTGCTGCCTTTACAGGCCAATCATCCTCAACCTCTCTCAGGTTCAGGGAGAAACTTTTACCTCAGAAAAAACTTTACTTTTGGCTCTTCAGGGCACATCTGGGCCCATAATGACCTGTCAGGGAATTTCATAGCCAGGTTCCAAATGGAGTCAAAGACATGGACTTGTACTTTTAAGTAAATACATATATTACAACTATATATACAGTAAACTAAATAGGAGGAGCATCATCAGGTAAATCAACACAGCAGGAAAAAAGCTAATGCAGTCCTAGGTTGCATCAACAGAGAGATTGTGTCAAGACAACAAGAAGTAACACTGGTTCACACTATGCCAGTGAGATCACACTTAAAATACTGCATCCAATTCCGGTCACCACAATACAAAAAAGATGTTGAGATTATGGAAAGGTGCAAAGAAGAGCAACTAGCAAGGTCAGGCTCACAAAACCTTCCATTTGGGGGACAGCCATCCATTTGTGTGTGCTCATAATTCCTAATTATAATAAAAGGTCTGGACGCTAAATTGTATGACGATCAGTTGAGGGAGCTAGGATAACTAGGCCATTGAAGAGAAGGATTAGGAGGAAGCATGGTAAGAGGGCTTTTAAGACGTGGCTGTGCTCCCTGCGGCATCTTCTTGGAAAGAGCTCAGACTCCCAAAACCTTCCATTTGGGGGACAGCCATCCATTTGTGTGTGCTCATAATCCCCAATTCCTCCATCAGCCCCAGAGGAAGGGGAGCTCCCAGAGCAGTAATATCTCACCATGATCCTTCACATCCTTCTGGGTATCCCACCAGCTGGATAGGAAACAATACTATCCACTTTCATCACCACCCTGCAGGCTGTTTCTTCCTGTGATTGATGTGGAGACAACCAATGTGCAGTAGGGAGTCTCTTTGGATGCCTTTCCTATTAGAGAGCTTTCCTATTAGAGAGCGGGTGTGCTACCAGGGGTGGGGGTGGGGGAAGTTGCTGTTGCTGGTCTAGGAGTGGGGACACCCAAGTTCCAGTCCCTCCTCAGCCATGAAAGGTCCGTCAGGCTCATCCCCACTTGACAGGCCAGGCCAAGAAATCAACTTCACAGGAAGACTCCCAGGTTTTTTTTTTAAATAGAGACTGAAGGTAAGAAGAAAATCTTGCAAGTCTGAATATGTTCTGCCCCCACCCCCAAACTTATGCTCCTGTGAATTAGAGAGATGTTTGCCTAAACCTATTTGTAGAATTGTTTTCTTTTGTATATTATTTTAAAATTTTAAAAGGATATGCAGTTAAAACAAAGAGTATGGCAACCTTTCATACATTTTTGCATGTACTTTTACAACCCTTTGAAATGTCACTTTTGGGATTTTAGGGTTTCTTTTGCTGTATATAGGCAGTCACCTCCTCTTTCCAACGCCTTCCCTATTTTTTAGACTCTGCCATGTATGTTTTCTTCAGCTTTGTCCTAAATGGAGACGTCTGTGCAAGTCAATTTACAGAAGCGCATGGCATTTAGCATTTAGCGGATTTAAAATTTCTTCCTTTAAAAATGAAACAAACAGGGTGTGCTTGGACGTAATCTGGTTTGCATGAATGAAGCTTGGCCCCTTAGATCCTCTGGCCTGTTGATGCTCCCAGGTCCTAAATCCTTGGAATCCACAGGAAATCAGTCATAAAAGTTTAGGACAGTGATGGCGAACCTATGGCACGGGTGCCACAGGTGGCACGCAGAATCATTTCTTAGGGCACGCGAGGCTTTGCCCCTTCAGCTCCAGCGTGCATGTGTGCGTTGTCCAGCTGATTTAGGCCTTCTTTTGAGGCCGTTTTCCGCCCTCTGGAGACTTCAGGAAAGCTCCTGAATCCTCTGGAGGTGGGAGGAGGCTGTTTTCACCCTCCCCATGCTCCTAGAAAAGCTCTGGAGCCTGGGGAGGGTGAAAAAAGCACACCAAAAGCAGGGGATCGCGCACATAGCATTATGGGTGTGGCACGCCCACGCACGACCCCCCCTGCGCTCCCCCTGCTTTTGGCACGCGAGCCAAAAAAGGTTAGCCATCACTAGTTTAGGACATCTCTGTCACGTGGCTGGTAAGGCTAAACGCTGAAGGCGCATAGAACACTGTTACCTCCCCACCAAAGGTGGTTCCTATTTTTTTACTTGCATTTATACATGCTTTCGAACTGCTAGTTTGGCAGAAGCTGGGACAAGTAACGTGAGCTCACTCCATTACGTGGCACTATGCATTCAAACTGCCAAACTGCCGACCTTTCCGATTGACAAGCTCAGCTTCTTAGCCAGAGCCACTGCATCCATATTATTGTTGTTGTTATTGTTGTTGTTGTTGTTGTTATCCTTTATTGAGAACCAACCCCTACAAAAGTGCAGGAATTTATTGATCGGCTTCTAATCTGACAACTAACACCCTGCAAATATTCTGCTCAGGAGTAATCAAGGCTGAATTCTTACTCTGGAAATTGGGGAGACTGCTCTAGTGAGATTCACTCCCCCATATTACAGATGGGGAATTAATGCATTTATTAATGGAATCAAGCTAGCAAGCTGGCAATAATTTAGGGAGTCTAAACACCAAAAAGGCCCAGGATCGAGTTAATTATGAAAAGCTAAGCAGGGTCAAGCTTCCATCTTAAACTTTCTCTTGCAAAACTAAGCGTTCATGAGTTGCCCTGCACTCCCCAAGACAAAATACTGGCTGGAGCAATCTTCACCGATCCTTAAAGGAAAAACGCTGTCGTCGTCGCACCCCCCATCCCCACGCCGGCTTTCCCTCGGTGTAGTTCTCGCTTCTTGCAGTGATGAGTGAATCCTCGGGAGGCCTGAACGAACAAGTTAAGGATAATCATCATGAAGATCTGATCACTGGAGTCGACTTGACGGAGCATAATCAATTTAAAAAATCGCTACTGCCTTAGGTAGAGATAGAACATTCTGAATTTCAGCTTTATGTCACTAGATGGCGCAGCATAGATAAGTAAACGGCCGCGCTAGACAACTGTCACTGCAAGTAGCGCATTGGTAAGTGAGGCATAAGGAGTTTGAACATTCGAACAGTACATTCCTAGAGAGGCTTTGGAGAAGAGGAGAACAACAGGAGAGCTTCCTCTTCCGGCTCTCCGCTGAGAGGTTGGAGGTGGGAAGGGTGGCTCTCCTGGTCTTCCCAGGGTGGGAGCAGCAGCTGAAAGGTGAGCTGCGGACAGGTGGAGCAGAGGCCGGAAGCAAGCAGGGCTGTTTGGGTTTCCCCAGGGTGCAAAAACGGAGAATCGACGAGGCTGAAACATGTCAGCTGTTACATATTCCTTCCTTCCCCGGATTTTATTCCATCGGTGGTGCATGCTTTAAAACTGGTGCCTGCATTTTGCTCTGTGTTGGGAGTTTTAAAAAGTCTGTGTTATGGTTGAGTGCTTGTAATTTTATGGGCATGTTCTTTTCTTGCCAAGAATTTGGAACTGATCTGCCAGTGATGTCTTGAGGAATTTTGTTTTTGCTTCCATATCTAGCAAACAAACACAGGATTTCCTGCTGATGTGCCATCCGTGCATTAATGTGACAGAACTGTACTTAACCCATGGGTTTTTTTAAAGTTATTGAGCCCATTTAGGATATTTTATAGGTAGGCCTACCTCGTTGCTTACCATTCAGTCTTCAAAGTTACGGTAGTGCTGAAAAGACTTTAATGTATTCCTCAAAATTGTGGCTATCACAATTATGTGGAGGTGAAACTGGCTTGCATTTACATTAGTTGCGGTGTTCCATAGTCATGGACTCACCATTTTAAACAGATTAATAGTGTCGGAAGGGACCTTATTGGTCATCTAGTACAACAACAACACCCCGCTGAAGCAGGGGACTCTCCTCCATTTCTGACAAATGGCAGTCCAATCGCTTTTTGAAAGTCTCAAGTGATGAAGCCCCTACAACCTCCAGAGGAAGCTGTTCCATTGGTTGATTATTCCCACTGTCAGAAAGTTCCTCCTTATTTCTGCCTTGAATCTCTCCTTGGTTAGTTTCCATCTATTAATTTTTGTCTGTCCTTCAGGTCCTTTGGAAAATAGCTTAACCACCTGCTCTCTGTGGCAGTTCCTCAACACTGATATCATGCCTTATCATACCCAGTTCCTACAACCATTCTTCATATATTTTAGTCTCCAGACCACTAATCATTTTTGTTGCTCTTCTCTGCACTCTTTCTAGAGTCTCCACATCTTTTTTACATTGTGGCGACCAAAACTGAATGCACTATTCCAAATGTGGCCTTACCCAGGCATTATGAAGTGGTATTAGCACTTCACGTGATCTTGATTCTATCCCTCTGTTTATGCAGCCTAGAACTGTGTTGGCTTTTGTGGCAGCTGCTGCACACTGCTGGCTCACATTTAAATGGTTGTCCACTAGGATTCCAAGATCCCTCTCACAGTTGCTACTATTGGGCAAGGTACCACCTATACTGTACCAGTGCATTTTATTTTTCTTGCCTAAATGTAGAACCTTGCTTTTTTTACCATTGAATTTCATTTTGTTAGATAGTGGCCAATGTTCAAGTTTGTCAAGATCCTTCTGTATCTTAAGCCTATCTTCTGGAGTGTTGGCTATTCCTGCCATCTTGGTGTCATCTGCAAATTTGATGGGTTTTCCAATTATCCCCTCATCCAATCAGTGATGAAGACTTTGAAGAGTACTGCGCCTAAAACAGAGCCTTGGGGGACTCCACTGCATACTTCCCTCCATGTAGATGCAGTTCCATTGAGGACTATACGTTGAGTGCAGGTGATCAGCTAGTTAGAAATCTATTTGGTGGTGATGCTGTCTAATACACATTTTTCTAATTTATCTAGTCTTAGGCTATGGTCTACTTAATCAAATGCCTTACTGAAGTCCAAGTAAATTATATTGACAGTATTCCTCTGGTCCACTAATTTTAGCACTTTGCCAAAGAATGCAATAAGATTAGTCTGGCATGATCTGTTTTTGTCAAACTGGAATATGTAGAGCATACGGAGCTCAAAGATACATCACTTGATGTATCAAGGGAGAATATGTTTATTCAGTAAAAGAGGGAAATATCTGGAAGTTAGTGGGGAAGAAAATGTCATTTGGAAAACCATGTATGGCAGACAGTGATGCAGACCTCGCTCTGGGAGGAATTGAATCAAAGCACCACTAAACATAAATATTTTTTACTTCCACAGAAATATCAATAGTGGAAAAGTTCCATAGATGTGCCTATTGTGGGAAAGATACAACTTGCAAATCACAGTTGATTATATCTGAGAAGAGCCATCCTGGAGAAAAGCTATACAAATACTGATATGATGAATTTGGCAAAAGCTTTGAACAAAACAGCACCCTTGGGCTACATGGAAGGACCCACAGAGGAGAGAAACCATAAAGGTTCTCCCACTGTGATTAGTGAGAATGGCAGTGGGGCGATGCATCACAGGACTCATGTAGGAATGTCCAGATTGTGTGAAAGTTTCATGAGAAATTCCCACCTCGCTAGGCAACAGATTAGTCACACAGGGGAGAAACCCTTTGAATGCCCTATCTGTGGGAAAAGTTTCATTAAAAATTCTCACCTTATTAGCCACCAGAGGACACATACAGGAGAGAAACCCTTTCAATGTCCTGATTGTGGTAAACGTTTCAGCAGCAATACCAGCCTGGTAACACACGAGAGAACTCACACAAGAGAGAAACCCTTTGAATGTCCTGATTGTGGGAAAAATTTCAGTCAGAATTCCAGCCTGATGAGATACCAGAGGACTCACACAGGAGACAAACCCTTTGAATGTCTTGATTGTGGGAAATGTTTCAGAGAGAATTCCCATTTTGTGAAACACCAGAGAATTCACTCTGGAGAGAAACCCATTGAATGTCCTGATTGTGGTAAAGGTTTCCATGACAATTTCGGCCTAATAAATCACCAGAGGACTCACACAGGAGAGAAACCCTTTGAATGTCCTGATTGTGGGAAAGGTTTCCGCAACAATAGCAGCCTGGTAACACACCAGAGAACTCACACAGGAGAGAAACCCTTTGAATGTCCTGATTGTGGTAAAGGTTTCAGCAACAATACCAGCCTGGTGAGACACCAGAAGACTCACACAGGAGACAAACCCTTTGAATGTCTTGATTGTGGGAAATGTTTCAGAGAGAATTCCCATCTCGTGAAACACCAGAGAATTCACTCTGGAGAGAAACCCATTGAGTGTCCTGATTGTGGTAAAGGTTTCCATGACAATTTCGGCCTAATAAATCACCAGAGGACTCACACAGGAGAGAAACCCTTTGAATGTCCTGATTGTGGGAAAGGTTTCAGCAACAATAGTAGCCTGGTAACACACCAGAGGACTCACACAGGAGAGAAACCCTTTGAATGTCCTGATTGTGGGAAATGTTTCAGACAGAATTCCACCCTTGTGAAACACCGGAGAATTCACACAGGAGAGAAACCCATTGAATGTCCTGATTGTGGTAAAGGTTTCCATTTCAATTTCAGCCTAATAAATCACCAGAGGACTCACACAGGAGAGAAACCCTTTGAATGTCCTGATTGTGGTAAATGTTACAGCTACAATAGCAGCCTGGTATCACACCAGAGGACTCATACAGGAGAGAAACCCTTTGAATGCCCTGACTGTGGTAAAGGTTTCAGCAACCATAGCAGCCTGGTAACACACCAGAGAACTCACACAGGAGAGAAACCCTTTGAATGTCCTGATTGTGGGAAAAGTTTCAGTCAGAATTCCCACCTTGTGAAACACCAGAGAATTCACACAGGAGAGAAACCCATTGAATGTCGTGAGTGTGGGAAAAGTTTCCATGACAATTTCAGCCTAACAAATCACCAGAGGACTCACACAGGAGAGAAACCCTTTGAATGTCCTGATTGTGGGAAAGGTTTCAGCAACAATACCAGCCTGGTAACACACCAGAGAACTCACACAGGAGAGAAACCCTTTGAATGTCCTGATTGTGGTAAAGGTTTCAACAACAATACCAGCCTGGTAACACACCAGAGGACTCACACAGGAGAGAAACCCTTTGAATGTCCTGATTGTGGTAAAGGTTTCAGCAACACTACCAGCCTGGTAAAACACCAGAGGACTCATACAGGAGAGAAACCCTTTGAATGTCCTAATTGTGGGAAAAATTTCAGTCAGAGTTCCAGCCTGGTGAGACACCATAGGACTCACACAGGAGAGAAACCATATGAGTGTCCAGACTGTGGGAAAGATTTCAGTTGTAGGTATAATCTTATAAATCATGTGCTTATACACACAGGGGAGAAACCATTTAAGTGCCCCAAGTGTGGACGGTACTTCAGGAAACAGACCACATTTATGACACACAAGAAAATCCACCTGAGACCCAAAGTGATTAATGTAGAGAAAGCTTGAATTTCATTTCTAATGTCCCATTGTAAATGCAGCTGAGAAATTGACTATTTAAGTTGACTACAAAGAATTTGCCAGATTTTCTGTAGAAAATGGAACATGGGTGGGGCCATTTAGAGGTAGTATTTACCATTTCTCCAAGCTCAAAATTTCCATTACCAGTTCTCCAGAACTCGCCAGAACCTGCTGAATGCCACCTCTGTTGTAGCATCGGAAATGATATTTTAGCTATGCAGACAAATGATCCTGATTTTTCTGGGATTAGAAGACACCAAAGAATTCCAAGATGGTATATTTTATCACCATTCAAAATGACAAGTGTTTTTTTTTTAGTATGTCACGTTGCATGTGATCCCTTTGTAGAAGGACACCCAACAACCTGGACGAGGCAAGGTAAACCAAGAAATTCTTGGCTTGAATTTCAAGCTCCAAGTGACTTTAATGTGCAAAAAATTTAAACTTTATAATAGTAAAATTATATTTAATCATTTTTCCTTTTTTCTTTACTTGGGGTGTCCTATTTTAGTGTGCATCTTTATCACGTCTCATCTTAACATGGTTAGGAGTTGGTAATCCTTGCAATGATCCCAAAGCTTCAGGATCTCTTATCTATATAAATAAAAATTTAAAACAGTTTGTGCAAAACCGCTAATCTCAGAAAGTACTGTACCGATCGCCACCAAATTTTCACACAATATTGCTAAGAAAGGGAGTAACAATCATATGTACAGTTTGTGTGGCTGGCCCACCTGTGACATGTGCAAGCAGCACAAATGTAAAAGGTACGCACTTCTGAGGTTTTAACTCCCTTAAGCTCCTCCTACCTGGCTGCTTCTTATGCTGCGTCACGCACACACCCCTCCCCCGCGCTTTCAACATTTCCAACGGTCATTTCCTAAGCAAAAAAATAAGCCTCCAATGTTCCTTAACACATGACACACTCCCATGTGGCCCATTTTTGGTCCCAGGAGGCTGCAGGCAGGCCTCAGTTGTTTTTAGGGTTTTTAACGACTAATTTTTAGTTTTAATATGGGATTTTAGCACAGGGTTAGTTTAATTTTATTTTAATATTGTACTATGTTTGTGATTTTATATGTATTTTAAATTCCCTGTGCCCCGCCTCGAGTCCCTTCGGGGAGAGAGAGCGGGTTATAAATTAAATTATTATTATTATTATTATTATTATTAATATTAATATTATTATTATTAATATTATTATTAGGCCCAAAACAAGGCGCAGTGGTGGCACACTCCCAGGTGGCTCATTTTTTGGTCCCAGGGGGCTGCATGGACACCTACTAGGGCCAGAAATAGGCATGGGGGTGGCACACTCCCATGTGGTCCATTTTTGGTCCCAGGAGGCTGCATGGTAGGTAGGTAGAAGGATAGACGGGGGGGGGGGGGGATACAGTAGGTAGTTGGGTAGGTATCGGGATAGAGAGTGATAGGGAAAAATACAGTACGTAGGTAGGTAAGTAGGTAGAGGGATAGAGAGAGATAGGGAAAATACAGTAGGTAGGTAGGTAGAGGGAAAAAGAGGGGGTGAAATACAGTAGGTAGGTAGAGGGATAAAGAGAGGGGGGAAATACAATAGGTAGGTAGGTAGGTACAGGGTTAGAGAGTGCAAGAGTGAAAAATACGGTAAGTAGATAGATAGGTTGGTATAGGGATAGAGAGAGTGGGAGAAATACAGTAGGTAGGTAGGTGGAGGGATCGATGGGGAGAAATACAGTAGGTAGGTAGGTGTAGAGCGATACAGAGGGAGGAAAAATACAAATAGGTAGGTAGAGTGATAGAGGGGGAAAATACAGTAGGTAGGTTGATAGTGATAGAGAGAGGGAAAATACAGAAGGTAGGTAGAGGGATACAGAGAGGAAAAATACAGTAGGTAGGTAGAGGGATACAGAGAGGGAGAAATACGGTAGGTAGGTAGGTAGGTAGAGTGATAGAGAGAGGGGGGGGAAATACAGTAGGTAGGTAGGTTGGGGGCTATATGGTGTTTGTGTGTACGTGTTTGTTTGTGCAGGTGTAGATCTACACACAGATTGGTTGGTCATCTAATCAAACTGGGCCACAGCAACGTGTGGCAGGAACAGCTAGTAGGGATATATAAAAATATAACGAAAAATTAAATAAAGTGAACCTGAGTCAGAGGGGATTGTCTTCGATGCGAGGTCAAAAACCACAAGTTCCCAGTCAGAGGAACAGTCCATTTTCTCAGAATAAAATTTGAAGCTCAGATGTAAAGGTATAAAGTATGTTATTTGGAGGATACTGGATCTTGAAAACTGCAGCCTTGCATTTGGGGCCGGAATAGCAGGAACAGTTGAATGGATAGATTTTGTGGTGAGGAAGAAGACCCAGTCTGGTAGTCACCAGGCTAGAGCCTGAGAGATGCTCAGTTCTGGACCTGCTCGAAGCACAGAGCCATCTCGGAGATCTTGGCCTGTCCAGTCCTCTCAGGACTAGGAAAGTGAGAATCTACTTCCAAAAACCTTGTCAAGGAAACTGCAGGGAACTGGGAGTGCAGGATAACTCCCCAAAAGCTATGTTTGCAACTGAGCGAAGCTTGACAAATGAACCTTGACCTACTTAGCTTCTCAAGGTTAGGGAGGTGCTGTGCTATAAACATTTGTGAATGCCTTGTGTGCACAGTTATTAGCTGTCATCTAGTCCAACCCCCTGCCCAAGCAGGAGCCCCTACATCTGCCTCTACCTAGGATTGAACTCACAATCTCCTTTTTGGGAGGTGAGAGCTCTACCTCTAGGCCGTAGGAGCAGGTTAGTTTGCTACTTGCTGTTTCTCTTACATAAATTCTGTGTAAGACCAGCCAGCATTCTCTAGCAGATGTAAGTTCACACACATGTATTACCTGACTATCTTCCAAGCACAAAATGCTGGCTAAAATGAGGAAGATGCTTTCCCATTTTGCTTTTGCCCCTTCTCATTGAGAACGGCTGGAGGATTGCTTACAACTGTCCACAGATCCCCCCCTTTGCAGAAACATCTCCATCTTTATGCTTCACCTCCTTTAAGAGGAACTATCCTCTTAATCCTCCTCCCATTCATGTAACACATAGCATTGTGCTGCCTTTACAGGCCAATCATCCTCAACCTCCCTCAGGTTCAGGGAGAAACTTTTACCTCAGAAAAAACTTTACTTTTGGCTCTTCAGGGCACATCTGGGCCCATAATGACCTGTCAGGGAATTTCATAGCCAGGTTCCAAATGGAGTCAAAGACATGGACTTGTACTTTTAAGTAAATACATATATTACAACTATATATACAGTAAACTAAATAGGAGGAGCATCATCAGGTAAATCAACACAGCAGGAAAAAAAGCTAATGCAGTCCTAGGTTGCATCAACAGAGAGATTGTGTCAAGACAACAAGAAATAACACTGGTTCACACTATGCCAGTGAGATCACACTTAAAATACTGCATCCAATTCCGGTCACCACAATACAAAAAAGATGTTGAGATTATGGAAAGGTGCAAAGAAGAGCAACTAGCAAGGTCAGGCTCACAAAACCTTCCATTTGGGGGACAGCCATCCATTTGTGTGTGCTCATAATCCCTAATTATAATAAAAGGTCTGGACGCTAAATTGTATGACGATCAGTTGAGGGAGCTAGGATAACTAGCCCATTGAAGAGAAGGATTAGGAGGAAGCATGGTAAGAGGGCTTTTAAGACGTGGCTGTGCTCCCTGCGGCATCTTCTTGGAAAGAGCTCAGACTCCCAAAACCTTCCATTTGGGGGACAGCCATCCATTTGTGTGTGCTCATAATCCCTAATTCCTCCATCAGCCCCAGAGGAAGGGGAGCTCCCAGAGCAGTAATATCTCACCATGATCCTTCACATCCTTCTGGGTATCCCACCAGCTGGATAGGAAACTATTATTTCCTCCCCGTGATGCTTCCAGAAAATGACACCCAAGTGCAAATGGCTTTTGTGTGTGTGTATGTGTGTGGGGAATCTAATACAGATAGTCCTCACTTACCATTCATTTAGCAACCATGTGATCCATTAAAAAAAACAGTTTGGCAAACAATCTTCGCATTTACCACCATCACATTGTCCCGGTTCTGTGATAACCGTTAGCATGCTTCCCAACAAGCTTAAGACAAAATTCATGTGGAAGACGGGAATAAAATCAAAAGTAGCAGTCATTTGATGTCTCAATGTCCATATTGATTCACTTAATGACCAGAAAAGAAGTGAGGTCAAAAGCCTATGGTAAAGTGATTTTCCAGAATGGTCCATCACAGTTGTGGTCAATAAGTGAGGACTATCCACTTTCATCACCACCCTGCAGGCTGTTTCTTCCTGCGATTGATGTGGAGACAACCAATGTGCTCTTTGGATGCCTTTCCTATTAGAGAGCTTTCCTATTAGAGAGCTTTCCTATTAGAGAGCTTTCCTATTAGAGAGCGGGTGTGCTGCCTGGGATGGGGGTGGGAGAAGTTGCTGTTGCTGGTCTAGGAGTGGGGACACCCAAGTTCCGGTTCCTCCTCAGCCATGAAAGGTCCGTCAGGCTCATCCCCACTTGACAGGCCAGGGCAAGAAATCAACTTCACAGGAAGACTCCCAGGTTTTTTTTTAAATAGAGACTGAAGGTAAGAAGAAAATCTTGCAAGTCTGAATATGTTCTGCCCCCACCCCCAAACTTATGCTCCTGTGAATTAGAGAGATGTTTGCCTGAACCTATTTGTAGAATTGTTTTCTTTTGTATATTATTTTAAAATTTTAAAAGGATATGCAGTTAAAACAAAGAGTATGGCAACCTTTCATACATTTTTGCATGTACTTTTACAACCCTTTGAAATGTCACTTTTGGGATTTTATGTTTCTTTTGCTGTATATAGGCAGTCACCCCCTCTTTCCAACGCCTTCCCTATTTTTTAGACTCTGCCATGTATGTTTTCTTCAGCTTTGTCCTAATGGAGACGTCTGTGCAAGTCAATTTACAGAAGCGCATGGCATTTAGCATTTAGCGGATTTAAAATTTCTTCCTTTAAAAATGAAATAAACAGGGTGTGCTTGGACGTAATCTGGCTTGCATGAATGAAGCTTGGGCCCTTAGATCCTCTGGCCTGTTGATGCTCCCAGGTCCTAAATCCTTGGAATCCACAGGAAATCAGTCATAAAAGTTTAGGACAGTGATTGCGAACCTATGGCACGGGTGCCACAGGTGGCACGCAGAATCATTTCTTAGGGCACGCGAGGCTTTGCCCCTTCAGCTCCAGTGCGCATGTGTGCGTTGTCCAGCTGATTTAGCCCTTCTTTTGAGGCCGTTTTTCGCCCTCTGGAGACTTCAGGAAAGCTCCTGAATCCTCTGGAGGTGGGAGGAGGTTGTTTTCACCCTCCCCAGGCGCCTAGAAAACCTCTGGAGCCTGGGGAGGGTGAAAAAAGCACACCAAAAACAGGGGATCGCGCACATAGCATTATGGGTGTGGCACGCCCATGCACGACCCCCCTGCACTCCCCCTGCTTTTGGCACGCGAGCCAAAAAAGGTTAGCCATCACTAGTTTAGGACATCTCTGTCACGTGGCTGGTAAGGCTAAACGCTGAAGGCGCATAGAACACTGTTACCTCCCCACCAAAGGTGGTTCCTATTTTTTTACTTGCATTTTTACATGCTTTCAAACTGCTAGTTTGGCAGAAGCTGGGACAAGTAATGTGAGCTCACTCCATTACGTGGCACTATGCATTCAAACTGCCAAACTGCCGACCTTTCTGATTGACAAGCTCAGCTTCTTAGCCAGAGCCACTGCATCCATATTATTGTTGTTGTTATTGTTGTTGTTGTTGTTATTATTATTATTATCCTTTATTGAGAACCAACCCCTACAAAAGTGCAGGAATTTATTGATCGGCTTCTAATCTGACAACTAACACCCTCCAAATATTCTGCTCAGAAGTAATCAAGGCTGAATTCTTACTCTGGAAATTGGGGAGACTGCTCTAGTGAGATTCACTCCCCCATATTACAGATGGGGAATTAATGCATTTATTAATGGAATCAAGCTAGCAAGCTGGCAATAATTTAGGGAGTCTTAGCACCAAAAAGGCCCAGGATCTAGTTAATTATGAAAAGCTAAGCAGGGTTAAGCTTCCATCTTAAACTTTCTCTTGCAAAACTAAGCGTTCATGAGTTGCCCTGCACTCCCAAAGACAAAATACTGGCTGGAGCGGGAAGAAGGCGGAGCCTCCCGAGCCGACACAACCGGGCTCCCTAAACTGCAGGGACCCGGCTGGAATTCGCCTCCCCCGTGATTCCATAAGGAATCTAAGCCGCCCCGGAGAGGTGGTGATTAGGAGATAAATCTTCGCTGGGTGCAGGGACCACGCAAGATCCCTGCCCGACACGAAGCAAAATCTCTGAAGGGAGACAAATCGCATCCCCCCCCCCTTTCTGGAGGGTGGACCAAAGGCAAAGGAAAATCTTTGAAATAAGAAAGCAAAAATCTGCTGGAATACTTCGGGAATGTACTTTATTTGGTCTCTGAAACACTCTGCTTTGGTAAAAGAAACCTTTTTCTTTTACCAAAGCTTTGAAGTTAAAGATAAGCGGCGAATTTAAATTGAAGTGTGAGATTCCTCAGGTTCACAGAATGTTTTGAAATGGCCGACTGAACTGATAATAGTTACTTATGTTTGCGCTGAAAAGGATTGGATTATGACTGACTTTTCTAATGCTTTTTTTCTGTCTTTTTGATTTATTTCACTCAAAACTTTGAAATTTGGAGCACTTCCACAATCCTATAATTATTTGGATACTCTATTGCGCATCTTTAAACTTAAATAAGGACCATATCTTACCTTTTTTTTGTCTCTGTTTTCCTTCCAACAAAAAGGACTGAAACACTTTGAAACTATTTAAACTATTTCATACATCGTATCGCTCTTGGAAAAACAGTGGGTGGACATATATGAATAGATTTACTGGAAATATTGTCTAGAAACAAACTAACAGAGATAAACTAAGTGTTAACAAGGTAATTGGAGCTACTTTTTCCTAGTTTGCGGATTCGCCAAAATGTCTACGCACATAGATATATACACTGCAGAAAATTAGGAGCTTTTGGCTGAAATCTTGAGGGAATTGAGAGAATTTCGTGCAATACTCGACATTACACCAAGTGAAGAAATTGAACAGATTAGAGAAATTAAAGAAGAAAAGGGAAATGAGGCTGTTTGTGGACTGGATTTAACTGAAGACAAGGGAGAAGATCCAGGAGAGGAGATAAGATCAAGACCCCATCAAAAATCTGAATTTCAACCTGTCTGGCAAAAAGAAGGAAAAGGAGAACAAAAGATAGAGGAAATCACATCAGAGTTACACTTGATATTTGAAAATAAATCAAATTTAAGGAAAAGAATTGGTCAGCACTATGATGAGCTATACAGGATCACAATGTGCCAATGGAAGTTTATAAAGAACTTGAGAAGAGGAAAAAAAGTCGACGGAGAATGTGGACTTTAAAAGAGGCAAATTTAATTCATCCTTGGAGAGACAACTGCTGAAAAGAGGAACTTTTATCCCTTGATGAGTAATAATTAGGCTGGGTTTAAATTACCATCAAGGATTATTAATTAATTGATTGTTAGTAATAACTATAGATGCTTATAATAAGATTAGGTTTTTGATAATGATATATATTAGTTTATCTATAGATGGGGAAGAAAGATTTAGATGGTTAAAGAAAGATTATGTGTTAGTGAATGATATATATTTGCTTATCTATAGATGGGGAATTATGCTACTAAGATGGTTATAGAATACTCTTGGTAAATGTTTTGGTTAATGATATATATTTGTTTATTTATCGATGGGGAACTATGCTATTTAGATGGTTATAGAAAGATTATGTGTTAGTGAATGATATATATTTGCTTATCTATAGATGGGGAATTATGCGATTAAGATGATTATAGAATACTATCACTCTTGGTAAATGATCAATCAATTAACAGTTACATAAAATTTTAGATAATTATATGGAATCTATAGAGATATGAGGGGATTAAATAAGGGATATTAATAGTAAATAGGATTTAAAGATATTATTAAAGAAAAAATAGATTGAGGCTAGAATACTTGATAAGACTTGTGAATACTGATATTGAATCACAGGATAAATTGTTAGATTTAAAATTAATAAAATGAGATAACCCATGAATAATAACCACTCCTGGAAGGCACAGAATTTATGGATACCCGATTAGGCCTTTTTATATTTAAATTTATTTAAATTTATTTATACTGTTTTTTGTTCTTTTTTGTTTGGTTTTATAAATAGAACGTTATTATACAATTAGGCTTTACTTAAAAGGGTATTAAAACAACTAGCAAGATTTGGGACTGAGACATAAGAATTGTAATAATTGATATGAAAATTGAGCGATAAATCTTAAATCTGAAATTATAAATACCATCAACACAAAATAGAACTGGCTCCGAGGCCGAAATACACCAAGTAAATGAGATGAAGAGTGTGGAGTAGAGAGGTAAGGGAAGAAGAGAGAGAAAGGAGAGAGGGCAAAGAGGGAGAAGAGGAGAAGAGAAAGGAGGAGTGGAAAGGGGAGAGAGGAGAAGGAGAGAAGAAGGGGAAGTAGAGAAGGGGAGGGCGTTAGAGGGAAGAAAGGAGGTAGGGAGGAGGAGGAGAAAGGGGAAAGAAAATGATGGATAAGGCACAAATATGGTGTATGGAGAGCAGAAGAGCCCTCTGGGAGTTTTCTGGGTGTTGATGGTAAAATGAAATGATGGTAAAATGGAATGATGTAAACATTTAATAATATAATATGATGTTGGCTATGTAACAGTATATATGTTGTTATTTACTTTGAAAATCGAAAATAAAATAAAAATATCTATTAAAAAAAATACTGGCTGGAGCAATCTTCCCCGATCCTTAAAGGAGGAACGCTGTCGTCGTCGCACCCCCCATCCCCACGCCGGCTTTCCCTCGGTGTAGTTCTCGCTTCTTGCAGTGATGAGTGAATCCTCGGGAGGCCTGAACGAACAAGTTAAAGATAATCATCATGAAGATCTGATCACTGGAGTCGACTTGACGGAGCATAATCAATTTAAAAAATCGCTACTGCCTTAGGTAGAGATAGAACATTCTGAATTTCAGCTTTATGTCACTAGATGGCGCAGCATAGATAAGCAAACGGCCGCGCTAGACAACTGTCACTGCAAGTAGAGCATTGGTAAGTGAGACATAAGGAGTTTAAACATTCGAACAGTAGATTCCTAGAGAGGCTTTGGAAAAGAGAACAACAGGAGAGCTTCCTTTTCCGGCTGTCCGCTGAGAGGTTGGAGGTGGGGAGGGTGGCTCTCCTGGTCTTCCCAGGGTGGGAGCAGCAGCTGAAAGGTGAGCTGCGGACAGGTGGAGCAGAGGCCGGAAGCAAGCAGGGCTGTTTGGGTTTCCCCAGGGTGCAAAAACGGAGAATCGACGAGGCTGAAACATGTCAGCTGTTACATATTCCTCCCTTCCCCGGATTTTATTCCATCGGTGGTGCATGCTTTAAAATTGGTGCCTGCATTTTGCTCTGTATTGGGAGTTTTAAAAAGTCTGTGTTATGGTTGAGTGCTTGTAATTTTATGGGCATGTTCTTTTCTTGCCAAGAATTTGGAACTGATCTGCCAGTGATGTCTTGAGGAATTTTGTTTTTGCTTCCATATCTAGCAAACAAACACAGGATTTCCTGCTGATGTGCCATCCGTGCATTAATGTGACAGAACTGTACTTAACCCATGGGGTTTTTTTAAGTTATTGAGCCCATTTGGGATATTCGGTTTTATAGGTAGGCCTACCTCGTTGCTTACCATTCAGTCTTCAAAGTTACGGTAGTGCTGAAAAGACTTTAATGTATTCCTCAAAATTGTGGCTATCACAATTATGTGGAGGTGAAACTGGCTTGCATTTACATTGGTTGTGGTGTCCCATAGTCATGGACTCACCATTTTTAACAGATTAATAGTGTCGGAAGGGACCTTATTGGTCATCTAGTACAACAACAACAACACCCCGCTCAAGCAGGAGACTCTCCTCCATTTTTGACAAATGGCAGTGCAATCGCTTTTTGAAAGTCTTAAGTGATGAAGCCTCTACAACTTCCAGAGAAAGCTGTTCCATTGGTTGATTATTCCCACTGTCAGAAAGTTCCTCCTTATTTCTGCCTTTAATCTCTCCTTGGTTAGTTTCCATCTATTAATTTTTGTCTGTCCTTCAGGTGCTTTGGAAAATAGCTTAACCGCCTGCTCTCTGTGGCAGTTCTTCAACACTGATATCATGCCTTATCATACCCAGTTCCTACAACCATTCTTCATATATTTTAGTCTCCAGTCCACTAATCATTTTTGTTGCTCTTCTCTGCACTCTTTCTAGAGTCTCCACATCTTTTTTACATTGTGGCGACCAAAACTGAATGCACTATTCCAAGTGTGGCCTTACCAAGGCATTATCAAGTGGTATTAACACTTCACATGATCTTGATTCTATCCCTCTGTTTATGCAGCCTAGAACTGTGTTGGCTTTTTTGGCAGCTGCTGCACACTGCTGGCTCACATTTAAATGGTTGTCCACTAGGATTCCAAGATCCCTCTCACAGTTGCTACTATTGAGCAAGGTACCACCTATACTGTACCTCTGCATTTTGTTTTGTATTCCTCAAAATTGTGGCTATCACAATTATGTGGAGGTGAAACTGGCTTGCATTTACATTGGTTGTGGTGTCCCATAGTCATGGACTCACCATTTTTAACAGATTAATAGCTTTGAAAGGAACCTTATAGATCATCTAGTGCAACACTACCACCCCGCTCAAGCACGAGTTGCTACTATTGAGCAAGGTACCACCCATACTGTACCTCTGCATTTTATTTTTCTTGCCTAAGAGTAGAACCTTACTTTTTTTAGCATTTAATTTCATTTTGTTAGATAGTGGCCAATGTTCAAGTTTGTCAAGATCCTTCTGTATCTTAAGCCTATCTTCTGGAGTGTTGGCTATTCCTGCCATCCTGGTGTCATCTGCAAATTTGATGGGTTCCCCAATTATCCCCTCATCAAATCAGTGATGAAGACGTTGAAGGGTACTGTGCCTAAAACAGAGCCTTGGGGTACTCCATTGCATACTTCCCTCCATGTAGATGCAGTTCCATTGAGGACTATACGTTGAGTGGGGTTGGTCAGCCAGTTACAAATCCATCTGGTGGTAATGCTGTCTAACACACATTTTTCTAATTTATCTAGTCGTAGGTTATGGTCTACTTTATCAAATGCCTTACTGAGGTCTAAGTAAATTATAATGACAGTATTCCTCTTGTCCACTAATTTTATCACTTTGCCAAAGAATGCAATAAGATTAGTCTGGCATGATCTGTTTTTGTCAAACTGGAATATGTAGAGCATACGGAGCTCAAGGATACATCACTTGATGTATCAAGGGAGAATATGTTTATTCAGTAAAAGAGGGAAATATCTGGAAGATGCTGTCTAACACACATTTTTTCTAATTTATCTAGTAGTAGGTTATGGTCTACTTTATCAAATGCCTTACTGAAGTCCCAAGTAAATTATATCGACCGTATTTCTCTGGTCCACTAATTCTATAACTTTGTCAAAGATTACCCTGGCATGATCAGTTTTTGTCAAACCTATGTTGGCTTTTGGCTATTACTTTGTTTACTTCTAGGTGTTTGCTAATTCTTGATTATTTTTTCTCTAATCCTCCCTGGTATTGAGGTCAGGCTGATAGGTCTGTAATTTCCTGGATCTATTTTTTCCCCTTTTTTGAAGATGGGAACCACATCAGCTCTTTTCCAGTCTTCTGGCAGCTCCCCAGTGCTCCAGGATCTCTGAAAGATATAGTTCAGTGGTTCTGTGATCTCGTCTGCCAGTTCCTTCAGAATCCTGGGGTGTAATCCATCTAGTCCTGGTGATTTTAACCATTTTCTTCCCTATTTCAACTTGTGTTCCTAATCTGATTTTTGTGGTGCTATTTTTGATAGGTTGGACTTTTTTTCTCCTTTGTGTAAAGACAGATGCAAAAAAAACGAGTTACCGTATTTTTCGGAGAATAAGACGCACCGGAGTATAAGATGCACCCAGGTTTTGAAGAGGCAATTTTTTTAAAAAAAGTAGGTAGGTAGATAGAGCAATAGAGAGGAAGAGAAAGAGAGAGAAATACAGTAGGTAGGTAGGGAGAGAGAGAGAGTAGGTAGGTAGATAAAGGGATAGGGAAAGAGAGAAAGAGAGAGAGAAAGAGAGAGAAATACAGTAGGTAGGTAGGGAGAGAGAGAGAATGTAGGTATATAGGTAGATAGAGGGGGGGAGAGTGAGAAATACAAAAGGTAGGTAGGTAGATGTTTCCAGGTGTATTTACCCATGTGCTGGAGAAGGAAATTGCTGTGGCACCTAAAACTTTGTTTCTGCTGGCACAGCACTTGATCAATGTAATTCTCTTTAATCCCTCTGACTCAGGGGTTCCCAAACTTGGCAACTTTAAGACTTGTGGACTTCAATTCCTAGAATTCTCCAGCCAGCTATGTCCATAAGCTATGCTGGCTGGAGAACTGTGGAAGTTGAAGTTGAAGTCTTAAAGTTGCCAAGTAACTAAAAAGCCTTCCGAAAGGGGGGGAAAAAGGTTTTTTTGCGCTCTGGAAACCTCCCCAAAGCGGAGGTTTGGAGATTTTTTTTCCAAATAAAAGGTATGAATAGCCTTGGGGGGCTTGCAGAGTGCTTGGGGGGGGGGCTTGCAGAGTGCTCATTTCTGCCCTCCTCAGCCCCCAGGAACTCTCTGAAAACCTCCTAAGGGCCATGCACAGCCATTTTGGTGAAGTGGGTGGGGTTTCAGGAGGCAAAAAATGCTGTATTCGATGAATAAGACGCACCCAGATTTTCAGGCACTTTTTAGAAGAAAAAAGGTGCGTCTTATACTCCAAAAAATACGGTAAATAGTTCTGCTTTTTCCCTGTTGCTTGTCACCTTCTTGCCACTTTCTCCCAGTAATGGACCAATTGTTTCCTTGACTTTTTTCTTATTTTTAACATGTTGGAAGAAGGTTTTTTTTTGTTTTTTTTTACTTTTGTTGCAAGCCTTTCTTCATTGTGAGCCTTAGCTTTCCTCACCATCTTTACAGGCTCGGCCTATTTGCTGATATTTTGCCTTAGTTATGTCCCTCTCTTTCCACTTTTTATACTTATTCTTTTTGTCAGAGAGTTCTTTATGCAGCCATATTGGTTTCTTTTGGGAGCTGTTATTTTTCTTCTTCATTGGTATTGTGCTAAACTGGGCTTTTATAATCTCATTTTTCAAAATTTCCCAAGCTTCTTGAGTTGTTTTCCAATTGAGGATTCTCATCCATGAAATCCTTCCCAAGCTCTCTTTAAATTTATTGAAATTAGCTCTCTTAAAGGCCAAGACTCTAGTTTTACATTGTTCTACTACTTGTGTTTGCATAATGTTGAATTATTTTTAGTTCCTCTGGAAAACTCCAAAACTCTTCTTCTTCCCCAGCAGGTGACAGAGAAAAAAGAGAAAACCTGGAAAGGAGTTTTCTGGACAAAATAGAGTATATGGAAGAAACTTATCAAAATATCAAGAGGGATCATTTCATAGTTCAGAAAAAGAGGGAAATAGCTGGAAGTCGGTAGGAAGGAAAAGGTCACTTGGATAGCCGCATAAGGCAGATCACAATACAGGCCTCACCCGGTGTGGAAGTAAATAGTAGTTTGATCAAAGCTCCATCCAACAAGGAATTCAGAGTATTTTTGATGTCCTTGAGAATCCAAGAATGTCAGTGGTGGAAAAGATCCACAGATGTGCCTATTATGGGAAAAGCACAGATTGTAGATCACATCTGATTATGCATGAGAGGATCCACACTGGAGAAAAGCCATATCAATGCTCCCAATGCAGCAAAAGTTTTGGTCAGAAGAACTTCACAGTTGTTCATGAAAGGACTACTCTCACCAGAGAGGAGCCATACCAGTGCTCACAATGCGGCAAAAGCTGTAGTGAACAGGGCAAGCTGATAATACACCAGAGGACTCACACTGTGGAGAAACCTTTTGAATGTCCAGATTGTGGGAAAGGTTTCAGTCAAAATTCCTACCTGGTGGTACACAAGAGGATTCATACAGGGGAGAAACTTTATAAGTGTCTGGTTTGTGAGAAAAGTTTCAATCGGAATTTTGAACTGGTGATACACCAGAGGACTCACACAGGAGAGAAACCATATGAATGTCCAGATTGTGGGAAAAGTTTCAGTCAGAATTCCAACCTGGTGATACACCAGACAACACACACAGGAGAGAAACCATATGAATGTCCAGTTTGTGAAAAAAAATTTCGTCGGAATTCCCACCTGATGATACACCAGAAGACTCACACAGGAGAGAAACCGTATGAGTGTCCAGATTGTGGAATAAGTTTCAGTCAGAATTCTGATTTGGTGAGACACCAGAGAACTCACACAGGAGAGAAACCATATGAATGTCCAGACTGTGGGAAAAATTTCAGTCGAAATTCCAGCCTGGTAATACACCAGAGGACTCACACAGGAGAGAAAGCATATGAGTGTCCAGAATGTGGGAAAAGTTTCAGTCAAAATTCTCATCTGATGACACACAAGAAGATTCACAAAGGAGAGAAACCATATGAGTGTACAGTTTGTGGGAAAAGTTTCTTTCGGAATTCAGACCTGGTGATACACCAAAGAAGTCACACAGGAGAGAAACCATATGAGTGCCCAGATTGTGGGAAAGATTTTAGCACTAGGTCTAGTCTTATAAATCATGTAGGTATACATACAGGGGAGAAGCCATTCAAATGCCTGGAATGTGGACGGTGTTTCACGAAAAAATCTTCCCTTACTGCGCACAAGAAAATCCACATGATGCAGGAGATTGTAAGTTTAGAGAAGTCTTGAAATTCATTTCTAGTGTCCTAGTCAAGTTAAACAACTGATTACTGACTGTGGCCTGAGTCTTGTTAGTCAAATGTCTCATATCAAAGATATAAGCAAAAAAAAAAAAAAAGGAAGACGTTAGTTTGATAAAGGCAAACAGTACATATCTGGCCATCAGCAGAAGTAACTATATATTTACGTTAGCAGATATGGTGCAATTTGCAAATTGAGCATTATAGAACTTAGAAACGCAACATTCAGAGTTTCATCCTTCTGCACCCTGGGTGTCCTCCAGATTTTGAGGCCAGAATTTCCCAGCCACCATATCCTTTGCAAAAAATGCCTGTGAGTCATAAGCAAGGTTTCTAAGTAGTCCCAATAAGCTGCTGAAGCTTCTAAATAATACATTGTAAAAAAATACACATAGAGATTGTAGCTTGAGCAGAAGCATTGTTGTTTTGAGTACATGGTTCTTCGTTAACAATCCCTTCTGTGATCTTTTCTTCTTGGAGGTGCCTGCTTGTTACTCCAGTGGTAGCAGCATAAAGATGCTGTCTTATTTGTTGCAACTGCCTTGATGTTGGAGCTGTGAGAAATAAATTATACGGTACAAAATGTTTCATTTCTAAAAAAGCATTGTGCAGCTCTTTAAATAGTTTTTGAGAATGAAAAAATGGGTATTGTCAGCATTGCTGTGAATCTGGGGGTAAGATAATGTAAAGCTGTCTTCCCAACACATGGGAGATGTTTCTATTTCTTTCACTCCTCTCTCAGGGTTTCTTTTTAAAAAATTTCCAAATAATGCGTACAAGAGTGGAACAATAATTGGAGCAGAAAACTGGAATTGGAGCTCTGCAAATGAATCAGCTGATTTTGCTGAGTTTAGAAGACACCAAAGAATTGCAGGTTTGTTCATTTCACTAACACAATTCAGAGGACTGGTTATATTTTTTCTAGTGGGCCACTTTGCATATGATCCCTGTGCAAAAGGACGCCCATAACCAGGACAAGTCGGGTGAGGAGGAACCAAGAACTTCTTGACTTGAGCCTCCAGCTCCAGGTAGCTTCCAATTTAAACATGTTTGAAAGTTTCTAAATTTTAATACATTAAAATTACATTTAATGTTTCACTCATTTTTGGTGTCATTTTTTTTTGGCATAGCTGTCATGTCTCATTATGGTTAGGAATTTTTAAAAAAAATTGGAATAGCCAAAGCCTCAATCTTTGACAGGACTTTACTGTAGTACATAATTGTGCATTCTAAAGTAATGCTTAGAATCCAACCTGGTGAGGACAAATTATAGCAATAGCACTTAGACTTATATACAGCTTTACAGTACTTTACAGCCCTTTCTTAAGTGGTTTACTGAGTCAGCATAGAGCCCACAACAGTCTCATTTCACTGATCTGGGAAGAATGGAAAGCTGAGTCAACCTTGAGCCGGTGAGACCCAAACTGCTGGCAGCTGGTGATCAGCAGAAGTAGCCTGCAGTATTGCATTCTAACCACTGCACCACCACAGCTTAATTATAGTTATTAGCCATGGATTTCTTATTTCTTTGGGGAATAAAGTTGGACACTTAAGACAGGGAAAATAAGAACTTGAAAGTTTATGGCTTTGCTGACTACTGCAAGAGTTCATTGCATAATGCATTTTTTCTTGGAGGTGTCTGATGCGTACAACCAAAGCTCCAGATGGCAAGAAAGAATCTGGGCATAAAAATAATAGTTTATGTAATGATTAAGTGCAGAGCAGAACTATTAAACGAATAACAATATAGAAAGAAGGCACATTAAAACTAACAGAGAAATAGGAGTGTGGGAAGCCCACCTCCTAGAAGAATGAAACATTTTGGTGGATATTAAAAGAGGCAGAATATTATATTTCCCCAAAGGAGAAATTGAGAAATGTTCTTAAAGGCAGAAAGCAGCTTCAGTCTTTCTAAATAGCCTCCAGCAGATGCCTGAAGTCTTTATAGATGGCTATTTCATGCCCATGAAGAAAGACTGGGCCAGCCTATTCATAAACAAAAAACTAGCTTCCAGCAATGGAATTATTCTGTCTGGTTGCTGCTGACACGAGATTTTGTGTGTGTGTGTGTGTGCCGTGGCCACAAAGCGAGGTGGTGGAGTGGAGGATGAAATGAGGTAGTAGGGAGTGGAGGATGAAACAAGGCGGTGGGGGGAGGTGAAGGATGAAATGAGGTGATGGGGGGGCGTGGAGGAAAAAGTTTCTTGTTGCTGCAAAAAAGCAGGACGCTGAGCGAAGCACCAGTGGGAGTGGGGGTGAAGGACAAAATGTGGTGGGGATGGAGGGTGAAGCTTCTTATCCTAGCTCACTGCTGCAACAGAGCAGGAGGCCGAGCAAGGCACAGAGCCCTGATGCTGGTGGAATGAGGTGGGGGCAGCTGGAGCAGCCCCTTCCTCGTCTCACCTGGTGGCGGTGGCCAGCAGGGTGCCTCTTGCCACCACTTGCATTCCACCACCGGTTGCCTGGAGCCCTTGGGTGGTTGCTTTGCCACCTGCTTTCCATCTCCTGCCCAGCTCCCCTCAGATCTCTAAAACATCTGTTCACTAACCTGGTTTCCAGCTCCATTCTCCGCCAGCGCGTGCAGAGCAGCAAAAGAAGAGTGTGGAACTACCAGTAAAAAAAAAGTTTTATCAGACCTTCCAACTTTGTGAGCTCTTTTTTTTTTTTGCAATGAGTTGGAAGGTCTGATTTTTTTTTGTCCCACAAACTTTTGTTGCCCTGCACGCAGCAATGGAGAATGGAGCTGGAAAGAGGTTAGTGGAGGAACGTGATTGCTCTGGGTTGGGGTTATGATTTGGCATAAACAGAGACATAAAATCAAAATCACGTGAAACTTTAGTACTGCTTTATAAATCGTTAGTAAGGCCACATTTAGAATATTACATTCAATGCTAGTCACCTCAATATAAAAATGATATTGAGACTCTGGAAAAAGTGCAGAGAAGAGCAACAAGAATGATTAGGGGGCTGGAGGCTAAAACATGAGGAAGGGTTACAAGAATTGGATAAGTTTAGAGCAGGGGTTCCCAAACTTGGCAACTTGAAGACTTGTGGACTTCAACTCCCAGAATTCTCCAGCCAGCTCTGGAGTCCACAAGTCTTCAAGTTGCCAAGTTTGGGAACTCCTGGTTTAGAGTAATAAAAAGGATGAGGGGAGACATGATAGCAATATTCCAATATTTGAAGGGCTGCCACAAAGAGAAGCCAGTCAATTTATTTTCCAAAGCACTAGAAGACAGGACAAGAAATGAATATGTATGGGGGGGGGGGGGGAGGATTGCATTATGCATGTGGGCATGCATGCACGCGCTTTTGCGAGTGTGTGCACCCTTTTGGCACCCGGGCAGAAAAATGTTCGTCATCATGGGGCTCCCCTTGAGGTGCACCCGGAGGCTCCAGCTAGTCCAGAATGCGGCCGTGCGGGGGATCCTGGGAGTGTCTCGATACTCCCATGTAACACCTCTCCTGCGCGAGCTGCACTGGCTGCCTGTGGCCTTCCGGGTGCGCTTCAAGGTGCTAGTAACCATCTTTAAAGCAGGACCTGGCTACTTGCGGGACCGCCTCCTAACACATACCTCCTAGACCTGTCCGCTCCCACAGAGTGGGCCTTCTCAGGGTGCCATCCACTGGACAATGCCGACGGGTGGTCCCCAAGGGGAGAGCCTTCTCTGTGGCGGAGCCTGCCCTCTGGAACGACCTACCCCCCGACCTTCTATTTTAGGGGGTACGAGGGAGGGGGGGAGGGTATAAACAGTTAGGAAGAGAGGGCCAGGCCAGCAGCCGACGGAGGGCAGCGGAAGGATCCGTGAGGGGGGGGGGAAACGCGAGTCGTCCCTAGGGAGGGCATTTCCATCCCGACGGTCATGGGGAGAGGCAGGTCCGAGGGGAGGCAAGTTCCATCCTGGTTGGGGACACGTGGCCGTTGGTTGCATACGGTCAGGTGTCACAACCCCTGCAGGCTGGGTGGTCAGGGAATACAGAGCCAGGGCCTGAGGCTGATGTTTTGTAACGCCAGATCCGTTGTCAACAAAGCCCCCCTCATTCATGACCTTGTGTCAGAGGGGGAGCAGGACCTGGCAGGAATAGCGGAGACCTGGTTGGGCCACGAGGGTGGACTCCCCCTCGTTGAAATGTGCCCACCAGGTTATCGCGCTTTTCATCAGCCTCGGGCCCTAGGCAGGGGTGGTGGGGTAGTGGTTATTGTAAAGGAAGGTCTTGAGCCGAGAGAGACCGTTGTGCCTCAGACCACCGGTTGTGAGTCCCTCTGTGTGAAGTGGGGCCTAGGGAAGCAGTTGGGCTTGCTGGTTGTATACCTGGCTCCCCGCTATGTAGCAGCAGCCCTGCCCGAGCTCCTGGAGGTGATCGCTACGGTGGCAGTTGAGACCCCCAGACTTTTAGTCATGGGGGACTTTAACTTGCCATCGGTGGGCGAATCATCCGAGGTAGCTCGGGAGTTCATGGCTTCCATGACGGCCATGGACCTGACCCAATTAATTCAAGGCCCCACTCACGAGGGTGGACATACACCGGATCTCATCTTTGTCTCTGGCCAATGGAAGAGTGATCTGGGTATAGGGGATATAGTCATCACGCCCTTGTCATGGTCAGATCACTCACTTCTCCGGCTCAACTTTCCAACCGCTACTCCCCTCCGTGGGGAGGCGGAACCTGACTCATCTATCTGGTTCCGCCCCAGGCGCCTGATGGACCCTGATGGGTTCCAGGCGGCGCTTGGGCCACTTCCTGTACCCCTGACCCGCGCCCCGATGGAGGACCTCGTGGCCGCATGGAATATTGCGACCACGGGAGCCTTGGATCGGGTCGCGCCCCTGCGGCCTCTCTTGTGGCGGCGAGCCACCCTGGCTCCTTGGTTTACCGAAGAGATGAGGGGGATGAAACGCCACAAGAGATGCCTAGAGAGAAGATGGAGGTCTACCCGATCTGAATCTGACCGGACACAGGTAAGAGCCCATTTACGGACTTACATTGTGGCGCTGAGAGTGGCCAAACGTCATCATTGTGCCACTCTCATAGCATCCGCAGACAACCGCCCTGCCGCCCTGTTTAGGGTGACCCGCTCCCTCCTTCAACAGAGGGTGCGGGAAGCCCCGCTACAGGGTAGAGCAGAGGAATTTGTGACTTTTCTGCAGGAGAAAATCGCTCAGATACAGAACGAGTTAGCCCCCATTGATGGTCCAGTGGGATGCCACGAGATAGATCTTGTTTGGGAGGAGTTTGACTCCGTTACTTCCGAGGATATGGACAGGTTACGTGGGCGACTGCGAGCCACCACGTTTTTTGGACCCGTGTCCCTCCTGGCTTGTACTGGCATCCTGGGAGGTGACACGAGGCTGGCTCCAAGAGGTTGTCAACGCATCCTTAAGTGAGGGTTCCTTGCCTGCCTCCCTAAAAGAGGCTATGGTGAGGCCCCTCCTTAAGAAGCCCTCTTTGGATCCAGCTTTATTAACCAACTATCGTCCAGTCTCCAACCTTCCCTTTTTGGCGAAGGTTGTTGAGAGAGTGGTGGCACAACAGTTTCCCCGTCACCTGGAGGAAGTTGACTATCTAGACCCGCGCCAGTCCGGCTTTCGGCCCGGGCATAGCGCCGAGACGGCATTGGTCGCGTTGGTCGATGATCTCTGGAGGGCCAGAGATGGGGGTTGTTCCTCCATCCTGGTCCTATTAGACCTCTCGGCGGCTTTCGATACCATCGACCATGGTATCCTATTGCATCGGCTGGGGGGGTTGGGGGTGGGAGGCAACCCCCAACCCCCCCTGTCACTTGATCTTCCCCTTCCATGGAAGATCAAGTGACAGCCGTGGCCAGGAGGGCGTTTTACCAGGTTCGCCTGGTTCGCCAGTTGCGCCCCCTATTGGATCGGGATGCCCTTCGCACAGTCACTCATGCTCTCGTGACATCCCGACTGGACTATTGTAACTCTCTCTACATGGGGCTCCCCTTGAGGTGCACTCGGAGACTTCAGCTAGTCCAGAATGCAGCCGCGCGAGCAATTATGTGAACCGCAAGGCGTACCCACGTAATAAGGCTCTTGCGCGAGCTGCACTGGCTGCCTGTCGTCTTCCGGGTGCACTTCAAGGTTCTAGTTATCATCTTTAAAGCGCTCCATGGCTCGGGACCTAGCTATTTGCAGGATCGGATCCTGCCGCACACATCCACACGGCCGATTCGCTCCCACAGAGAGGGACTTCTCCGGGTGCCGTCCACTAGACTTTGTCAGCGAGCGACGCCCAGGGGAAGGGCTCTCTCTGTGGCGGGCCCAGCCCTCTGGAACGACCTTCCCCCCGACATTAGAACTACCACGGACCTCCGCTCCTTCCGTCTAAAACTAAAAACATATCTGTTCTGCTTGGCCGGCCTAGGATAGTCTCTCTTCGATGGGGTTGCCAGAAATTTTAGATGGGGATTTTAGTTTTTTAATTGGAATTTTTAGCGCAGGGAAATATTTAATTTGTTTTTAACTATATGTATGTATTTATTGTTTTATTAGCCCTGTGCACCGCTCGGAGTCCCTTCGGGGAGAGGGAGCGGTCAACAAATTTAATAAATTATTATTAAATTATTATTATTATTATCACGGACCTATGCCTCTTCCGCCGGGCATTAAAGACACATCTATTTCAAGAGGCCGGCCTGGCTTAGTTTTAATGGGTAAAGTTTTAATTGATTTTCATCTTTTCTAATTCAAATTTTTAGCACAGACCCCAATGTAATTCATTTTAAACTGTTTTGTATTGTATTGTATTGTATTTGTTTTTTATATTTCTGTGCACCGCCCTGAGTCCTTTTGGGGAAATAGGGCAGTATATAAATTCAATAAAATAAATAAAATCACTGCTCTTCAAAGTTTTCTGGTGAGAGTTACTTGGCTGGCCAGCCAGCATTCTCTGGCAGACGTAAGTTCACACACATGTATTACCTGACTATCTTCCAAGCTCAAAATGATGCTGGCTAAAATGAGAAAAAATGCTTTCCCATTTTGCCTTTGCCCCTCCTCATTGAGATCTGCTGGAGGATTGCTTACAACTGTCCACAGATCCTCCCTTTGCAGAAACATCTCCATCTTTATGCTCCCTGAGAGAAGACTTCATCTCCTTTAAGAGGAACTACAAGAAATCCTGCTCCCATTCATGTAACACAGGGGTCCCCAACCTTTGCAACTTTAAGTCTGAAGGACTTCAACTCCCAGAATTCTCCAGTCAGCTTTGCTGCCTGGACAATTCTGAGAGCTGAAGTCCTTCAGACTTAAAGTTGCAAAGGTTGGGGACCCCTGATGTAACACATAGCATTGTGCTGCCTTTACAGGCCAATCGTCCTCAACCTCCCTCAGGTTCAGGGATAAACTTTTACCTCAGAAAAAACTTTACTTTTGGCTCTTCAGGGCCCATCTGGGCCCATAATGACTTGTCAGGGAATTTCATAGCCAGGTTCCAAATGGAGTCAAAGAGATGGACTTGTATTTTTAAGTAAATACATATATTACAACTATATATACAGTAAACTAGATAGGAGGAGCATCGTGAGGTAAATCAACACAGCAGGAACATCATGAGGTAAATTACACACACACAGAGGGAAAAAGGCGGGAAACAAGGAAACTCCCCTTCATACTCACAGCAACCAATCTCATCTTAGATTGCCTCATGCAGCAGCCAGCTCTCTTCAACCAATTAGCTATACCTGCGCATTTTTACTCATTTTCTAACCCTTCACAGCTATTAATTTAAATATTTTAACAAGCTGCCTCCCCAGGACCATCTGGCCCGATGCTGATGCAATGTCCTAAATCCTTGAGAGCCGCATTAAATCAGTCATAAAGATTTGAGATGTAGAGAGGTATTGATCTCCGCTGAGAGTCACTCCTAGGAAAGCTTGTTCTGTAATTCTATAAAACCTTCATGAACTTTTAGAGCTCAACACTTAGCTAATCTCCGTAAACTAAGCAGCCTCGCGTTTCACTTGGCTCAGAAGTCAGTACCTAGAAATTTAAAAAAAATGACTTGATGGGATTTAATCAGTGAAAACATCTTGCAAGTGCCTTAGGTAGATACGGGGCAAACAAATGTGTTTTTCAGTCACTATCAGGAGATGGCGCATCGGGTAGGAAACATCTGTGCCTGAGAACCCCATAATACAATAAGGGGGTGCCTGTGATTGAGCTTAAGGAGTTAACAACATAGAGTACTGTATTGCTAGAAAGGATGGAAGTAGAAGAGAATCGCAGTTACTTCCGGATGACTGATGGGGGTGGGGAGGGTGGGAGGTGGTGTGCAAGAGCGGCTCTTTTGGTCTTCCCATGGTCGAAGCAGCCGCTGGAAGGTGAGTTGAGGGCAGGTGGGAGGAGAGCCCTGGAGCAAGTCGGGCTCTTTGATTTCCTCCATGGCCAGGAAGCAGAGAAGAAACTGGGCTGAAGCATCTCAGCTGCTGCTGCTGCTGCAGGTTCCTTCCCTCCCCAAATTTTTGTATACTTGTCCTTTTTGTCTTTCAGTTTATCAGAGAGTTTTTATTGCAATCATCCTCCTTTCTTTTGGATTTTTTTTTTAGTAATACTTTTGGACTGGGCTTTTGTAACCACATTTTTCAGAGTTTCTCAAGCTTCTTGAGTTTCCCCTTTAAGATTTTAAAAATCCTTCCCAAGCTATCTCAAAGTTTGTTGACAACAGTTCTTTTAACGTCTAGGACAGGGGTCTGCAAAGTCAGCTCTTTTAAGACTGGTGGACTTCAACTCCCAGAATTCCCCAGCCAGCTATACCAGTCTTAAAAGAGCCGACTTTGCAGACCCCTGGTCTAGGATGCTTGTTAAATCCGCATGGGTACAATATGACATAGTCACTTTCCCCCAAAGTTCCTGATGCTTATATTCCCCCCCCCCCCCTCCATCATTTCATCACTGCTAATAACAATTCAGATAATTATAGGAGACCTGCTAGTTCTCTCCTCTAGCTTTTGGATGACAATATTGTCAGATAGATTAATCAACCCAGTTGTGGTTCATGGAAGACCCCACACAAGAGAGAAGCCGTACAAGTGCTCCCAATGCAGTAAATACTTTAATGAGTATTGCAAATTGGTGATATACCAGAAGACACAAAGAAGAGAAACCTTTTGAGTGTCCTGATGGTTGGAAAGGTTTCACTCATAATTCCAGCCTGATGATAGAGCAGATGACACATATAGAAGGGAAACCTTTTAAATGTCCTGAGTGTGGGAAAAGTTTCAGTAACAACTCCAGTCTGGTAACACACCAGAGGACTCACACAGGAGAGAAAGCCTTTGAATGCCCTATCTGTGGGAAATGTTTCAGTCAGACCTCCAGTCTGGTAACACACCAGAGGACTCACACAGGAGAGAAACCATTTGAATGCCCTATTTGTGGGAAAGGTTTCAGTCAGAACTCCAGCCTGGTGAACCACCAGAGGACACACACAGGAGAAAAACCCTTTGAATGTCCAGATTGTGTGAAAAGTTTCATTAGAAATTCCCACCTCATGAGGCACCAGAGGTCACACACAGGAGAGAAACCCTTTGAATGTCTTGATTGTGGGAAAAGTTTTGGTCAGAATTCCCACTTCTTGATGCACCAGAGGACTCACACAGGAGAGAAACCCTTTGAATGTCCAGATTGTGGGAAAAGTTTCATTACAAATTCGCACCTAATGAGACACCAGAGGACTCACTCAGGAAATAAATCCTGTAAATGTCCTAATGGTGGCATAGGTTTTAGTCAGAATTTCAACCTGAAGAACCACAAGAGGACTCCCACAGGAGAGAAGCACATTGAATGTCCTGATTGTGTTAAAAGTTTCAATTGTAATTCTGACCTGATGATACACCAAAGGACTCACACAGGAGAAAAACCCTTTGAATGTCCTGTCTGTGGGGAAAGTTTCAGTTGTAATTTGAATCTGATGAAACACCAAAGGATTCACACAGGAGAAAAACCATTTGAATGTCCCATCTGTGACAAAAGTTTCAGTCACTATTTCAGTCTGATGATACACCAGAGGACTCACACATGAGATAAACCATATCAGTGTCCAGACTGTGGGAAGTGTTTCAGTTCCACTTCTGACCTATTTAAACACCAGAGGACTCACACAGGAGAAAAACCCTTTAATTGTCCTGACTGTGGGAAAAGTTTCAGTTGTAATTTCAGCCTGGTGATGCAGCAGAGGACTCACACAGGTGAGAAACCCTTTGAATGGCCTGATTGTCAGAAAAGTTTCAGCCGTAATTCTGACCTGCTAATACACCAGAGAACTTACACAGGAGAAAAACCCTTTATATGTCCTTACTGCAGAAAAAGTTTCTGTCATAATTCCAGCCTTGTAAAACACCAGAGGACTCATACAGGAGAGAAACACTTTGAATGTCCTGTCTGTGCCAAAAATGTCAGTCAGAATTCCAACCTAGTGATACACCAGAGAACTCACACAGGAGAGAAATCTTTCAAATGTCTGATCTGTGGACATTATTTCAGGCATAAAACATCCCTTATTGCACACAAGGAAATCCATATGAGACAAAAGTAGATAAGTTGAAAGAATGTTTGAATTTCATTTGTGATCTCCCATTGAAATTGTAGGTGAGAAATTGACTATTTGAATTCTGACCTCATTCTTTTTACTCAAACATGTCTCTGGATTAAATTTGTAGGTGGAGAGAAAACGAAAGTGGAAAGGCTAACTAATTGTTTCTGGTTATCAGCAGCAGTTTCTGGATATTTCATTTTTGCATTCCTGAAAAATAGTTTTGGGTGATGTTTTTGTATATTGATTATGGAATTCCCACATCTGGAGTTTCAGTCTTCTTTGGTTTCCTCCAGATTATGGCCCCAGAATTCCACAGCCAGCATAAAGCATTTGCCTCGTTTAGTAACTATTCCAGGTTATGATGGTATAAAAAAACCCATTTTGGCTAACTGAGAGTAGAGATTCGTTCTCTGAACTTCTGGGTTGGTTTCTGAACATTTTGTTACCAGGCTAGATAACATCTTTGTGTGGTCAGTAGGTCTTGTGATGGGAGGGTCATGCCAGGTGAGGGTCTAATGATAGGGCTTGCATCAACCTTCAACCAGCCTCCAACCTCCCCAACCAGCACTTCACCTCCCAATGACCTTCAACTGATGTGACCTCCCCCTCACAAGACCCTCACCTGAAGTGAGCCACGCTTGACCACTGACAAGGCCATCAGTAGAGCCTTACCCAACATGACCCTCTCATCCGGAAGCAGGAGATCATCAACTATGACATTCTCTAAATTCCACTGAAAATGTTATCTAGTCTGGTAACAAAAAATTTGGAAGCCAACCCACAAGCTTGGGGAACGAACATTCTACACCTGACCCACAGATATTCAGCACTATTGGCAAAACAATCTTTGCATTTACAACCTTCCCACGATCCTGGGCATGCCTCCCCAGTTTACAACTAGCAAAGGTCATAGAGAAGACAAATTAAATTAATCAATTAAAAACTAGCAAGTCATTTGATGTCTTAATGTCCATATTGATTCACTTAATGATCAGAAAAGAAGTGAGGTGAAAAGCCTGTGGCAATAAAGCGATTTATCAGAATTGTCCATCACAGTTGTGGTCACTAAGTGAGGACTATCCATGTTCATCAACCTGTGGTCATCTTTTTCCTGCGATTGATGGGGAGGAGACCAATGTGCAGTAGGGAGTCTCTCTGGGTGGCTTTCCTTTTAGAGAGCTGGGGTACTACAGTGGAGAAGGTGCTGTTGCTGGACGAGGAGTGGAGACACCCAGGTTAAAGCCCCTCCTCAGCCATGAAAGGTCCCTCAGGCTCAGCCCCACTTTCCAGGCCAGAACAAAGAAATCAACTTCACAGGAAGACTCACCAGTTTTTCTTAAATAGGTACTACTGAAGGTAATAAGTCTGAGTGTGTTGTGCCTCCCCCACACAACTTATGCTCCTGTGAATTAGAGAGGTGTTTGTCTGAACCTATTTGTAAAATTATTTTGTTTCGTATATTACTTAAAAAATTTCAAATTTAAAAGGATATGCATTTCAAACAAAGTATGGCATAGATAAATCATAGATTTTTGCATGTACTTTTCAGTCCTTTGAAATGTCACTTTGGGGAGTTTGTTTATTTTGGCAGTCACCCCCTCTTTCTAACCTTCCTCCCCATTTTTTAGACTGCTGCGTATGTTCTCTCCGGCTTTGTCCCAATTTACAAAAGCACATAGTATTTAGCAAACTTAAAATGTCTTCCTTCAGAAATGAAACAAGCACAGGGTGTGCTTGGACACAGCCCTAGCTAGCATGAATGAAGCTCTCTCCCTTAGGCCCTCTTGGCCTGTTGATGCTCCCAGGTCCTAAATCCTTGGGAGCCACACGAAACTGCTCATAAATGTTTAGGATGTAGAGAGGCTTTAATCTCCACTGAACCCGTATCCTTACAAAAATGCAGGAATGTTTAGATCAGGTTCCAATCTGCAAACCAACACTCTCCAAATATTCTGCTCAGGAATAATCAAGGTTGAATTCTTACTCTGGAAATTGGGGAGACTGCTCTAGCGAGATTCACTCTGCCAATATTACTGATAGGGAATTAATGTTGCATGTTCCATTTATTAATGGAATCAAGCTAGCAAGCTGGCAAAAATTTAGGGAGTCTGCAGACAAATAAGTGCTTTGTGAGCTTTTAAGGCCCAGAATCTAGAGTTAATTTTAAAAAGCTAAGTAGGGTCAAGCTTCCAGCGCTGGCCTAGGTGACCTACAAGGTCCCTTTCAACTCTGTTAATCTGTTTAATCCATCTTCAATGGCACATAATCAATTAAACAATCTTGCATCTGCCTTACAGAGACTAACTGATTTTCAGCTTTATATCACTAGATGGCGATATATAGATAAACAACACCTGCACTAGAGAACTAGAGTACAGCAGAATGTTGGTAAAGGAGACAAACAGAACTTAAGCATTATCTATGGAGATTCTCAGTCATCCAGGTCATGGTTGTCCCAAAGGTGCTTTTTCAAGAAGCAACTGGACTTTCTGGTTTTTCTTTGAAGATGTTTAGCTTCTCACCCAAGAAGCTTCTTCAGCTCTGACATGGAAGGATTTATGCTCCTTGCAGACAGCTAGTCATTTGCATTCTTTTAGCAAGTTGATATGGTCACCTGGATGTTTATCTGTGTCATCTGAATGATGCAAATGGGTTTGTAGCCATTTTGGAACTGTTGAAAAAACGGTGTTCTAGATTGGAGATAGATGATGCCATATCCCCCCCCCCTCTGTTGAGAGAGGGCTGTTCAATTTTGACCTAGATGGCCTCTTTTACTCCTTTCAAACCAGCAAACCTCTCTGTCCAAAATGTGGACTTTGCTGTCTTCAAGAGTGTCCTTTGTCTTTTAAATGCAGGTGGACTGCTGAATCTAGTCCTGATGGATTTGTTCTCCTATGTTGTGCCATGTGTTTATGAAGTGGTTGTTTTGTTTCCCCAATGTACAGTTCTGCACCTGGCTCCCTGCATTGTACTGCATATGCCACATTGCTCAGTTTGTGTCTGGGTGTTTTATCCTTGGGGTGGACAAGCTTCTGCCTTAGTGTTTTCTTGGGTTTGAAGTGTCACTTGGTCAACCAACAAAACATACATAACATGGCATGCTGGGTGTTCTTGGGTGCAGCCCTGACCAGCAGGAGTGAAGTTGGCTCCCTTAACAGTGTTTTGTCTGTGCTTCCATGTTATAAATCAGTGGGAGCCACAGGAAATCAGTCATAAAGTTTTGGAATGTAGAGAGGTTTTGATTTCCACCAAGAGTCACCTCTAAGAAAACTCAATGTGTAATTCTGTAAAACCTTCATGAACCTTTAGGGCTCAGCACAATCTTCTAAACTACATCGCATTTCACTAGGCTCAGTTGCAAAGGTCAGTTGCTAGAAGTAAAAAACAAGTTAATAGCATTTAATCATTAAAAACATACTGAAATGGGGGCGTGGCTTATGGCCGAGTAGCTGAGGACATTCCTCCATTTCGTAGGGTTGTTTTTTTTTTTAATAAACTGTGGATTAAAAGTGATTAAATGCACCGTTAGAAGCCGAGATTGTTTACAACGGGGTCGGAAAGGCAGAGGACTGTGTTGACTGATTTTTGCACCGATAGATCAAACCGGACTGCTTGAATTTCAAAGTTTCGTTTCTCCGTGGAGAACAAAGAACAAAGGTTTGATCGAAGCGGCGTCGGCAGCTTGCATCTGCTTTGACAAGCGTTGTGATTTGTAAGTTTTCCTTATCTGCTACAGACATAAACACATTGAGTTATGTGGACTGCAAACTGTTGAACTTAAGTGAGTTGTTTATGCTGGATGTAGCGAGAGCTTTTGGCAAGCCAAAAAAAAAGATACAGACTTTGTATTTTATGAGTTTGGATTCCAGCCTTTTTACTTTTGTTATGGCTTCTTGGTGCTTTTAAAAGCCGTCTCAGTTATCTTTCATTGGGTTTCTGCTTTTTTCCTCATTAAAGACCCTCTTGGCAGGTTTAAATTTAAAAAAAATTTTTAAAAAAAAAAGAGATTACTGATTTGACATGATGACTCAACAGCCTTCTGAATTTGAACGGATTATTGGAGCATTGAATACGATTGGAGAAAAACTGACTGTTGTAACTGATCGTTTAGATAATTTGACATTGGAGGTTCAAAATATTAAAGAAGAGGTCAATAACATGAATGTTAATTTTGAAAAGCAAAATATGGAAATTAACTTTATAAAGGATGATATTAAACAGATTTTTGCTCATGAGGAACAATCTGATCGTAAGTTTGAAGGGATTTTTTTGAAAAATCAGCAACAAGACAGGAGAATCAGTCTTTTGGAAGAAGAAGCAAGAAAATATAATATTGTTATTCGCGGGATTCCGGAGGAGAGGGCGGATAACTTGAAGCAAAGAATGTTAAAATGGTTGAATGATCTTGGTGCGTCAATTGTATACACGGCAGCGGACTTAGTAAGTGTTTTTAGAATTGGTTATAAGAGACAAGGTGGAGCCAATAGAAATGTCCTTGTGAGATTTGCAAACCTTGGAGATAAATTAGAAGTTATGGGAAAAATAAGGGAACTGGGAGAACCCCCAAAATTTGAGGGGAAGGAAATTCAAGTGTTTCAAGACATCTCTAGGGAAGACAGGGAATGGAGATTTTTCTTAAAGCCAATTACAAAAGTCCTCAGAGACAATGATATTAAGTATAATTGGAGACCGTTACAACAATTGAAATTCTTTTACAAAGGGAGAATGCAAACTATTACTTCGGAAACGGATGCCATAACATTGATACGGAAGCTCGGGCTGATTGAGAAAGACGAGGATTTAGAAGAAATTAAAGATCATATGCTTAAGATGGGTGGAATACAAGTGGAATCTCCAACATTGGAGGAAAAAGGAGCAGTCGGTGGAGATCCTAAAAGCTTAAAACGGAAAGAAATCTCTCCGGCAATGTCCGAACATAAGAAAACCCGTGAAGAATCTAAGAGAGCGTCAGCTGAGGAGGAGGATCTTAGAAGAAAGCAGGAAGCTGAGTGCGGGGACAAGCCAGTGTTATCTTCTTTTTTTGAAAGTGGAAAACAAGAATAACCTGAAAGAAATGACCCGACCATGGGCACGTTCCCCCCCCCCACACTCTTTATATGGAGGCGTAATTCGAATGAGGATGTGGGGGGTGAAGATTAATTGTTATTTGTTGTGGTTGTGTCTTAAGTTTGTTTTTGTTGTGTTTTTTGTATGTCTTTTTTGTCTGGTGTTGGGTGTGCACATAAAGGAAGAGGAGGGGTCAGGATTAAAAAAGTTACTGCTTAAATGCGGTTTATAAAAATAATGACATGGAACGTGAAGGGTACAGGCAATCATATAAAAAGGAAAAGATTGGAGCTTAAAATTAAAAGGGACTCACCTGACATATTATTTTTGCAGGAAACTCATCAAAAATCGGAGGATTTTAATAGAATGAATATTAAAGGTATGCAGATCTATGAAAAATCTTTTGGGACCTCTAAAGCTAGAGGAGTTGCAATATTGATATCAAATAGGGTATACTTTGAGAAAAAAAAAGTAATTAGAGATGAAGAAGGAAGATATTTAATAATTATAGGGAATATTAATGAGCAAAAAGTGACATTGGTTTACTTATATCTACCGAATGAAAAACAAAAGGGATTTCTTGATAAAATTACTAAGATTTTGGAAATAGAAAGTGTAGGGAAAGTAATTGTGGCGGGGGATTTTAATTTAATAAGGGATAGAATTGATAGTAATAATCCTACCCGCTTTAGACAAACAAATAAAGGGGAAATTTTAAACAAATGGATGCTTCGAAATAGTGTGGTTGATGTTTGGAGGGAGTTGAAAGGTTCTGAAAGGGTGTATACCTTTTGTTCTAAGGTATATAATACTTATTCAAGAATTGATTATATTTTTGTTTCTAAAGATTTGTTGAATAATGTAGATAAAGTAGATGTGGGAATTTTTAAGGATTCTGACCATGCAGAAGTCACAATGGAAATAGATTTTAACTTTGAGAAAAAGGAAAGAGGTTGGAGATATGATGAAAAATTGTATAAAAAGGAAGAGGATAAAATATGGATATTCAAAAAATGGGAAGAAAGTTGGGGATTGAATGATAATGGAGAGGTCAAATTTGAAATTGTTTGGGATACGATGAAAGCAATATTTAGGGGAGAAAGTATTAAATTGTCAAGTAGAAAATATAGGGAATATAAAACTAAAATAGAACAGGATACAAGACAAATTAAGATATTGGAGAACCAATTCTCACTTACGAAAGATAAAAAATGTTTGGAGGAATTGAACTTATTAAAAACTAAATTGATAGAAGAAGATATTGAATTAGTTAAAAAAAATTTAAGATATTTAAATAGGGACTTTTTTGAATTTAGTAATAAAAATTCTAGGTTATTGGCAAAGATGGCGAAAAATAAAACTCAAAAGAGAGAAATTGGTTCTCTGATAGATGAAAAAGGTATAAGGTGTTATAAGAGATTGGAGAAATGCGAAATAGCTAGGAATTTTTTTCAAAAATTATATTTAAAGAAACCAATCGATTTAGAAAAATTGAAGAATCATCTTGGAAAATATGCTATAAAAATAGATCCAACATATAAAGATTCGATGGAAAAAGATATAACACAGGAGGAGATCAACGAAATAATACAAGAGTTAAAACTAGGGAAGACCCCAGGAGAAGATGGATTACCTGCTGAATTCTATAAAGAATTTAAAGAACTAATAACACCAAGACTGCAAAAATTATTTAATGGAATTTTACATGGTGGAGAAGTCCCGATGTCATGGAATAAGACAGTAATATCTATAATTCCTAAACCTGATAAAGATCTTGAGAGGATCGAGTCCTACCGACCCATTTCTTTAATCAACCAGGATGCAAAAATATTTACAGCTATTATAAGTAATAGATTAAATAGTTTTATAGATAAATATATAATAATAATAATAATAATAATAAGCTGAATTTATTAACCGCTCCCTCTCCCCACAGGGACTCGGGGCGGTGCACAGGGAGAATAAAAACCATAAATATACAAAAATACATACAATTTAAAAACAGATTAAACAAACTCCTGTGCTAAAATCCCATTAACTAAAAATCCCCACTCAATATAAATAAACAATTAAAAAACCCATAGAGAGAGAGACTACCCTAGGCCGGCCAGGCGGAAAAGATGTGTCTTTAGTTTCAGGCGGAAGGAGCGGAGGTCCGTGGTCGTTCTAATATCGGGGGGAAGGTCGTTCCAGAGGGCCGGGCCCACCACAGAGAGAGCCCTTCCCCTGGGCGTCGCCCGCTGACAAAGTCTAGTGGACGGCACCCGGAGAAGTCCCTCTCTGTGGGAGCGAATCGGCCGTGAGGATGTGTGAGGCAGGATCCGATCCCGCAGGTAGCTAGGTCCCGAGCCATGGAGCGCTTTAAAGATGATAACCAACACCTTGAAGCGCACCCGGAAGACGACAGGCAGCCAGTGCAGCTCGCGCAAGAGCGGTGTTACATGGGTAAACCTAGTGGTTCCCATAATTGCTCGCGCGGCTGCATTCTGAACTAACTGAAGCCTCCGGGTGCACCTCAAGGGGAGCCCCATGTAGAGGGAGTTACAGTAGTCCAGTCGGGATGTCACGAGGGCATGAGTGACTGTGCGGAGGGCGTCCCGATCCAATAGGGGGCGCAATTGGCGAACCAGGCGAACCTGGTAAAACGCCCTCCTGGCCACGGCTGTCACTTGCTCTTCCATAGACAGCCGGGTATCCAGGAGGACTCCCAAATTGCGCGCCCCATCCACAGGGGCAAGATGTTCGCCCCCTATGGCCAGCGTTGGAGAAAGCTGGTTGAATCGGGCAGCCGGAAACCACAGCCACTCGGTCTTGGTCGGGTTGAGCCTGAGTCCGTTACTTCCCATCCAGATCCGCACGGCTTCCAGGCACTGGCACATCACCGCTACGGCATCGTTGGGTGGTTTGGGGTAGATATATACAGCTGAGTGTCATCAGCGTAAAGATGGTACTCTACCCCAAAACCACGGATGATCTCACCCAGCGGCTTCATGTATGCATTAAACAAGAGAGGCGAGAGGACCGACCCCTGAGGCACCCCACATGTGAGGGGTCTCGGGGTCGACCTCTGCTCTCCTGCCAACACAAATTGCGATCGGCCAGAGAGGTAGGAGGAGAACCACCGTAAAACGGTGCCTCCCACCCCCAACCCCCCCAGCCGATGCAATAGGATACCATGGTCGATGGTATCGAAAGCCGCCGAGAGGTCTAATAGGACCAGGATGGAGAAACAACCCCCATCCCTGGCCCTCCAGAGATCATCCACCAACGCGACCAATGCCGTCTCGGTGCTATGCCCGGGCCGAAAGCCGGACTGGCGCGGGTCTAGATAATCAACTTCCTCCAGGTGACGGGGAAACTGTTGTGCCACCACACTCTCAACAACCTTCGCCAGAAAGGGAAGGTTGGAGACGGGATGATAGTTGGTTAAAAGAGCTGGGTCCAAAGAGGGCTTCTTAAGGAGGGGCCTCACCATAGCCTCTTTTAGGGAAGCAGGCAAGGAACCCTCACTCAAGGATGCGTTGACAACCTCTTGGAGCCAGCCTCGTGTCACCTCCCAGGATGCCAGTACAAGCCAGGAGGGACACGGGTCCAATAAACATGTGGTGGCTCGCAGTCGTCCACGTAACCTGTCCATATCCTCGGAAGCAACGGAGTCAAATTCCTCCCAAACAAGATCGGCCTCGTGGCATCCCACTGGGCCACGAATGGGGGCTAGCTCGTTCCGTATCTGAGCGGTTTTGTCCTGCAGAAAAGTCACAAATTCCTCTGCTCTACCCTGTAGCGGGGCTTCCCGCACCCTCTGTTGCAGGAGGGAACGGGTCACCCTAAACAGGGCGGCAGGGCGGTTTTCTGTGGATGCTATGAGAGTGGCGCAATGATGACGTTTGGCCACTCTCAGCGCCACAATGTAAGTCCGTAAATGGGCTCTTACCTGTGTCCGGTCAGATTCGGAGCGAGTAGCCCTCCATCTTCCCTCTAGGCATCTCTTGCGGCGTTTCATCGCCCTCAGCTCCTCGGTGAACCAAGGGGCCGGGGCAGCTCGGCGCCGCAAGAGAGGCCGCAAGGGCGCGACCCGATCCAAGGCTCCCGTGGCCGCAGTATTCCATGCGGCCACGAGGTCCTCCATCGGGGCGCGGGTCAGGGGTACAGGAAGTGGCCCAAGCGCCGTCTGGAACCGAACAGGGTCCATCAGGCGCCTGGGGCGAAACCAGATAGGAAGTTCTGGTTCCGCCTCCCCGCGACGGGGAATAGCGGTCGGAAGGTCGAGTCGGAGAAGTGAGTGGTCTGACCATGACAAGGGTGTGATGACTATATCCCCTATACCCAGATCACTCTTCCATTGGCCCGAGACAAAGATGAGATCCGGCGTATGTCCACCCTCGTGGGTGGGGCCTTGAATTAGTTGGGTCAGGTCCATGGCCGTCATGGAGGCCATGAACTCCCGAGCTGCCTCGGATGATTCGCCCAACGATGGCAGATTAAAGTCCCCCATGACTACAAGTCTGGGGGTCTCAACTGCCACCGTAGCGATCACCTCCAGGAGCTCGGGCAGGGCTGCTGCTACATAGCGGGGAGCCAGGTATACAACCAGCAAGCCCAACTGCCTCCCTAGGCCCCACTTCACGCAGAGGGACTCACAACCGGTAGTCTGAGGCACAATGGTCTCTCTCGGCTCAAGGCCTTCCTTGATAATGACCGCTACCCCACCGCCCCTGCCTAGGGCCCGCGGCTGATGAAAAGCGCAGTAACCTGGTGGGCACATTTCGACGAGGGGAAGTCCTCCCTCGTGGCCCAACCAGGTCTCTGCAATTCCTACCAGGTCCGGCTCCCCCTCTGACACAAGGTCATGGACGAGGGGGGCTTTGTTGACCACGGACCTGGCGTTGCAAAACATCAGCCGCAGGCCCTGGCTCTGTATCCCCTGACCACCTAGCCTGCGGGGGTTGTGGCACCCGACCGTTTGTAACCAACGGCCACGTGCCACCAACCGGGAGGATGGAACTTGTCTCCCCTCGGCCCTGCCCCTCCCCACGACCGTCTGGATTGATATGCCCTCCGGCGGACCGATTCTTAATTCCCCCCTCATATCGGATCCTTCCGTCTCCTCCCGTCGGCTACTGGTCCGGCCCCTTCTTTCATGTTGTTCTGTCTCTATCTGTCTATGCCCACCCCCCTCCCTGGGACCCCCTAAAATAACCAATAATTTACCAATTAAAAATCCCCTAAGGCCGCGCTTCGCCCGTCTCTCCGGATTAATATATCCATCATCGAGACGGGCCCTCGATAGTGTAGAGGGCCAGACCTGCGAGAGCGGGGACTCTCGCAGCAGTAAAAGGTTAGCTCTGGAGTACATTATACTATGCATAAATAATAAAGTTGTTAATAAATAATTAATAAATAGTTAATGTAGGTGAAATTCATCAGTGGGGCTGGGATTTAAAATACAAAGATTTTAAAAGAAATTAGAAGGTCGTTAGCCAAGATTTAAAGTCCTCAATTGATATTAAAATGAGATAAAGTGCAAACAATAAGGATATAAGATGGTACAGCTCGCAATGTCAGTTGAAAATAGTCAATCAATGAGTTGTTCCGGCCCAAGATCTTAGGACAAATCCCGTCTTTCGGGAGCATGGCTCAGTTCTCAGTCTCAGTCTCAGGGGGAAGTTAAGTTGGTCAGCATGGCCAGCATGGCCGTTCACGTCCCTTTCGGCTCTCTCACCGCCGCCATCTCTATCTCTCCTGAGCCACCGCCTTCTCCACTGGCCTCTCAACGCTCCCACCATCGTCGGCCAGGCTTCCAGCGGCCGCTTCAGGGTTCCTCCACCAGCCTCTCGGCACTCACATGCCGCCATCATCCTTCAGCCTCCATACTCGCCATCGCCATCGCCACTGGCCTCCGGCGTTCTCCCCTCTCCGGCGCTCTCACCGCCGCCATCTCCCGCAGCCGCATTGCCACTCCATCTCCCGCGGCTGCGCCCCGTTCACCATCTTTCAAACACCTCTCCGCACCGCCATCCTCATTACCACCATTAACGCCGTTGCCGCTGGCCTCACAGCGCTCTCACCACCGTCTCTGCCCCCCGGACGAGCCACAGCTGACATCAGCGTCGGGAGCTTCTGGCCGCGACCGGCGCCTCCGCCCTATTTCCGGCATCGGGGACGCCGGCCACCGCTCCGCTCCGGCTCCGGCCCCCACTCCAAACGGCCCGCTCCGACGCTCTCACCGTCTGAGCGTCCCCGGAGCCGTGCCCACGCCCGACACCTCCGAAATCGCCTCGAACCTCATCCTGTAGCGCCAGGATGGATTCCTTACAGATGCCCAGCCCTCTAAGCCATAAAAGAGGGCTGGGAGCACTAAGAAGGCTAACGAACCTCCACAGCCCGCACGGAGCTCCGGAGCTAACCCGCCATCTTGCGCACGCGCAGCTCCATAGAATAAGTTATAATCAAGTAGGTTTTGTTAAAGGTAGATATATGAGTGATATAATTAGAAGAGTATTGAACATTATAGACGTTGCTGAAAATAATGGTGATGAAATAGGTATAATATCGTTAGATATTTTCAAAGCCTTTGATTCTGTACAATGGGATACTATTAAGGTAATTATTGAGGCATTAGGCTTTGGTAATAAATTTATACATGTTATTTCAAAATTGTATCAAAAAAGTAGTGCAAAAGTAAAGGTGAATGGAACAATGACGGGAGAGATTAAATTGGAAGCAGGTACGAGACAGGGATGTCCCTTGTCCCCAACATTATTCTTGTTAGTTATGGAGGTTTTGATTAAATTGATAGAAGAAGATGAAGGATTGGAAGGGTATAAGGGATATAAGATAAATTTGTATGCGGATGATACCTTGATTATTTTGAAAGATATAGAGAAGGATTTAAAGAGGATAAATAAACATTTGATAGAATTTGAAGAAATGACAGGTTTAAAGGTAAATTGGTCAAAATCCGAACTATTAATGAATAAAGATGGTAAGGAGTGGGAAAATATGCAAGAACAATTTGGGATAAGAGTTAAGAATACATTGAAATATTTGGGGATAACACTTTCACTTAAAGTTAGAGAATTGAAAAAAATTAATTATGAGGTGATGTTGAAGGAAGTAGAGAGAAAGATAGATAAGTATAAAGAGATAAAGCTGTCTTGGTTTGGTAGAATTGCAATGTGTAAAATGATGTTGTTACCAAAGTTCAATTTTTTGTTTGAGATGCTACCACTAAATTTGATAGAGAAAGATATAGAAGAATATCAGAAGAAATTGGATAAATTCTGTAATGGTGGGAAAAAACCAAGATTAATGAAGAAAATGTGGTATCAAAATCAAAAAGAGGGTGGATTGGGAATTCCCAATCTACTTAATTATTATCGGGCGTATAATATTCGAACCGTGATAAAAATACTCAAAGGTGGAGATGGTCATTGGGGCGATCTGGAGCTAAAAGATATTAAGAGATTTGGGTCTATATGGTTTCTAGATAGAGCAAAAACAAAGGCAATTAATAGTTATTGGTTAAAGGGGCTGAGCAAAATTTGGAATAAATTTGTTAAAAAATTGATCCCGGATATAGCTTTCCTGGGGAAGACAACTGAAAGTTGGCCGATTAAAACTAATATAAGTCGGGATAAAGTAATTGAGGATGAAAATATAGGAAATATAGTAAATTGGTTAAGAGCTCTAGGAATTGAGAGTAGGAAAAAAAAAGTAATCCAAAGATTGGAGTTGAATTGGTTCGAAAAAATACAGGTAGAAAAATGGACTATGAAAGTAAAGGGAATATGTAAAATAGATAGAAATAAAACTAAATTTGAAAGTTTAGTATCTCAAATTATTAAAGATGAAATTGGGTTAAAAGGACTCGTTAGTAAGATATATAAGATTATAAATTTTGATGGAAATCCACAAATGGTAATGAAAAGGAACTGGGAGGAAGACCTTAAGATTAAAATATTGGATTTGGATTGGAATGAGAACTGGAAGAGTCGAATCATGAGAACTTTGTCTATAAGGATTAAAGAGCATAATTTTAAGGTTGTTTGGAAATGGTATTGGACCCCATTAAGATTATCATTGATAGATAAAAAAATGAGCGATAAATGTTGGAGATGTAATATGGAAGTGGGAACTTATGAACATATGTGGTATAAATGTGTGAAAATTAAAAAGTTTTGGCAGCAATTAGAAAAAATGATGGGTGAAATGATGAAAAGAATAATAATATTGAGATCAGAAAATATATTGTTATTGATAATTAATGATCCTGAGTTAACAAAACAGGAGAAAGAATTGATTAGAATTATGATTATAATGGGTAGGATTGTAATAGCAAGATATTGGAAAATAGAGGTAAATATTAAAATAGAAGAATGGTTCTGTGAAATGTGGAAATTAGCCTTAAATGATAAAATGACGTGTGATATTAAATTCAGAGAGGGGGTCTATAAAAAAGACATTTTCTGGAAGACTTGGAACCCATTTGTGGACTATGCACTTGGAACTTTGGATGCCTCGACACCTGTACCCAGGGAACGCGGATTTTGGAGATCTTAAAGACAATTGACAACCAACTCTTCCTTTCGTTTTGTATAGCACCGGGTGGATTATTGATTATTGTTAAAAAAAAAAAAAGTAAATTTTATGTGTAGATGTATAATTTGTTGAAAATTATAATAAAAATAATATTTTTTTAAAAAATAATAAAAATAAAATAAAAATAAAAAAAACATACTGAAATGCTTTAGATAGAGACGGGACAAGCATGTTTTTCTGACTCTTATCTGGATATGTTGACCAGGAACGCAACATCTGTACCTGAAAAATAGATAATACATAATAAAGGAGTTAAAACCACAGAGTACTGTATTGCTAGAAAGGACGAGAGGCAAGGAGAAGGGCAGAGGAACTTCCTGATCGCTCATGGGCAGAAGGTGGTGTGTACAGCGGCTTTTGTGCTCTTCCCATGGTGGAAACAGCGGCTGGGAGTGAGTTGAGGGCAGGTGGAAGCAAGTCTGTTTGGTCTCTCCACGGCCTGGAAGCATCTCAGCTGCTGCTGCTGCTGCAGGTGCCTTCTCCCCAAATTTAAGCCCACTGGTGTTGCACGTTGTGAAACTGGTAGCTGCAATTTTCCTTCTGGTGGGTGGCTTCCCTCCAGAGGTTGTGGGTGCTCCCATCGCTGGAGGGTTTGTGACAGAGCTGGGAGGGACCTTGCAGGTCTCTTATTCCAACGCCCTGATCAAGCAGGAGACCCAATCTCCTTTCAGACAAATGGCTGTCCTGTCTCTGATTAAAAGCCACCAGGGATGAAGCTCCCACAACCTCTGAAGGGAAGCCCTTCCACTGGTTCACTGTTCTCAATGTCAGGAAATCTCTCCTTAGTTCGAAGTTGCTTCTATCCTTGATGAGTTTCCATCCTGTTTCTTGTCCTGCCTTCAGGGGCTTTGGAGAATAGGTTGTCACCCTATTCTTGGTGGCAACTCCTCAAGTATTGGAAGATGGCTATCATATCACCTCTATTTCTCTCTTTCACTGGACTAGACATAGAATTCCTGCAACCCTTCTTTATAAGTTTTAGCCTCCATCCCCCTAATCATCCCATCTGCTCTTCTCTGCGCTCTTTATAGTGTCAACATTTCTTTTATATTGTGGCGATCAAAACTGGATGCAGTATGCCAAGTGTGGTGTTACCAAAGCCTTATAAATTGGTACTAACACTTCATGTGATCTTAATTCTATCCCTCAGTTTGGGCAGCCTATGTTGGCTTTTTTGGCCATTGCATCACACTATTGGCTTAAATTTAAGTGATTGTCCATTAGGACTTCAAGATCCATCTTGCAGTTACTCCTGGAGAGCCAGGTTGTACCTATTCTGTATCTTGACATTAGCTTTTTCTTGGCTAAGTGTAAAACCCAATTTTTTTTCTCCATTGAATTTCATTTTATTGGATCTGGTGCCCAGTGTTACTCAGCATCTGGTTAAATCTGCTTCTCTCTCAAGCAGCCTTGCTGGCCACCTCTGTGCCTCTCTCTACTGTACATTTCTACCCCAAACTACCCCAATGATGGCATCGAAGTGATGGCCCGGTGTCTGGAAGCCGTACGGATCTGGATGGGAAGGAACAGACTCAAACTCAACCCGTCCAAGACTGAGTGGCTGTGGTTACGGGTGCCCCGGTACAACCAGTTGACTCCATCACTGGCCATAGGAGGCGAACATCTAGCCCCCGTGGATCGGGCACACAACTTAGGCGTCCTCCTGGATACCCGGCTGTCAATGGAGGACCATGTGACAGCCGTGGCCAGGGGGGCATTCTACCAGGTTCGCCTGGTGCGCCAGTTGCGTCTCCTCTTGGACCGGGACGCCCTTCGCACAGTCGCTCATGCGCTTGTGATGTCCCGCCTAGACTACTGCAATGCTCTCTACATGGGGCTCCCCTTGAGAAGCACCCGAAGACTACAGCTGGTCCAGAATGCGGCCGCGCGGGTACTTTTGGGAGCTTCTAGATACTCCCACATAACACCGCTCCTGCGCAAGCTGCACTGGTTGCCTGTGGCCTTTCGGATGCGTTTCAAGGTGTTGATCACCATCTTTAAAACGCTCCATGGTACAGGACCTAGCTATTTGCGGGATCGTATCCTGCCCCATACATCCCTTCGGCCGATTCGCTCCCACAGAGAGGGACTTCTCTGGGTGCCGTCCGCTAGGCAATGCCAGCGGGTGACGCCCAGGGGAAGGGCCTTCTCTGTGATGGGCCCGACCCTTGGAATGACCTACCCCCGATATTAGAACCACCACGGACCTCCACTCCTTCCGCCAAAAAGTAAAGACATATCTGTTCCATCAGGCCGGCCTGGCCTAATTTCTGTTCCTCATCCCAGTCTGCAGCTTAAATTGTTTTAATTAGGTTTTAATTGGGATTCAGTTTTAATGCTCTATAAGTTTTTAGTACAGGGTTATTCGTTTAATTCGGTTTTAATTAGAGGGGGCAGTTTAGAAATATAAACAAACAAACAAACAAACAAACAAATAAATAAATAATACTCTGCTCACTTCACCCATGGATTGAGTGGACAAGCAGCTCTTCTTAATCAGAGGTGGTCTGGAGACTGTCATCTCTGCTGGTCCTCTGTAGCTGCTCTGCTTGTTTTGTTTTTTTACTTCCATGTCTTGCCAGTAAGCATGGTGTTTCCTATTGATGCTGCATCCATGTGTTAACTGGGTTCAATTGTGCTTTTAAAAAAATAGCTATTGAGGACCTTTTGGGACGTTCAGTTGCATAGGCAGTCCTCACCACTTCTTCCCTTAGCCTTCAAAGTTACTGTAGCACTGTAAAAGAAGACGTACACCTGGCTCACAAATTAGTGTTCATCGTAGCACTTGTTCGTTGACCACAAGTCAGCAATTCCTGTGGCTATGAAGGTGCAAGGAAAGGAGATGAAACCAATTTGGGTTCTGCCAAGCAGTGTACATATATGATTGCTGCTGTATCCGATATTCATGTTCCCCATTTGTCACCTTCCCAGCTAGTTTCGGACAAGCAAATCAATGAAGGTGCCAGCAGGAATTCGTAAGTGACAGTCATATGAAATTGCCTTTAATAATCCACAGTGATTTGCTTAACAATTCAGGAACAGATTTAAGTTGGCACTGTTATGTGACATCATGCTCCTGATTGGACTGCTTAGTGACCAGATAACAGTCCCAATTGTGGTCAATAAGTGAGGACTGCTTGAATTGGGATGTCACCAGAGGAGTTGTGGACCGTATTTTTGCCCATATTTGGAGCTGAGGACTTCCATAAGCAAAACGGGTACTTCAAATCTTGCAAAGACCTCATTTCAACCATTAAAGCTCCACATTTCTAAAATTAGCTCAGAAAGTTTGACTGTAACCAGTTTGGGATATTTTCCAGGCTTGAAAAATTGATATTTGCTGTATATACATCATGATTAATGTAAGAGGTTATTCTAGCTTTGTGGTATGTTTGCTTTTTCATTGTAATGTATACTTTTTTTCTTAATAAAGAAAGCATTAATAAAAAATAACATTACACTTTTCTTTTAATCCTATAGGCAAGGAGATGGCAATAAGAGCACATTGGACAACTGATAATAACAAGCAACTTTGAAAAGGAAAGAAAATAAAACCACATAATTCTCCTTCTCTAGAAGAAGATGAACAAAAGAGAAAACTAAGAAAGATTTCAAACTGGAATAAGTAGAATATACAGAATTCAAGGATACATTACATGAAAAGTCAAGGGAGATTATTTTTTATTCAGTAAAAGAGGAAAATATCTGGAACTCAGTGGGGAGGAAAAGGTCAATAGGATAGCCATAGAGGACATACAGGCCTTGTTTTGGGAGGAAGGGAAAGATTTTAATCAACGCAGCACTAAATAAGGAATCACACATATTTTGGATCTCAAGAATATCAGTAGTGGAAAAGCTCCATAGAAGCCCCTATTGTGGGAAAAGCACAGATTGCAAACCACAGCTGATTATGCATGAGAAGATCCACTCAGAATAAAAGCCATACAAGTGCTCCCAATGTAAATAGTGAGCATGGCAACGTGGGGATATTTCGGAGGACCCACATTGTATGTGTGTGTCCAGATCGTGTGAAAATTTCATTGGAAATTCCCCATGAGACAACAGAGGACTGGCATAGAAGAGAAACCCTTTGAGTGCCCTGTCTGTGGAAAAGGTTTCAATTACAATTACAGCCTGGTGAACCACCAGAGGATTCACACAGGAGAGAAACCTTTTGAATGTCCTGATTGTGAAAAAAGTTTCAGTCAAAATTCCAACCTGGTGAGACACAAAAGGACTCACACAGGAGAGAAACCCTTTGAATGTCCTGATTGTGGGGAAAATTTCATTAAAAATTCCCACCTCAGAGGATTCACACAGGAGAGAAACTGTTTGAATGTCCTGATTGTGGGAAATGTTTCATTAGAAATTCCCACCTTATGAGACACCAGAGGACTCACACAGGAGAAAAACCTTTTGAATGCCCTGATTGTGAAAAATGTTTCAATCAAAATTCCAACCTGGTGATACACCAGAGGACTCACACAGGAGAAAAACCTTTTGAATGTTCTGATTGTGCGAAAAGTTTTATTAGAAATTCCCACCTCATTAGCCACCAGAGGATTCACACAGAAGGGATACCCTTTGAATGTCCTAATTGTGGGAAATGTTTCAGTGAGAATTTCAGCTTGGTGAAACACCAGAGGACTCATACAAGAGAAAAACTGTTTGGATGTTCTGATTGTAGAAAAAGTTTCCATCATAGTTCCCTGCTCGTGATACACCAGAGGACTCACACAGGAGAGAAACCCTTTGAATGTCCTGACTGTGGGAATAGTTTCAGTCAGAATTGCCACCTCATGAGACACCAGAGGATTCACACAGGAAAGAAACCGTTTGAATGTTCTTTCTGTGGGAAAAGTTTCAATCACAATTCCACCCTAGTGATACACCAGAGGACTCACACAGGAGAGAGACCCTTTGAATGTACTATTTGTTGGAAAAGTTTCAGTCACAATTCCAGCCTAGTGATACACCAGAGAACTCATACAGGAGAGAAACCCTTTGAATGTTCTGATTGTGGAAAAAGTTTCAGTCAGAATTATGACCTGGTGACACACCAGAGGACTCACACAGGAGAGAAACCCTTTGAATGTCCTAATTGTGGAAAAAGTTTCAGTCGGAATTATGACTTTGTAATACACCAGAGGAGAGAAACCATTTGTATGTTCTGAGTGTGGTAAAAGTTTCAGTAAGAATTCCAACCTAGTGAAACATTAGAAGACTCACACAGGAGAGAAACCCTTTGAATGTCCTGATTGTGGAAAAAGTTTCAGTGAGAAATCCCACGTTGTTGCACACCAGAGAACTCACACAGGAGAGAAACCCTTTGAATGTCCCGATTGTGGGGAAAAATTCAGTCAGAGTTCCCAGCTTGTAATACACCAGAGGACTCACACAGGAGAGAAACCTTACGAGTGTCCAGATTGTGGTAAAGGTTTCAGTACTAGGTCTAACCTAATAAATCATGTGCTTATACACACAGGGGAAAAACCATATAAATGCCCTGACTGTGGGCAGTGTTTCAGGAAACATTCCACCCTTATCGCACATAAGAAAATCCACCTGAGGCCCAAAATGATGTTTAGTTTAGTTTAGTTTATTCGATTTATATAGCGCCCTATTTCACCTAAAAGGGACTCGGGGCGGTGCACAGAAAGATAAAAATCCAACAATACAATACAAAATATAAAAGACAATTAAATTATTAAATTTGTGCTAAAATTTGGATAAATAAATTTAAAACCAATAAATATCAAAGTTTAAAATTATTCCCTAGTCTATGTCAGGCCGGCTAGATGAAAGAAATGTGCTTTTAACATCCGACGGAAGAGTCATAGGTCCGTGATGGTACGGATATCGGGGTCGTTCCAGAGTGCCGGACCCTCCACAGAGAAGGCTCTTCCCCTGGGAGCCGCCAGCCGGCATTGACCGGCTGATGGCACCCTGAGAAGGCCCACTCTGGGAGCGGACAGGTCGAAGGGAGGTATGTTGTAGGAGGCGGACTCTCAAGTAACCAGGACCTGTGCCATGGAGCGCTTTGAAGATGGTGACTAGCACCTTGAAGCGTACCCGGAAGACCACAGGCAGCCAGTGCAGCTCGCGCAGGAGAGGTGTTACATAGGAGTAACAAGAAACTCCCAGAATCCCCCGTGCAGCCGCATTCTGCACTAGCTGGAGTCTCTGGGTGCACCTCAAGGGGAGCCCCATGTAGAGGGCGTTACAGTAGTCCAGGCAGGAAATAACGAGGGCTTGAAAAAGTGGAACATGTTAATTTGATAAAGACTGGCCATCAGCATCAGAGGTTGCTGAATATTTAATTTTGCAGAAATTGTACAATTCAATAAAAACCTTTTGGGGAGTATTCTTTGCATTTTTATCATAATAAATGATAGAAATGCCACATGCAGAGTCCCCGCCTTCTTCTCCCTGTGCGTCCTTGGGATTTTCAGCTTCAGAATTCCCCAGCCAGCATCACTTCGGGAAAAGAGCACTCAGATTAGTTAAGAGATTGTGACTCCTCATATAAGGAGAAAGCGAGAGGAGACAAGAAATAGAAGCGTTCAAAGTTAATCTTTTCACAACAGTTCCAGGAATTCATTGCACCAAGCATGTCTATTTAGATTGTGTCAAGTAAGTCAAAGGAAAAGTATGAATAGCAAATATATCGCAGCCTTTTCAGATGTAAAGGCTGTTCTCTCTTGCAGGTGACCTTCGTGGAGAAGAGTTGTAGGAATATTGAGTTGAGGAGAAAAGGGATTGTGGTTTTGAGCACAGGATTGAGCACAGGCTTGTTATTAGCCTCTGATGCCTGGTGGGTGAGAGCAGAACCAAGGGACAGATGCTTTTGGGTCCCCCTTGGTGGGGAGATGTGGGGGGAAATTGTACAGTAGATAATGTTTCATTTCCCAAACAGCATTGCATAAGAGTTATGAATAGCTTTTGAGAAAGAAAAATAAAGGGAAGTGTCAGCATTTCTGTAAACATTGGGACAAGGTGATGCAAAGCTCTCTTCCCAACACATGGGAGATGTTTCCTGTTCTTTCACTTCTCTCCCAGCAGTCCTTCATTTTTTTAAAAAGTTATCCTTCAACTAAAGAGAGGAACATTATCTGTAATTTAGTTTAGTTTAGTTTAGTTTTATTTAATTTATATACCACCCTTCTCCCTCTCGGGACTCAGGGCGGTGAACAGCCACGATAAAAAGAAGAAACACAAAAAGTTAAAATAGCAGATTATTAAATATTAAATAGTTGGCCTCTTAATTATAATACCCAATGCTAAAACCCAATTAAAAGACTATGACAGGCCGGCTGCACAAAATAGATGTGTCTTCACGGCCCGACGGAAGAGACGTAGGTCTGCAATCGTGCGTAATTCAGGTGGGAGGTCATTCCAGAGGGCAGGAGCTGCCACAGAGAAGGCTCTCCCCCTGGGGTCGCCAGCCGACATTGGCCGACAGCACACTGAGGAGGCCCTCTCTGTGGGAGCGGACTGGTCAGTGGGAGGTATTTGGCAGCAGGACGCGGTCTTGCAGGTAACCAGGTCCCTTGTCATGGAGCGCTTTAAAGGTGGTCACTAGAATCTTGAAATGCACCCGGAAGGCTACAGGCATCCAACGCAGCTCACGCAGGAGAGGTGTCACATGGGAGCGTCTAGATGCTCCCAAAATCCCCCACGCGGCCGCATTCTGAACTAACTGGAGCCTCCGGGTGCATCTCAAGGGAAGCCCCATGTAGAGACCGTTACAGTAGTCCAGGCAGGAGGTGACGAGAGCTTGAGTGACAGTGCGTAACGCATCATCTGTAGCAGTTCATTTCACCAACACCATTCAAAAAGACAGGTTATAATTCTTTTTTAGTAGGTCACATTACATGTGATCCCTTTGCAGAAGGACAGCCAACAACCTGGACCAGGCAAGTTAAGTGGAGAAACCAATAAACTCTTGGCTTGAATCTCAAGCTCCAAGTGACTTTGAATTTAATGTGAAAAATTTCTAAACTTATAGTAAAGTTATATTTAATTGTTTTTTTTCTCTTTCTTTGGTGTCATTTTTAGTGGACATGTTTATCATTCTTATGGTTAGGAGTTGGAAACCCTTTCAATGATCCCAAAACCTCTGAATCTCTCAAAGGGCTATATAAAAACATCGAGTAAATAAAGCCAATCTAAGAGTCAGAGGGGATGATCTACAAGGAGAGGTCAAAAGGCATAAGTTCCCAATGAGAGGAACAGTCCATTTCCTCAGAATGAAAGTTTGAAGCTCAGATAGAAAAGTGAAGTATGTGTTATTTGGAGGCCACTGGTTCTTGAAAGCTGCAGTCTTGAATTTGGGGCTGGAACAGCAGAAACAGCAGAATGGATAGATTTTGTGGGGAGGAAGAAGGCCCAGTTTGGTGGTCACCAGCCTAGAGCCTGAGGGACGCTCATTTCCAGTCTTGCTTTAGGCACAAAGCCATCTGAGAAACCTTGGCCTGTCCTGTCGTGTCCATCCTAGGAAAGGGGAAAAAACCTTGCCAAGGAAACTACAGGAAAATGGGAGTGCAAGATAACTCCCCAAAATGTAGTTTTGCAACTCAGCAAACCTGGAAGAGTGAAGCCTGACTTACAGCACTTACCTTCTCAAGGTTAGGGAGATGCTGTGCCATAAACATTTTTGAAGTTCTTGTTTGTGTGCACAGCCTGTAAATACAATAATACAATACAATACAATAGAGTTGGAAGGGACCTTGTAGGTCTTCTAGTCCAACCCCCTGCGTGGGCAGGAACCTACCTACCCACTGTATTTCTCCCTCTCTATCCCTCTACCTACCTACCTACCTACCTACCTACCTACCTACCTACCAACCATATTTTCCCTCTCTATCTATCCCTCTACCTACCTACCTACCTACTGTATTTCTTCCTTTCTCCATCTACCTGCCTGCCTACTGTATTTCCCCCTCTCTATCCCTCTACCTACCTACCTACTGTATTTCTCCCTCTCTCTCTATTCCTCTACCTACCTACCTACTGTATTTGTCCCTTTCTATCTATTCTATCTACCTACCTACTGTAATACAATAATACAATAGCAGAGTTGGAAGGGACCTTGGAGATCATCTAGTCCAACTCCCTGCCTAGGCAGGAAGCCCTATACCATTTCAGACAAATGGCTATCTAACATCTTTTTAAAGACTTCCAGGGTTGGGGCATTCACAACTTCTGGAGGCAAGCTGTTCCAGAGGCAGAGGCGTAGCGTGGGGGGTGCAGGGGGCCCCGGCCGCACCGGGCGCAACATCTGGGGGGGCGCGCACGGGGAGAGATGATCGCGTCTCCTTTCGTGTGAATCGTGTCCGTCCCGGTGGGTTTGTTTGATCCCCGCGTTTGTTTGTTTGTTTGTCCTTCGGGGGTTTCGAAAAGTTTTTGCGATCGGAGGGGGAGGGAGGGAACGAAGCGCCGTTTCAGTTGCTCTCCAAGCGGGTGAAAGAAGGAAAAAAACAACAACTTCCCCATCGTGTTTGTTTTCTCTCTCTTTTGACAATAAAGACGTGTTGTGGTTTTTCCCTTCGCGCTTTTCAATTGAACGTAGGGATCGAAGGCATTGCGGGGAGGGGGGGAGGGAGGAAGAGCCCGTTTTGCAAACTCGCATCTTGGGGAAAACAGCTGATGGTTCCAACAACTCTTCCCGCCGTGTTTCTTCCCTCCCCCCTCCCCCCTCCCCCCCCGATCTGCATCGGGATTATAATTGGGGGGTGGGATGTCGGGGAAGGGGAGATGAACTGCTAGCAACAATGAAGGCTGTGTCTGGCTTTGGATTGTGTGGATGGGAGTTGCCAGGGTTTGTGTCCTCTCCCCCCCCCCAATCAGCCTTTAAAATGGTAGCTTTTTTTTTTTGGGACGGTTTCTGGCAAGCTGAGAATCTGCTGAGTCGGCAAAGGCTGGCAAGGCTCCTTGGGGGACTGTAAAAGGGGAAGAGAGAGAGAGAGAGAGATGAGTAAAACGGGAGTAATTACCCCTGGTGACTGTCAAAACGATGGGATGGAAGATGAACTCTGGAAACGCTTTCCCTTCCTGATTTTGGATGACTCCTGGGAAGGGAAGGTTCCCCAACAGAGGTCATTTGAAAAATGGAATGCAATCTTAGTCAGAATACTTGATTGTGTTCTGTATCTAGCCAGGCAAACCTTACCCTTACGTGGTCACTCTGAAGATTTAAATGCAGATGGTAATTGTGGAAATTTCTTAGAAACTTTCAAGTTACTCCCCAAATATGACCCAGTTGCCAAACAACATCTTCACAGAGTACAACGCACAGATGGTTACATTGTGTCCTATCTCTCTCCACAGAGCCAGAATGAGTTTATTAGCCTGCTCGGCGATCACATTCAAACAGTCATCTTTCAAAATATCATAAAGGCCAAGTATTTTGCTATAATGTTTGATAGCACTCCTGGTATTTCACACACTGACCAAATGTCCCAAGTGATTCGATATGTGCATATTGAAGATTCAGGAGTCCATGTGACAGAGTCTTTCATTGACTTTATTCGGTTATATGGGAAATCAGCTGATGTCATTACAAAACAAATTTGTGACAAGTTGCAAGCTGATGGCCTTAAACTAGAGCATTGCTACGGCCAGGGATACGACAATGCTGCGACTATGGCTGGACACATTAGTGGTGTACAAAAACATATTTTGGATATGAATCCCAAAGTAGTGTTTGTGCCATGTAACAATCACTCGCTCAATCTTGCTGGGATGCATGCAGTTGGTGTTGGGACAAAGTCTGTTACTTTCTTTGGCACTGTGGAAAAGGTGTATTCATTTTTCTCAAGCTCCACCCACAGGTGGGATATCCTTAAGAAACATGTACCAATTCGTGTAAAGCGATCGTGTAACACAAGATGGAGTTCAATGCATGAAGCTGTATGCGTACTTGCTGAACACACTGAGAAAATAATAGATGCTTTGGAAGCGTTGAGAGATGGGCCGGAAGAAACCTCTGAAACCAGGGGTGATGCAGGAAGTCTTTTAGTTTGCATAATGACATATGTTTTTTTCTCTTTCTTGCATTTTTGGAACCCAGTACTAACCGAAGTAAATGATACTCAGATCTACCTGCAGCAAGAAGGACTTGCGCTTGATCAATGCGTGCAAAAGTTAAAAGCATTGACTTTATTTTGTCATGAAAAACGGGATAGTCTAGTGTCAAAGGCAACTGAGAAAGCTCTGCAGGTATGCAAAACTTATTGCATACCTACAGAGAGAAGAGTTGGAAGACGCAAGAAGATGGATGGTGAGAACAGTTGCAATGCTGGCTTGACCTTAATACAGGAAACAAGCAGAGAACAACTGGAAGCAATTGATCAGCTTCAGGCAGAAATTAAAAAACGTACTACGCAGATGAATACGCTGCACCAGCGATTTGCTTTTTTGCAAATCCAAACATTGTTGGATACTAAAAAAGATGATTTTATTAAGAAACAAATTCAGCACACGTGTGCTCAGTACACGGAATTGAATGCTGCATCTATGCTCACCGAAATAACTCGACTTCGGCACCACATTATCTTGTATAAGGAGGTCAATCCTGATGAGCAGGTTGCAAACTGGTCAGCTTTAGATCTGCTTCGCTGGGTGTATAAGTGGAAGCTGCAAGAAAGTTTAACTAACTTTGTTGTCACATTAAGAATCTTTCTTACTATCACTGTTTCTACAGCGAGTTGTGAAAGAAGTTTCTCAAAACTTAAACTAATTAAAACATATCAGAGATCTACAATGAGCCAAGAAAGACTGAGTAATCTAGCAATACTGTCCATTGAGAGAGACTTTAATGTAGATTTCAATTCCATTGTTGAAAAATTTGCGCTAATTAAAAGCAGGCGAATTTAAATTAATCTGTATATTATATACAGATTGATATCTTGCACTTCTATTAAAGAATTACAATTAGAGGTACAGGATTGAGGAAGTTGGCTCCATCTAGCCCAGTCTTGGATCATCTCCAGGGTATGGTTCCATTTTGATGTTTAGTTTTTGTTCTTGATATTGATATCATCTTGATATGATGGTTGTGAGACGACATATAATAGCATGGCCCATGGTAGGTTACTACATTTGTAGATTTGTATTCATAGACCTGCTGAAAATGTGGAGAATGTGTAATGCATGTTCGCACTCAATAAAGTGTTTGAAAATAAACTTGTATTTAGATGCATTTTACTTTAATTACATCAGTATTTTCCATAACAAACAATACATGTGCTTAGGGGGTAAGGGTTTCTTTAACTAATCTAGTGGAAGAGACTCGAGTGCTAAAATCCACGGGTTAGGGGGTGCAAATTACTTGCCTTGCCCCGGGTGCTGACAACCCACGCTACGCCACTGTCCAGAGGTTAATTGTTCTGTCAGGAAATTTCTCCTTAGATAATGTCTGGCTTCATCTTATTAGTAGAATAATGGAACATGGAACGATAACTGGAAACATCCACCCTCCTTGCTTCTATACCACATCTAGATGTGACATATTCTTTCTAGCTACATTCTTGCAGAGCCTTTAAATCACTACAAGGAAGAATTGCTCAAAGCAGCCTTTCCAATCTTCATAGGGGTTGATTTCCAGCCTTATTCCCAAACAGCTTGAGAAAAAAGACTTAGAGTGTTAGGATATTCATCCTTATGTTGGGTTGACAATATATATAAACCAGTATTCTTAAAGAGTATATGTAGCTTTAAGAACTATGCTTAATTCTGATTGTCTGTGCTTCTCAGCTCTATCATAAAAGGAAGCTCAGAAACACAGTTGATTCCCTTTTTGATTCCTGTGCTTACTGTTTGCTGTTGAGGAGCTGAAGCTGAAGACTGAAGAAAGAAGTATTTGTTTTGCATCACTTTAAGATAACTCTGTGTTTTGGTGAAGGACTGTTATTGTTTGAGAAGTTAGTATCACTGGTCGGAAGAAGTATTTTAGTTGCTACAAAGAAAAGACTATTTATTTTCTTACTATCAGTGTTTTAGAGTTTGTGTGTGGTTAAAGCAGTGCTTCTCAATTATTTTCTGTCATGCCCCCCTAGGAAGAAGAAAACATTTCGCGCCCCCCGCGCGACTGTAAATAGTATCATTTGTCTATAAAATTGAGACATAAACACGGGGCTTAGCTTGTTATGACAGTGTTTGCCGAGGTCAAACGCGCCCCCCTTTACAGAGCCTCGCGCCCCCCCTGGGGGGGGGCGCCCCACTATTTGAGAAGCACTGGGTTAAAGCAACGTATCTCTTTACTGTCCGGTATATTACACTATTCTGCATTATTTTCAAACGGGGGTGTTTGTTACCCCTAACCCTGGTTACAGGACCAGAGTTGTAACACTGGCTCTGAACCCAGATTTGCTAAAATAGAGGACACTGTTTCCCTGAAAATAAGACCTTTTTCCATGCGACTCATCCTTACCTTCCTCTTGCATCTGGCCAGGGAAGGCAAGAGTAGTTGCCACTGGCTCTCCATCAGTCTGCATTTCGCCACTCTGGTCGCAAAATGCTTGCAGATGCCACCTCTTTTTTTTTGGTGCAGCTGGCCTCTTCTTCCGCCGAAAAAGAGACAGCGGCTGCAGACTTCTTACAGAGAAAAAAAATTACCAACCTTCATCCACTCCACTTCTTTTTTTTTTTTTAATAAATTTTATTTTTAGTTTCCAAAACAGACACAACACAAAAAATCCTCTTTCTTTACATACTGTGTATCAATTGATTACAAAAGGGAAATTTTCATACATTTCTTTCACAGTCATCCGTAATTCATGCAAATTCTGGTATTTTAAATCAAATATATTTATACATATTGCCATCATCCTACCCCCATTCTTGTTTCATTGCGGTTTCTTTCCTTTCTGTCAGTAGTGCAGTGCGAGATTGAATAAGTTAATCCTTTTTCCACCTTCTAGTTAAATTCTTTTCTTCACTTCAGTTCCTCACCATTTTCCCACACTTTTTTCTAACCATTGATACCACAGCTCCCAATTTTTCCCCCTCCTCTTTGTGTTCATTTTTTAATAATTTAGATAACATATCCAATTTGGCACAATCAGTTATCTTATATATTAGGCTTTCTACTGACGGAATGGTATGGTCTTTCCACCTTTGCTCAAGGAGCACCTTGCCGCAGTTAGCACATAGGTCAGTGATGGCCTATCTTTTGACGACCATCTTTAAAGCGCTCCATGGCTCGGGGCCTAGTTATATGCGAGACCGCCTCCTGCCCCATACATCCCTTCGGCCGATCCGCTCCCACAGAGAGGGTCTTCTCAGGGTACCGTTGGCCGGGCAATGCCGTTTGGCGACACCCAGGGGAAGAGCCTTCTCTGTGGCAGGCCCTGCCCTTTGGAACGACCTACCCCCTGAATTGCGTACCATCACCGACCTCCGCCTCTTCCGCCAGTATCTAAAGACACATCTTTTTCAGCAAGCCGGCCTAGCCTAACCTCCCGTGGGGACTATTTTAGAGAGTTTTAAATTGGGGATTTTAAAATTGGTTTTAGAACTAGAATAATTTAATATGTTTTTAAATTATGTATTTATTCTTTTGTATGTTTTTAAATTCCTGTGCACCGCCCTGGGTCCTCTGTGGAGAAGGGCGGGATATAAATATGATTAAAATAAAATATAAATAAATAAAAATGGCGAACCTATGGCACGGGTGCCACAGGTGGCACACGGAACCATTTCTTAGGGCACGCGAGGCATTGCCCTATCAGCACTAACACACATGTGTGCGCTGGTCAGCTGATTTAGGCCTTCTTTTGAGGCCATTTTTCGCCCTCTGGAGGCTTCAGAGAAGCTCCTGAAGCCTCTGGAGGTGGGGAAGGGAGGCTGTTTTCACCCTCCCCAGGCTCCTAGAAAGCCTCTGGAGCCTGGGGGAGGGTGAAAAAAGTACACCAAAAGCAGGGGGTCATGCACATAGCATTATGGGTGTGGCACACCCATGCACGACGCCCCTGCGCTCCCCCTGCTTTTGGCACGCGAGTCAAAAAAGGTTAGCCATCACTGACATAGGTGATCAAATACTTGATTCTTTTACTCATTGGATCCGGCAGGATTCCCAGGAAGAAGAGCTCTGGCCTCCTATCCACTTTAATCCCTGTTATCTCCTGCACCCATCTCCTTACTCTATTCCAGTATACCTTAACCTTTGGGCAAGTCCACCACATATGGTAGTAGGTCCCCCGTTCGGCGCCACACTTCCAGCAGGCCAGTGATAAATTGGAAAACATCCTAGCAAATCTGGCTGGTGGCAAATGCCATCGATATAACATTTTATATTGGTTCTCTTTATAGGACGAGGCCAATCCACTCCACTTCTTGAACCCGCCTGTGCCCTGTTCTATGCGCACCCCATTCCCTGCAGCAGCTGCAGGCAATAGGGTGTGCCTGCACAGCCAGTGCATAGAACAGGGGACATGCTGCAGAGCAGGCTGCGGGACCACTATGCACCCAAACCTTCATGAATTGCTTGCCGACACACTTTCCACCACCGGAAGACAGAGGGCAAATCTATCAACATGTATGTGGCAATCCTTCAAAAGGCAGTACTGTACTGCGTGTTTAGGAACTTGGATGACGTCGTTTTGGACAGGTTGGTCTGCGGAGTAAGAGACATCACATTACAGCAGCGTCTCCCTCGTGAAACCAAACCTCACCCTGCAGATGGCGCTCAACAAGGCCCTTCCTCTGCTTTACCCTTTCTTCCTTTCCCTTATTCCATCCTTTGTCCACACGCTGGGGCTTTCATTGGGTTGAGCCTCAAGGGGAGCTTCCTCCTCGCATTTGGCTTCATCATAATAATAATAATAATAAATTTTATTTATAGACTGCCTCCTCTCCCCAAAGGGACTCGGAGCGGTGCACAGGGAAGTTAAAAATGCAAATATAAAATACATAAATAGCTAAAATAGAAAATTAAACCAATTATCCCTGCGCTAAAACCACTATACTAAAATTAAATCCCCCCTAAAAACCCAATTAAAAAACGGAATACTAACCTAGGCCGGCCAAGCAGAAAAAGTATGTTTTCAATTTTTGACGGAAGGAGCGGAGGTCCGTAGTTGTTCGAATTTCGGGGGGAAGGTCATTCCAGAGGGCGGGGCCCGCCACAGAGAAGGCCCTTTCCCTGGGCGTCGCCCGCTGGCATAGCCTAGTGGACGGCACCCGGAGAAGTCCCTCTCTGTGGGAGCGGATCGGCCGCAGGGATGATCGCTGCCCTGGCTGAAAATTCTTTGCAAGATTCCCACGGTAGGGCTGGAGCCTCTCTGGGTTGACCAAATGTCTGCCTAATGTAAGGCCCCACCTTACCAGTCTTCTCAAGAAAGCGGAACTCTTGAAACAAACAGCATTTCAAAAGGAAAATTTTACCAGAAGACAGTGATAGCAGAGAGAGTGTAGGTAGAATCTGAATTTTCAACACTGGAGCATTAGTTTAAACTGCTCCTTTTGAGGCCCCTCCCAATGTCCAGTTCAACTTTGACGATGCTGTGAGAACTTCAAGCTGAGAAGGTGATAACAGGCAGTTGCCAGGTGCCATAATCTTGCTCATCCAGTGGTGTGACAAAACAGAAGTCCCAAGGCACATTCTCCCCCCACTCCCGTCCCAACATCCCAAAGGTACATCAAATCAGAGAAAAAGAACAAAGAAATCCCTCAAATTCTCCCCCCATCTCATCAGAATGGCAAGATTCCGATTAGAGATCCTAGGGACCTGACAGTATGTTTAGGGGTTTGGATTGGACATTTTAGGAGGACAGCCATGTTAGTCTAGGGTGGCATAAAAACATCAGGAAATTAGGCACACTTTTTGTCCATCTAACACAGGGGTGTCAAACTCGATTTCATTGAAGGCTGCATCAATGTTGTGTTTGACCTGGGGGGGGAGACAGGGTGTGTGTGTGGCCAGGGTGGTCGTGGCCAGCTTGACATCACTCATGTCACGGGTGCCTGTGGGGGCCCGAGCACTCTGCCAGTGATAATGGTCTCCTGAGTTCCGTTTTTAACTGGGATGGTCTCCTGCAACCCTCTGCCAGTGAAAGTGAAGCTCGAGAGGGTCTCACAAGGCCCTCCTGAGATCCATTTTCACTGGCAGAGGCACCACGGGCTGATACTTCCCTGTTTCCAGGGCCGCCCCGCGGGCCAGATCAGGGATGAAGTGTCCATATGCTGCCTAAATATACTATTCTACTGTTGTGTAGATCTTATCATTAACCCATTTCCCCTGACAATTTAACTGAAACTTGAGTAGCTGTAATTTAGTGTATGTCCACTGTGTCCTGGTTTGCATATTTAACTGAAAACGTATCAGTGGCTGAGATAAAATTTAGAAAGTCAAATTACTGAATTGGTGAGCCAAGGCAAGAAGAAAAGAATATAAAAATAAAAAACCAAATGTATGAGAAATCTAAAGGAAGGCCACTTTCATTATATGGTTGTGCTATTTAAGATGATTTCAAAACAGGACATGTGGAGGGCAAAAAACAGAAGTGGTTAATCTGTCTATATTGTTAGCTTCGTTTAGGACTTTCGTGTGCATGTTCTCTGTACTTTTTTTTTAACAAGATGGTTTATTTCTCCTTTTACAACTTGCGGTATGGTTGAAATAGAGCTAGATCTTCTGTCTTTGCCGGAAGAAATATTCCTTTTTCATCAAATTTGAACAATTAATAAGAATAATTATATAGTATTTTTAGGGTTTTTTTCAAGTCATTTTTTTCTTTCTCAGTTTTTCCCATTTTAGAAAAGCATATACACTAATTTAAAAAAATATATTGTCTTGTTACTTAATTAATACAGTGAGAGTCATGTTGGTAGACAAAAGCTGCAAACTCTATATTTGTGGCTGTCCAAAAATTATCAGGATTCAAGTAATCTGAAAAGCTCGAGATTAAAGTTTCAGAATTTCTGAAAGAGAGAGGTAATAATAATAATCAGAATACAACTGGAAGCAATGGTGGGATTCAAAATTGTTTACTACCAGTTCTGTGGGCATGGCTTGGTAGGCACGGCTTGGTGGATGTAAAAGGAGAAGGATACTGTAAAATCCCCATTCTCTCCCCACTCCAGGGAAGGTTACTGCAAAATCCCTATTTTGATGAAGCACCTACGACTTCTATATCTGTTTTACTAAACATATTGCAAACTGGAGTTTAATATAATTAAGATGAATCTACATAATGTGACAACTTTATTTATGGAACTCACGAGAGTTAAGGAATGATGGCTGTGGCAATGCCTTTCAGACCCAGTTGTTAGAAGTCGGCATTTTTGTGCAGTTGGTTGGTTACTCTGAGAACCAGAGGTGGTATTCAGCAGGTTCTGACCAGTTCTGGAAAACTGGTAGTAAAAAATTATGTAGTCCAGAAAACCAGTAAAAACCAACCTTGACTGGCCCTACCTTCAACTATTCTCTGCCTCCAAGTCCCAGGTGAACAGGAGAAATTTGCAGTATCCTTCCCCTAGAGTGGGAAGGGAATGGAGATTCTACAGTATCCTTCCCCTGCCACATCCATCAAGCCACACCCACTAAGCCAAACCCATAGAACTGGTAGTAAAAAATTTTGAATCCCACCACTGCTGAGAACATATTGCTAAACTAGATATGTCAGGGATCTAATTCAACAGGGCACTACTTACCTTCTCTCTATAAATATTTAAACAGAGGGTGGATAACCATTTGTTGGTGATTCTCTATGTTGGATTCTTCAAGTGGTAGGAATTTGGACTGAATAATTTCCAAGACCTTTTCCAACTCCAACTCTCTTTAATTCTGTCAAACAGAATGCACCCTATCTTTTCTTTTCAATGCTTAATCTCTTATTCTAGTGGCAAAAGAGGATAGTAGAAATGCAGCACAGTACCAAATTCTTCAATTATTTAGAATAGCACCAAGAACTGTGGTGTAGGTGAGCCACTATAGTTTTATTTTGTAGTAATTCTTCCTATTCCTCCATTTATGTGACATACTCAGAGCAGTACTTCACAGGCAGAGATTCCAATATAAAACCTTTCTCCCTCTGAATATGTTGTGGAACAAGAATGCAACTGCTTAAACAATAAATAGTAAGAAACCAGGATGTAAACAATAAAAAAAATATTGGTTATTAATTTTACTTGTTTGCTATTCTTCATAAAAAGGTTTCATATTCTTCATAAAGAGGATAAACCAATACTAAAGTAGGAATGTAGAATAATGTTACTTCATAAATAAAATAAATTTATATTTCTGCCTTCAAAGACAATACTTGAAACATAGTCCTATTAACTATGGTAGATAATAGCTGTTGTGCTAGGAATACTGAGAAGCTGAAGTCTATGGATAATCTGTATAAAATAGTTCAGGATTCAATATGCCTCAGTATTCAATACTATTCAACTGTTAACAATCAAAGAAGGAGAGACACTTCTCGGTCACTGGTATTCTGGGTATGATTACTGGTCACAGCACAATCTGGAATAGCAGTAGGCACTCCTCTGCTACATTTGCCACAAGGCCCACAGGCACATATGAATGAAATGCATCTGAGAACCCAGTGGGAAAAGTACTTCCTGAATTTTTCACCAGCAAAAACATAGATGATTGGATTAAGACAGCAGTGGCTGAAAGCTACCGTCTCAGTCACTTGTACAGTATAATCCAGAGACCTTAAGGAACTGCAGCTTTTGAAGACTTCAAAGTACTGTAGCACCTGCAGAAAAAGCGAGAGGTGATATGGAGTCCAGAAGAGAAAAAATACGACTACCACAAGTAAAATTACTTTCATAGCTTTTTGTTTGCGCTGGTTTTTGCAGGACAGCAATGTTCTGATGATCTGCAGATAGCAGTAGCTCATGATGCACATTGGGAGAAGAAACCCAATGATGTTCATTTCCAAGTAGCTGAAAACAGGCCATATTATATGAAGATGTTCTGGATACAATGAAGTACACTTTCTGTCTGACGTGTGGACGAATATAAAATGGGGGCTTGCAAAGAAAACTGCCAGGGCCCATACTGATATACTAGTAAGATATCCATAGGTGACTGTTCTGGATTTCATAATACATGTTGCCCGAACAATAGCCAAGTATCTGTCAATGCTGATGATGGTGATGAAAAACATGCCTCCAAAGAAGCCCACAGAATAGAAAGAAGAAACTATTTTGCATGCAAAAGTCCCAAGTGTCCAATCGTGTATAATATAAGAAGCCCAAAAAGGAAGAGAAATCACAAAAAGAAGGTCAGAGACGGCCAAATTCAGAAAAAATATATCAGTGATGCTCTTTTGGTGTCTGGCTTTCAGAATGATAAGAATCACTAGAACATTTCCTACCAATCCAATGGTGAACACCAGGCCATACAATATAGGCAGGAAGGCTTTTCCTAACATCTGGATGTCCAGTTTATCACATGGAATGGCTCCGTCGTCGTCGTCATAGGAAAAAGTAGACGTTACTTCATTGTTTTCATCAGTCATGGCGAATATACGCTTAAAATAAAAATATAAATGAGAAACAGACGTGGATATATATACAGTACTACTAGGAATTCTATATACAAGATACAATAGCAGAGTTAGAAGAGACCTTGGAGGTCATCTAGTCCAACTCCCTGCCTAGGCAGGAAGCCCTATACCGTTTCAGACAAATGGCTATCCAACATCTTCTTGAAGACTTGCAGTGTTGAGGCTTTCACAACTTCTGGAGGCAACTTCTGTTCCACTGATTAATTGTTCTAACTGTCAGGAAATTTCTCCTCAGTTCTAAGTTGCTTCTCTCCTTGATTAGTTTCCACCCATTGCTTCTTGTTCTGCCCTCAGGTGCTTTGGAGAATAGTTTGACTCCCTCTTCTTTGTGGCAACCCCTGAGATATTGGAACACTGCTACCATGTCTCCCCTAGGCCTTCTTTTCATTAAACTAGACATCCCCAGTTCCTGCAACCGTTCTTCATATGTTTTGGTCTCCAGTCCCCTAATCATCTTTGTTGCTCTTCTCTGCAGTCTTTCTAGAGTCTCCACATCTTTTCTACATTGTGGCAACCAAAACTGAATGCAGTATTCCAAATGTGGCCTTACCAAGGCATGTTTTTCTATTTCCCAATTTAGATGTTTTTCTATTTCCAAATTTAGTCCATAGCCCTGTTTTTTTCCCTATCTAAATGCACATCAGGTTCAACTGCTTAGCTTCTGGATCAAGAGATGCTGATACTTGCTGAGATCAATCCTCTTGGGTGCTTTTTATTGATATACTGAAAATCACCTCTAATCATAGTTGGGATTGTTAGAGTTTCCCATCAGTTGTGTTACAATTGGTTGTGATACAATTGTGTTACAGTTATTGTTGTTTCCCAACAAGTTGCCTTGGGCTCTTTGGGTAGGAAATTTATGAAAAGCAAACAAACAACCATAGAAATAGAAAGCCTCACACACTAAAGCAGTGTTTCTCAATCTTGGCGACTTTAAGTCCTGTGGATTTCAACTTCCAGAATTCTGGAAGTTGAAGTCTTACAGGACTTAAAGTCGCCAAGGTTGAGAAACACTGCTCTAAAGTAATAGAGATCCACTCTCAGAGCAGGGTGACTATTACTAGAGGAAAATATCAAAAAGTATGTAGCTTTGCACACAATTTGCCTAGTAAGTAAGCATCTTGGGTGTTTGTGCAACCTCTTTCATTTTTTTCTTATGGTTCTTTTTCCCACCTGTCTTGTTGGGTTCGGCTAGACTGGCAAGTGCTAGAACTGAATTCATGAATTCTTGAGAAAGTGTTCTGGCATCTGTTCTCAGGAGAAACACTATGAAGGGTAAAGGAGTGGTTTGCGATAGTAACACTCTTCCTGATTTTGCAACTTGTAAACCAACTTCTGTGTTATTTCAAAATTCAAAACAACAAAAGTGACTGATCTGCTGGCCAGGGGTCATGGCAACTAAACTCAGAGGTATGCTGACAGTTTCTTAATTATCCACAACAAAGCAGTAGGGAAGTTGGTGAGAAATGTTTTCACTCAAATTCTTGAAAAATATGACATCCTGTTTTCCTTGATGCTGTTCTTTTTTTTGGGGGGGGGGCAAGAGAGATCAATGCTACCTCAATTTCTTTCTTAAATATTTGCTTGTGGGCATTTCTCGTGAGAATATATTTTTATTATTTTTACATTTAAAACAATGCAGTACTGCAGATTCTAAATGACCATACAGTCACATTATACGCAATTAGTCTCAACCATTAACTATTAGTCTACTTAGTACATTGTCTATCCTTCTGTCCAATCACAATATATACAGTTTGTTCCAGTCTTGTCACCTTGTCTTATACCAATCATAAAATCTGTTCCAGACTTCAAAACATTCTGATTCCCCTTTATTTTTAAGTTCAAGAGTCAGCCTATCTGCTTCCGCACAGGCCAATACTTTTCTGATTATATCTAGTCTTGGAGGTGTGTTTTCTTTTTTCGAATACTGCACAAAAGTTATGCACGCCGCAGTTAGTACATGTATAATTAGATAGAGTACATTTTTCTTAAAACCCTCTGGTATTATGCCTAGGAGAAAAAGTTTTGGTTTAAACAAAATTTAGTCTCCCACCATTTGTTCCAACCATGATTGAATCATTTTCCAATATCTTTTGGCTTCATTGCATGTCCACCACATATGATAAAAAGTACCTGGTGGTTTTTTTTCCACTTCCAACAATTTGGGGGCAGATTTTTAAACATTTTGGAGAGTCGTGTTGGGGGGAGATGCCATCTGTAGAACATCTTATAAAGATGCGCTCATGACATCCCGTATAGACTACTGCAATGCTCTCTACATGGGGCTTCCCTTGAGGTGCACCCAAAGACTGCCGTTAGTCCAGAACGCAGCCACGCGGGCAATTATGGGAGCTCCTAGACGCTCCCATGTAACACCGCTCTTGCGGGAGCTGCACTGGCTGCCTGTGATCTTTCGGGTGCGCTTCAAGGTGTTGACTATCATCTTTAAAGCGCTCCATGGCATGGGACCTAGTTATCTTCGGGATCGCATCCTGCCCCATATATCCCTTCGGCCGATTCGCTCCCACAGAGAGGGATTTCTCCGGGTGCCAGCGGGCGACGCCCAGGGGAAGGACCTTCTCTGTGGTGGGCCCAATTCTCTGGAACGACTTACCCCCCCGAACTGAGAACGACCATGGACCTCCGCTCCTTCCGCCAGAACCTTAAAACTTATTTTTTCCAACAGGCCGGCCTGCCCTAACTCACACCACCTAGCCTATAGTCTGCAGTTAAATTGTTTTAAATTGGTTTTTAGGGACATTGTTTTAACATATTTAAACTTTTTAGCACAGGGATACTAATTTAATCTGGTTTTATATTTGTATATTGTTATGTTTATATATGTTTTTAAATTGCCTGTGCACCGCCCCGAGTCCCTTTTGGGAAAGGGTGCAGTATATAAATTTAATAAACTAAACTAAACTAAACTAAACTAAACCTAAACTAAAACTGAACTGAACTGAACTGAACTGAACTGAACTGAACGAAACTAAACTAAACTAAACTAAACTAAACTAAACTAAACTAAACTAAACTAAACTAAACTAAACTAAACTAAACTAAACCAAACTATACACCATAGTCATTGTTAATTTCCGATTCAGTATCCAAAGTTTTTCCCCACTTAGCCAATTCTACATTATAACCAAAAATTTTCGCCCGGGCGACCATAGATTCTTTGACATGTTCTTCCACAAGTTTATATTCCTACAAGAATCTATACAGCACTTTGATCAATTTATTTTCTGTCTCTATCAAAGGTTTATCTAATATTGTATAATCTTTGGCAATACCTCCCTTCTTCCTGTCCTGTGCAAACCTTGATTGTATCTGTAGATAAGACCCACCATTTTACTTATACCCCTTGTGATGCCAATTCTAATCTAGCTTTAATTTCTCCTGTCTACTCAATAACTCTTTATATGTGACAATGTGGGCATTTCTTATGCAGGATTAACTTGTTGCTCTTGTGGTGCCTCCCTTAGTTCTGTGGATGCAATCAGGAATAGATCCTTCCGCAAAGTTTTTCTCCAAGTTATCTCCATGACTGCAATGTGAGGTTTTATTAAACTTTTTTTTTTAAACCAATGGATCTGTTATGCTACCAAAATGTAGCAAGCCTTCTCTAGTATTAAAGTCGTATTCAGTTCAGGGAAAGCCTGATTCATTGCAGATGAAGCTCTCAAATGCCCCTTCAGCTTGATTCTTAAGGGTTTGTCCTGAGGATGTGACAGATTCCTCTGCTCTTTTGTCTAATAGTTTTATTTTGACTGTCAAGTCAAACACATAAGACATAATGCATCCAATAAACAGCTTGGAGCAGAAGGCACATGCCAAGGAAAAGAATGACTAACAGACGAAACTGGGATGGGATGGGATTGTCCCTATGCTGAATTTCACAGCAAAGGACTTTCTATCCTGAAAGCCCCCATTATGTCAAGGAAAATATCTATGTAGGATACTCTGGATCTTTGAAAGGGCCGTAACCTGTATCAGATTAACAAAGTTGGAAGGGAACTTGTAGGTCATCTAGTCCAACCCCACCACCACCACCCAAGCAAGAGATCCTACACCATTTCTGACAAATGGCAGTCCAATCTCTTCTTGGAAGCCACCAGTGATGAAGCTCCAACCACTTGTGAAGGCAAGCTGGTTGATTGTTCTCACTGTCAGAAAATTTCTCCTTATTTCTAGGTTGACTCTCTCCTTGGTCAGTTTCCATCCATTAGTCCTTATTTGGCTATCAGGTGCCTTGGCAAATGGCTTGACCCCTTCCTCTCTGTGACAGCCCCTCAAATATTGGACGATTGCTATCATGTCTCCCCTGGTCCTTCTCTTCACCAGACTAGCCATGCCCAGTTCCTGTAATTGTTCATCGTATGTTTTAGTCTCCAGTCCCCTAATCATCCTGCTTGTCTTTGTCTGCACTTTTTCTAGAGTCTCAACATCTTTTTTTATAGTTTGGTGACCAAAACGTGATGCAATATTCTAGGTGTGGTCTTACTAAGGCTTTATAGAGTGGTATTAATACCTCACTTGATCTTGATTGTATGCCTCTGTTAATGCAATTTAGGATTGCATTGATTTTTTTGGTTGTCACTGCACACTGCTGGCTCATATTTAGCTGGTTGTCCACTAAGTCTCCAAGATCCCTCTCACAGTTACTGCTATTAAGCCTGGTTTCACCCAGTTTATGTGTACTTTTTGTTTTTCTTACCTAAGTGAAGGACTTTACTTTTCTCTATATTGAATTTCATTTTGTTAGATAGGGTCCTGTGTTCAAGTCTGTCAAGATCCATCTGGATCTTGGACCTATCTTCTATGCTGTTAGCTATTCCTGCCAGCTTTGTATCATCTCCAAATTTGGTAAATTCCCCTTCTAATCCCTCATCTAAGTTGTTTAAGAGTACTGGGTTTAAGACGGAACTTGTGGTACCCCACTGCTACTTCTCTCCATGTGAATGTAGAACCATTAAGGACTACTTGTTTACTGTGGTTTGTCTGCCAGTTACAAATCCACATTTTCTAGCTTACCAAGAAATAGGTTGTGGTCTACTTGGTTGAATGCCTTGCGAAAGTCTAAGAATATTATGTCCATTTCTCTGGTCTACTAATTTCGTCACTATATATATATATATATATATATATATATATATATATATATATATATATATATATATATATATATATATATATATATATATATATATAGTGACGAAATTAGTGGACATAAAATGGACATAATATTCTTAGACTATACTATATATATATATATATAGTGACGAAATATATATACTGTATATAGTGACGAAATATATATATATATTTTATTGAAAAAGTTTTATTGAGTTTTACAATTTTTCAGGTAGGATAGGGTAAGGTGTGATAAGGAAATATTTTGAGAAACTTTCAGGTCGAGATCGTCGGCCCCCTCCGGGGCTTCTTGACAAAACATAGATAATACATATTTCAATAGTACTACAAAGTGAAGAGAAGTGCATACATCATTGTAAATTCTATGCTAGCAATCATATACAAACATCCAAACAAAAGTTATATTATATTAATAAAGTCATTTTTTAGAATTTCGTCACTATATTGAAGGGCCACATCCTCATACTGAAATGCTTTAAAGAATAATTAATACAATAATAGTGAAATGCTTTATTTCCACAACAGCTTAAGAGACACCGCTGTCATATTCCATCATTCATTTTGCATAAAATATAGACTGATGAAACTTAATATATATGGCTTACTCTACCACTTCCTTGAGTTCACCAATTCTGGTTAGATTGACTATATTTATTTATTTACTTACTTATTTATCCAATGTATGTAGTTTCTATTTCACCAAACAAGTGGTTCTGGGTAGCATACAACAAAGCTAAGCAGTTAACAAATAGGTAAAACCAAATAGGTAAAACCCAAATCATTATTAATTATTTTTAAAAAAAGGTTAAAACCCTCAAAAACACTATTTAAATCGCAAGAACAAAGAAATAGCAGATGAAAGAATGTAAGAGTCACCTCATTACTTCAGCCATTCCCTGGGAGCCCTAGGCATAATGACATTTTGCCATGCAATGACCAATTAGAATCAAGCTCATGTGAAGTGTTAATACCACTTTATAATGCCTTGGTAAGGCCACACTTGGAATACTGCATTCAGTTTTGGTCACCACGATGTAAAAAAGATGTGGAGACTCTAGAAAGAATTCAGAGAAGAGCAACAAAGATGATTAGGGGACTGGAGACTAAAACATATGAAGAACGGTTGCAGGAACTGGGTATGTCTAGTTTAATAAAAGGAAGGACTAGGGGAGACATGATAGCAGTGTTCCAATATCTCAGGGGTTGTCACAAAGAAGAGGGAGTCAAACTATTCTCCAAAGCACCTGAGGGCAGAACAAGAAGCAATGGGTGGAAACTAATCAAGGAGAGAAGCAACTTAGAACTGAGGAGAAATTTCCTGACAGTTAGAACAATTAAACAGTGGAACAGAAGTTGCCTCCAGAAGTTGTGAATGCCCCAACCCTGGAAGTCTTTAAGAAGATGTTGGATAGCCATTTGTCTGAAATGGTATAGGGCTTCCTGCCTAGGCAGGGAGTTGGACTAGATGACCTCCAAGGTCCCTTCCAACTGTGCTATTGTATTGTATTGTATTGTATTGTATTGTATTGTATTGTATTGTATTGTATTGTATTAAATAACAACACATTGAATTTTGGGAGCTGAGATGGGTTTATGCAGGAAAATATGTGTATTTAAAGGAAATATACCTTTATGTTTCTTTTTGCTTCTATATTTGAATATATACATTCTAAATCTTTATAAGAAGCAAATGTGTCAACAGTCTGATGGTGATTAGTGTAGATCAGTGTTTCTCAACCTTGGCAACTTGCTGGCTGGGGAATTCTGGGAGTTGAAGTCCAGACATCTTCAAGTTGCCAATGTTGAGAAACACTGGTGTAGATGAAGAAGGGCGGGGTGGAAATTCCCCAATAATTATAGAGAAGAGAAAGTCCACATTCCCCACAGATAGAGAGAAGAAGAGTAGAAAGAACAGTAACCCCAGCCTCAGGTTTGGACCTTCATGTTATGATCCAAGCAATATGATCACACTTCACTAGAAGCCACAAAAGAGGAAGCAAACAAGCGTGAAGAAAATGTGAAGGGGGAATGCTCTACTTGCTTCCTTTAAATTCTTAATAGATGTTTGCACCATACATAGTAAATAGTATGTGGAAGATTTATACTTTACCTTTATTTTGTAAAACTAGCGAAAAGCAGAAAAATGAATATTAGTTCATATTGGATATAGTTCACAAACCATTTTGGATTAATGAAATAATATGGTTTATTTTCTGGCTACCACAAAAAATAGTGCTTTAGTAAAAAAAAAAAAAATCTAAATCTGCTTTCAGTTTCAAATGGTAAACATTTCATTGCACTGTACAATGTATAGAAATTAACAATACTTAGAGACTAGGCTGACCATTATACTTTGGTGCTGTCTTTGACAAATATTATAATTTAACTTATTGTGCATGCTTTCCAATATGAATCCATATTTTAAAATTTGGGCAGGATGTTATACAATACAATACAATACAATACAATACAATACAATACAATACAATACAATACAATACCAGAGTTGGAAGGGGCCTTGGAGGTCTTCTAGTCCAACCCCCTGCCTAGGCAGGAAGCCCTATATCATTTCAGACAAATGGCTATCCAACATCTTCTTAAAGACTTCCAGTGTTGGGGCATTCACAACTTCTGGAGGCAACTTCTGTTCCATTGACTAATTGTCCTAACTGTCAGGAAATTTCTCCTCAGTTCTAAGTTGCTTCCCTCCTTGATTATACAATAATACAATACAATAATACAATAGCAGAGTTGGAAGGGACCTTGTAGGTCTTCTAGTCCAACCCCCTGCATGGGCAGGAACCTTATACCATTTCAGACAAATGGCTGTCTAACATCTTTTTAAAGACTTCCAGGGTTGGGGCATTCACAACTGCTGGAGGCAAGCTGTTCCAGAGGTTAATTGTTCTTACTGTTAGGAAATTTCTCCTTAGTTCTAAGTTGCTTCTCTCCTTGGTTAGTTTCCACCCATTGCTCCTTGTCCTGCCCCCAGGTGCCTTGGAGAAAAGTTTGACTCCCTCTTCTTTGTGGCACCCTCTGAGATATCGGAACACTGCTATCATGTCTCCCCTGGTCCTTCTCTTCATCAAACTAGACATACCCAGCTCCTGCAGCCGTTCTTCATATGTCTTAGTCTCCAGTCCTCTAATCATCTTGGTTGCTCTTCTCTGCACTCTTTCCAGTTTCCACCCATTGCTTCTTGTTCTGCCCTCAGGTGCTTTGGAGAATAGTTTGACTCCCTCTTCTTTGTGGCAACCCCTGAGATATTGGAACACTGCTATTATGTTTCCCCTAGTCCTTCTTTTCATTAAACTAGACATACCCAGTTCCTGCAACCGTTCTTCATATGTTTTAGCCTCCAGTCCCCTAATCATCTTTGTTGCTCTTCTCTGCACTCTTCCTAGAGTCTCCACATCTTTTCTACATATATAACATTATCCTTCTGAGCTTGGTAAAAAGAGGATCAGAATTTGGCAGAAAAAGAAAGCTAGAATTAAAATGAAAATGCTTCAAGAATCGCCAGCCAGAGGAGGATTTGGGTTGCCAAATGGGAGTTATATTACCAGGCAGCAAACCTGATTTGGGTTAGAGACTGGATATTGAGAAGGAAGCGGGTACTTACATTAGAGGGCCATGATCTAGGACAAGGGTGGCATCATTTTATGTGGAGAGAGGGGGGGGGGGAATTGTAGGCATTTTAAGAAGCATTACCTTAGGAGAATTTTATTGGAAACATGGGAAAGAGTTAGGTTTAAGTATTACTCAATGGCTCCAACTTGGTTTGCTCCACTAGAGGCTGTAACATATTCCACACTATACAATAAAGAAGCACCACTGACCTACCAGGACCTACTAGACGCCCAAGGGGAATTAAAAATGTGGGAGGATATGTCTAAGGCACATATAGAGATACATTAGTGGACTTATGCTCAAATACAATCAAGAAGGGATAAAGGGAAGAAAGGAATGTATAGAACAGCACAGGAATTGGATAAAATCTTATTGGGATCAGAAAAGAAATTATTGTCCAGATTTTATCAGTTTCTGATACAACGATGGATTGGTGGGGAAGTGGTTAAGGACTCTATGATCGCCTGGGGAAAGAATCTCGGGTCCTCTCCCGACCTGGATAAATGGGATGAGATCTGGACCAAAAATATGATGCTTACACTGGCAATCTCCTATAAGGAAAATATTTATAAAATGGTCTATCGCTGGTACCTTCCGCTGGCAAGGATTGCTAAAATGTATCCAGGAACATCCCCAGAATGTTGGAAATGTGGAAATAATAAAGGGACTTACTACCACCAATGGTGGACTTGTTCCCACGCTGGTAAATATTGGTCAAAGATTAGAAAATGGATTATAGAGGTTACAGGATATTCAATTGAGATGAAACCAGAGGTCTTTCTACTGGGAATGAAACCCGATACAATAAACAAGGACAAATGGTATCTGACCCTCCATATCATCACAGCAGCTAGGATATTGTTTGCGCAGGAGTGGAAAAATGAGTTGCTACCTTCAGAAAATAAACTGATCTGGAAAATTACAGAAAGTGCAGAAGCAGACCGTCTAACGAAACTACTCAGGAACCAGAAGGATACAGATTACTCTAACAGCTAGAATTTATGATATAATTGGATGAAACAAATAAAGGGAAATCAAAAATAATCCTAACTATTGTTTGGAAGTTATTGGTTTAATGGATGTATATTCATACACTCTTGTTGCAATATATCGTTGGAGTATGCATAATGGAAAAATCTGTTTTTTTTAAAAATTGTAAATAAACTTATTCTAAAAAAAAAGAGAGAGAGATTGAAAGACAGACTGACAGACAGACAGAGAGACAGACAGACTGAATAACTAGATAGATAGATGATAGATAGACAGACAGAAAGACAGATAGATAGGCAGGCAGGCGGGCTGAAAGATGAAAAAAAAAAAGAGGATCAGAATTGCTGACTCTGCCAACTCTGTAAACCCCTTAGAGAGGGCTGTAAAGCACTTATATAAGAAATCTGCTATTAGCAAGTAGTTTGAAAAGCTGAAAATTGTTTACTATCTTAAAACAGACACTTCATTTTCCTTTTTGAAAGAATAATATTATGTTGCTATTAACGATATTGTACTGCATCCCTGCAATGTATATACCTTGCTTGCTCACTTGTATTCAATTCACAAGCAATTAATTGTATGCCAAATTGTAGTCAATTAATCAAAAGTAAAGCAGGATTCATCTACCATATCTATTGAATAGGATCACAATTATGGGATGTTGATATTTTAAAGGACACCGCAGGGGAAAAGCTGGGAGGGGGAACCCGGATTTTCTTTTTTGAGATATTGTATGCAGTCTTACCTTAAATAATTCTGTCTTGCTCTGAAAACATGCCGGTTGACATTTTGTATCTGGTCTGGATGAGTCTTACACCTGCTTGAGCTTACTGTCAGCATTTATATAAATACTCTATTTCTCAGTTGCAAAATCAGCAGAGGAAATAAATTGCTTCCGTAAAATAATAATAACCACAAGCATGAAAGGGCTACTGCACTCCTTTCTGGTCGGCTATTTCCTTAAATTTCACGAAAGCCTGTGCTTGACTTCTTTCCCCCCCACTCCTTTCAATTTTGGTTTTTAAATTTACACACACACATCCTCGAAAATGTTTCTCTATATTCATTTCAGATTTTACTTCATGCTTTGATAACTCAACATCCTAATTTATACGCAGAGTGGATTATAAACTGTTGCAGCTGTGGACAATAGCCTAGTATTTTAGCAAATGTGGAACAGACAGTGACCGAGACAATTCTAAAGCAGAATTACAAAATTAGTTCAAGATAGTAGACTGAACAGGCAGATAGATTGTTTCATGCTTGACTAAGGACTGACGCTCTCGGTTTTGACTGAAATATTCTCAGCCACTTAAATCATGCCTTTTCTTGCCCTGTTCCTAGATTTCAAGGAGGCCTTTGACAGAACACAAGGTAGATGTTTGCTGTTGTTTTTCACTTCTATCCAGGGGTGAAATCCAGCAGGTTCTGACAGGTTCGGGAGAACCGGTAGCAGAAAATTTGAGTAGTTCAGAGAACTGACAAACACCATCTCTGACTGGCCCCAGATTGGGGTGGGAATGGAGATTTTGCAATATCCTTCCCCTGCCATGCCCACCAAGCCACGTCCACAGAACCGGTAGTAAAAAAAATAGAATTTCACCACTGCTTCTATTCCAGGGCTCCTTAATTTTTTTTAAAAAATATTATCCTTCAAATAAAGAGAGGAAATTATATGTAGCAGTGAAAGTGACATTTTAGCTATGCAGATGGATTATCCTGATATTGCTGGGATTGGAAAACACCAAAGAATTCCAAGTTTGTTAAGTTCCCCAACACCATTCAAAAAGACAGGTTATAATTTCTTTAATAGGTCTCATTGCATGTGATCCTTTTGCAGAAGGACAGCCAACAACCTGGACCAGGGTTTTTGCGTTTTTTTCTTATAAGCGAGCGATTCTTGTTAATCTGTTAATATCCTGTCTAGTGGTTTTAAGGTGCTAACTTCTAGCTCACTATTAATGTACAGGGGGACCTCTTCCTATTGTGGAGCAGAATAAAAGAACAAAACAGTTTTTATCTGAGGCAACTCCCCAGCAACCCCTTCCTTCCGCAGAGAAACGTAAAAGCAGTTTAAACCTTTTGTCGGAAGCAGCAATCCCCCCCCCCACTTCCTCTTCAATGAGAGAGACAAGAAAGGAACAAAGCTCTTAATTGTCAAGGCAAAGAAATGAAGACAAGAAAAAATGTTTTATCAGCATCCATATTCCTCATTCTCATGTGCCTTCCATCCATACCTGGGTCCTATCTCCACATGTGACCCTTCCTCTGATCCCCAGGGACTCATCTGTACTCATCATTCCATCATCTGATCCTTCATTCCCCCCTCAAGGACCTTGGGAAGGCCTACTTCCCAAAAGTCCTCCTAAGACGATCAATTCTTTTGCAATCCTTATTTGCTTTATTGACCTCATAACCAGTTTTCTAAGTAGAGGGATCACACAGGGGATGAAGGCTATTCCTGCTACCCCACAGAACAACAGGAGAGGATTGGGAGGGACTGTTCCCCAGCAACAACACCTCTCTGGTATATGTCCCAGTCCAGATGCAAGGCAAACATACATAAGCATCCCCCCCCCCTCAAGAAGAAGACCCTATTTTCTTCCAAACAAACTGTCATACTCATAGAGAATGCGTGAAAGCACTTGTATTCATTATTCCAGACCCCAAAGTCCCTGCCAGAAACATGCCAGTTAGTGGTTGGAGTAGAGGTTTTTCATATCCCTGGACTTTGTCAATGATAAAGCGAACTCCAGGCTCCACAAAATAGCAGGAGTTCTCATTTCCAAAGGAAAAGGGAGCACAGTCTGAGACTACTTTGTTCCTGCTGAGCCAAAGTGGGAATTTGGGTGCTTCATGTTGGCTTTTATATGATCCCTTTGTGGAGTTTGTTCTCTGTTCGGTAAATGTGCAGCTGCGGCCAAGCAGAGAAAGTGGCCTTGTTTCTGTAGAGTTTATATGTGGAAGCGGAAATGTTCTGGGTGATTTTGACATCCTCGTGCTTTTTCTGAGGAGAGCTTATGGTCAATTCCATTTGGCACCCTTGCCATGGTCCCCCATCCTTTCCCCCAGTGGAGTGCCCTCGCCTCAAATGTAGTCCAGATGGTATAATTCTTCGAAATGGGCCAGTTCAGCAAAAGTCAAGAGGAAGGTGTTGAAATACAAATTAGAAGTGGCCTTTCATTTGAAAAGAAACTTAAGTCCCAAGTCTACATCGCCCTGTGGTTTTGGGATCACAGTTCACTGCTCCGACACCTCCTGGTCTGGGCACTTCTTTACCAATGTTCCCTCTAATTTTTTTTCAGTGTGAGTGGAAAAGTATAGTGTTTGAGCTGCACATTTTCATGCCTGAGCAGCTGAATTTTTTTCACAGATGTCACCTAAGACAACAATGAAACCATTATTATTTGAAACTCAAAGTTATGTTTATTCAAGGTACCCACTTAATTAAAAGTGTTATATAATATCAGTATCACTTAACAATGTTCCTGCTTAGCAACCAAAATGTTGGCTCAGAAACTCTGGCATTTGAAGCACACAAGTCTTAAAGCTGTCAAGTTACAAGACCCTTGCACCCCTAAACCTTTAGGAAAAAAACCCTCCAGGGGTGTTCAAACCTGACAGCTTTAAGACTTGTGGACTTCAACTCCCAGAATTCCTTCTCCAGTCATGTTGCACTTTTGCCTTGGTGCCCCCACTCTGGCTACCTCCGTCCGGACCTGGCAACTGCTGCGACGTCATCAGCCTGGAACTGCTCCATCTTTGTTTTTTTCACTGGGGGCAGGGCCACTGATGAAGATGACGATGAGCTCCCACCGCCACCGGAATAACTGCTGCCGCCTCCTCCTCCACCTCCTCCAACAGCACCCTTGCATTTGCTACCTGGTGCTGTGGCTGAGGTGAAGCCACCGAAGCTCCCGCCAGCACCCCCGCCTGTGGCAGCGGCGCCTCCCCCTCCGCTTTGAGCACCTGAACTGTGCCCCGCGTAACCCCTGCCGCCTCCTCCTCCACCGCTGTGCTTTTGATGAGCCATGTGTATCTTCCTTCCTTCCTTCCTTCCTTCCTTCCTTTCTTTCCTTCCTTCCTTTCTTTCTCTTTCCTTCTTTCACTCTTTCTCTTTTCTCTCTCCCTTCCTTCCTCCCTCTTTCTTTCTCTTACTCTTTCTCCCCCCCCCACTCATCCCTTCCACTTATATTTGTAGATATATTCTATGAACTAAAATTGATCCACAACAAATCCTATGATCACAGCCATCCGTGTCCTACAAAGCAACTCACAGAGCCCCCAATTCAGCCTCCTCCCGCTCTGGGGGTTGACTGAATATGGTTAGTCATCCTGTTATCTCCTGGCTGTGGTTACTGCCTTTTTAGCAGAGTGGCAGAAGGCTAATTTTGAATGGCTTTTCCTCCCTTTTGCCGAAGCCCGATTTCTCTGCCTCTCGGCAGGCGACCTGTTGGGTGTCAGAAGGTGTTGGGCATGCCATGGAAGACATGCGTGCCACACACACCCACATCAACACACACACTGTGCTTTCTGTGGCATGTGGTGCATGAGTAAGGGGGGCTGGATGGGACAGATCAGCTGGGAGGCTGGCAAAGAAGCCTCTGTTTCCCTGCTGCCGCAGCTCTCAAAAAAAAGGAGGCGGGGATTCTGGTCAGCGCTTGCCCCCTTGCTGCTTTCCTGGCCAGCCACCAAGCTAAGCAAGGCAGGTGGGGCTGCAGCCACAGGGTGGTGCTGGTGAGCAGATAGGGAAGCAAGCACCAGCCAGCATCCCTGCCTCCTTCCTCCATGGCACGGCCGGGGAGAAATCACAGGGGGAGAGGGAGGAGAAGGCCGTCCCTAGCAGAAGCTCGGCTTTCTCCTCCCTCTCCCCCCCTGATTTCTCCCCATGGCAAGCAAGACGGCTGTGAAAGAGCAACCTGGACCAGGGTTTTTGCGGTTTTTTCTTATAAGCGAGCGATTCTTGTTAATCTGTTAATATCCTGTTTGGTGGTTTTAAAGTGCTAACTTCTAGCTCACTATTAATGTACAGGGGAACCTCTTCCTATTGTGGAGCAGAATAAAAGAACAAAACAGTTTTTATCTGAGGAAGCTCCCCGGCAACCCCTTCCTTCCGCAGAGAAACGTAAAAGCAGTTTAAACCTTTTGTCGGAAGCAGCAACTGCCCCCCCCACTTCCTCTTCAATGAGAGAGACAAGAAAGGAGCAAATCTCTTAATTGTCAAGGCAAAGAAATGAAGACAAGAAAAAATGTTTTATCAGCATTCATATTCCTCATTCTCATGTGCCTTCCATCCATATCTGGGTCCTATCTCCACATGTGACCCTTCCTCTGATCCCCAGGGACTCATCTGTACTCATCATTCCATCATCTGATCCTTCATTCTCCCCTCAAGAACCTTGGGAAGGCCTACTTCCCAAAAGTCCTCCTAAGATGATCAATTCTTTTGCAATCCCCTTTGGGCTGTGTTTTGAGCCCAAGTTTGGTTGAGCATTGCTTCTTCCCAGGTGTGTCCTGTGGTCAGATGGGTAAAGGGCTAATACTATCATGCCTTAATCCCATCACCCTGGAGCTTGAAGTGGGGATCTTTCTTATGTAGAATAGCCTGGTTCAGGCATATTGATGGCCCATTGACAAAGATGGGGGCTATTAAGAGTGAGTCTGATTCCTTCCTAAAACATGTTTCTTCATTTCTTAACCAGAGAAATGGAATATTCTTCCTTTTCAATATTTCATTTGTATAGGAGAGGGGTGGGTTTTAACTTCCTACAGTTCATAGCCACACTGATAATACCCATATTCTTTCTTGTCAAAAGCTATTGAGGATTCTTACTCAATGCATTTTTAAACATTTTAAACATTTTCCAGGGTACATTTTTTTCTCAAATTGCCACCATCATGAGGGATGCAACAAATACATCAGCAACATGGTGCTGCTATCACCCAGCAGCCAGCAAAGAGTAACACACAGGCACTTCGAAGAAAAAGAGATCCTAGAAGGAGTTGCTAATAAACCTGGAGATGTAAAAACTATACAAAAAAGATGGTTTGCACCGATCCAAGAAATGGATTGAGTTACTTGGCACTAAATTCACAGATTTTCTGGATAAACATTTAAATTGAACAGCGGAGACAGAGAACTAATAGATACAGAACATCTCTGTCCCCAGCAATCTAAAATTATCAGTGCATGTAACATAGATATTTGTGTGGGTAAGATTATCACTCCTGTTGTCAAGTAAAACCAAGCATTTAATAGTGAGTGCAACACCATGTGCATGAATCATATAAATGGCAAGAAAATAGGGGCAGTCAGGCATAACACAGGTTATGTAGACAGTAAACACAGGATCAATCATAATGGACTCAAATGTCTATACACCAATGCACAGAGTATGAGGAATAAACAGGGCAAATTAGAAATTCAAGTAAGTGAGGGCAGATATCATATTGTTGCCATTACAGAAACCTGGTGGGATGAAACCCACAAATGGAACATACAGCTAGAAGGATTTGAATTGTTTAAAAGAAATAGACCAAATAAAAGAGGAGTTGGAGTTGCATTATATATAAGAAATAACTACATCTCTACAGAAATAGAGCACAACAATGATGAGAACTATCTTGAATGTATTTGGGTCAATATTAAAGGTTGGGGGGAAATGACATTGCCATAGGTCTATTCTACAGGCCACCCAACCAAGCAGAGGAAGTAGATGAACTTTTTGCTAGTCAGCTAACTAAGGTATGTAGGAAGCACACCACAATAGTAATGGGGGATTTTAACTACACAGACATCAATTGGGAAACAAACTGCACCAAGTGGAAGATCCAACAGGTTCCTAACAAACCTAGGAGACAACTTTGTTTCCCAAAAAGTAGACAAGGGAACAAGGGGATCAGCCATATAGGACTTAATTCTCATTAACAGAGAGGAAATGATAGAAGGTGTTGAAGCCACAGGAACCCTGAGGGCAAGTGACCATGCCATATTGGAATTCAACATTATGCAAACCACAAGCAATAGAACAAAGTCAAACTAGAGTCTTGAACTTTAAGAGAGCTAATTTCAATAAACTTAGAGACAGCTTGGGAAAAATTCCATGGATTAGAATCCCCAAGGGGAAAACAACTCTCGAAGCTTGGGAAATTTTGAAAAATGAAATTATAAAAGCCCAGTCCAGCAAAATACCAATGAAGAAGAAAAACAACAGCTGTCAAAATAAACCAACATGGCTGCATAAAGAACTCTCTGACAAATTGAAAGACAAAAAAGATAAGTATAAAAAGTGGAAAGAGGGGGACATAACCAAGGCAAAATATCAACAAATAGCCTGAGCCTGTAAAGATGAAGTGAGGAAAGCTAAGGCTCACAATTTATTTATTTATTTATTTATTTGATTTGATTTATAGCCCGCCTTTCTCCAAAAGGACCCAGGGCGGCGAATGAAGAAAGACTTGCCACAAAATTAAAAAATAACAAAATAAGCTTCTTTCAACATGTTAAAAACAAGAAAAAAGTTAAGGAAACAATTGGACCATTGTTGGGAGAAAGTGGCAAGAAGGTGACAAGCAACAGGGAGAAAGCAGAACTATTTAACTCTTTTTTTGCATCTGTCTTTACACAAAGGGATAAAACAGTCCAACCAATCAAAAACAGCACCACAAAAATCAGATTAGGAACACAAGTTGAAATAGGGAAGAAAATGGTAAGTGAGCATCTGTCTGCCCTGGACGAGTTCAAATCACCAGGACCGGATGGGTTACACCCCAGGGTTCTGAAGGAACTGGCAGACGAGATCTCAGAACCACAGAACTATATCCTTCAGAGATCCTGGAGCACTTCAAAAAAGGGGAAAAAACAGATCCAGGAAACTATAGACCCATCAGCCTGACCTCAATACCAGGAAAGATTCTGGAAAAGATAATTAAGCAACAAATAAGTGAACACCTAGAAGCAAACAAAGTAATAGCCAAAAGCCAACATGGGTTTGTCAAAAACAGATCATGCCAGACTAATCTAATTGCATTCTTTGACAAAGTGACAAAATTAGTGGACCAGAGGAATGCTGTCGATATAATTTACTTGGACTTCAGTAAGGCATTTGATAAAGTAGACCATAACCTACTATTAGATAAAGTAGAAAATTGTGGGTTAGACAGCACCACCACCAAATGGATCCGCAACTGGCTGACCAACCGCAGTCAACGTGTAGTCCTCAATGGAACTGCATCTACATGGAAGGAAGTATGCAGTGGAGTCCCCCAAGGCTCTGTTTTAGGTCCAGTACTCTTTAACATCTTCATCAATGATTTGGATGAGGGGATAAATGGGGAACTCATAAAATTTGCAGACGACACCAAGCTGGCAGGAATAGCCAATACTCCAGAAGATAGGCTTAAGATACAGAAGGATCTTGACAAACTTGAACATTGGGCACTATCTAATAAAATGAAATTCAATGGCGAAAAGAGTAAGGTTCTACATTTAGGCAAGAAAAACAAAATGCACAGGTACAGTATAGTTGATACCTTGCTCAATAGTGTAACTGTGAAAGGGATCTTGGAGTTCTAGTGGACAACCATTTAAATATGAGCTAGCGGTGTGCAGCAGCTGCCAAAAAAGCCAACACAGTTCTAGGCTGCATAAACAGAGGGATAGAATCTAGATCACGTGAAGTGTTAATGCCACTGTATAGTGCCTTGGTAAGGCCACACTTGGAATAGTCCATTCAGTATTGGTCGCCACGATGTAGAAAAGACGTGGAGACTCTAGAAAGAGTGCAGAGAAGAGCAACCAAGATGCTTAGGGGACTGGAGACTAAAATATATGAAGAACTGTTGCAGGAACTGGGTATGTCTAGTTTAATGAAAAGAAGGATTAGGGGAGACATGATAGCAGTGTTCCAATATCTCAGGGGCTGCCACAAAGAAGAGGGAGTCAAGCTATTCACTAAGACACCTGGGGGCAAGAAACAATGGGTGGAAACTGATCAAGGAGAGAAGCAATTTAGAACTGAGGAGAAATTTCCTGACAGAACAATTAGTCAGTGGAACAGCTTGCATCCAGAAGTTGTGAATGCCCCAATACTGGATGTCTTTAAGAAGATGTTGGATAGCCATTTGTCTGAAATGACATAGGGCTTCCTGCCTAGGCAGGGGGTTGGACTAGAAGACCTCCAAGGTGCCTTCCAACTCAGCTATTGTATTATATTGTATTAAATAACAACACATTGAATTTGGGGAGCTGAGATGGGTTTATGCAGGAAAACATTTGTATTTAAAGGAAATATACCTTTATGTTTCTTTTTGCTTCTATATCTAAGTCATGTATGAACAAACTGGATGTTCTAGATGTAGCACTCAAGCTGTTGTCCCAAACATCCTTTTCAAAATGCAACTGATGAGGTGCCAGTGGCCTTTTGCCAGCTGGACAGATATGTAGCAGGGGGGATTCCAGTGATGTTTGTCACCGAGCTGATAGAAATGCAGATGGGGGCACACATAGTGACCCAATTTCATCCAAGGACTGGGTATGGAAAGGCCCTTGGTGATAAGATTAGCTTGGAAAATGGAATCACTATTTGAACCGGAGGAGGTGGCTTCTTAAAATTCACAGGACTAAAGCAAAAGGAGAGCTGGGAAGGGACCCTGAGGCCTCAAACCCTGAAACAGCATGTCAAACTCCAAAACAGCTTGTCATGATAATGATGATATAATAGCTGACCAGCTGCTGTAAGGCTGTAATACTGAAATGGTGATGCAATGAGAATGAGTCAGCAGGTTTATCACTTTAAGAGGCTGTAAATGTAAGAGACGCCCTGTAAGGGCATTCTGTGTATGTGTGTGTGTGTTTCTGTGCTATAGTTGATGATTGATTGCCTGACTTTGCCTAGTACATGTATGTATATATTCTTTGTAGATAAACCACTGCTTGAAAGACAAACCTCTGTTTACTCAATTTTGCTCCTGTCTCCAAATAGTTGCACTGTGCACACTCTGTGGGCTGTCTCAGGGTTGCCATCTGGGAGTCCCTGGGTTGGGGAAGGGAAGGAGAAACTCTGCCGGTGGGGAGGGTTACCACCTGGATTCAATGGGGCTTAAGTGGAGGTTGAGTAAAGCACCAAGAAGCTGATAGCTGCAGAGAAAAGTGCTGGGAAATTGGAGGTCTTGCTGATCAGCTGGAGCTCCAGAGCATGTGTCAATCAGCTGTGACCAAAAAGCAGGCATTCTGTGACTCAGGCCTGCCATGCTCCTGAACCACTTTTCCCAGCAGCGCCATAGGCGCCGCCATCTTGTATTTTGCTTCTGTGCATGGGCAGAGCAATTTTTATTGCTCTGTGCATGCCCGCACAGCACACCCATAAGCAAACCGGCAGTAGTGACTGCTAAAAATCACCCCTGGTCCAAAGCTTCTCGGCCATTCTCAGCATCCAGAACCTGCTGGGAAGGAGGAGGGGCATACAGGGCTGTTAAAACCAGGTATGAAGCAGCGGTGGCTAGTGATGACTGGTGGCAGTTACTTTGTGCTGAGTTTTCAAGCCTGCATTAAACGCATCTCATGCCAAGAATTATGGTGCTTGCTGTTTTCTGATGCTGGAGGCTTGGGACATGACAGAAATCATTGCTCTGTCCTCCCTCCCCCCCCCCCCCCAATTTTTGCCTACCGGTTGTCTGCAGGGCATGGTGGCCTTTCAGGTGCGCTTCAAGGTGTTGACGACCATCTTCAAAGCGCTCCATGGCTCGGGGCCTAGCTATATGCGAGACCGTCTCCTGCCCCATACATCCCTGTGACCGATCCACTCCCACAGAGAGGGACTTCTCAGGGTGCCGTCGGCCGGGCAACGCCAGTTGGCGGTGCCCAGGGGAAGGGCCTTCTCTGTGGCGGGCCCTACCCTCTGGAATGACCTGTCCCCCCGAACTACGCACCATCTCTGACCTCCGCCTTTTCCGCCAGCGTCTTAAGCCGGCCTAGCATAACCTCCCATTCCTGATTGTTTTAGTTATAAATTTTAATTAGGGAATTTTTAGATTGGTTTTAGCACAGGGTATGGGTTTAATTGGTTTTTAATTAACAGTATTTTGTATATTTGTATTGTTTTTAGTTTTCCTGTGCGCCGCCCTGGGTCCTTTTTTAGGAGAAGGGCGGGATATACATTCGAATAAAATAAAAATAAACAAATACTGTAAGGCAGGGGAGCATCATGGGAATTGCTGAGGGAACAGCAACGGAGGCCCAGGATAATGGAGCTGCCCAGTTGGATGTATGCCCCAAGGAGAATGAGGCACCTGGACATGTACAGCTGGCCCACATGGAATTGGTCCAGGATGCGGGGCAAAAGATGGGACCCACCAGAGAATGGTGGAGGACTTTATTGGCAGCCACTGGTTCGGGACCCTGCTACCAACATCGAATCTGTCTGGCAGCTATTTGACATGGTGGTGGGAGAGGTGCCTGTCTGAGGGTGATGATGACGGGGAATGGAGTTATGCCACCATGCTTGGCAGTCAAACAATGGAGCTGCTTTGGGAGCGGTTTAGTGAGGCCAATTTTTGTGACGTTGGGTCTTGGCAGCATGGGGAGTTGAGGGATTAGGCAGCAGCCACACTGAGGGTGCTGTTGCAGCTTTGTCAACAGCCAGTGGGTCCACCCACCCAGTTCTGCTGGGCCAGCCTGAAACTCTGGCCGTCAAGTTCCAAATAAAATCCAAAATTAAATCAGAGTCCAAGGCAAAGTATTGCTCTAAGTTCAAATTTATTAAGAGAGTCATGTTGGCACATCTGGGAAAACATGAATCTGAGGTTTGGCTAGGCAATGGTCATGCCAGATCTCAGGAGACCCAAGTGAGGAGACTGGGACCAGGAATTCGGCAGAAACCCTGGCCAAAACCAAGGTGAGGCAATGAGACTTATGGATAGTGAACACCAATGGATGCCCTCCCGGCCCAGCCCGCCCACCACTGGCATGGCAGTGAGCAATATGCCTACTGGAGCTGACCAGATCCCATTGGCTCCAGGGTGGCATCTGGGAAGAGGTGGGATTCAGCAGGTTTGGATTGGTTCAGATTGGTTTGGGCAAACCAGTTATTAAAATTCGGCCCAGTTTGGTGAACTGGCTAATTCTACCACTGGCTGGTCCTAACCCCACCCATTTTGAAGCCTGAAAAACAGCTTGGAAATGTCCCAAAAAACTTTTTCCAGTGTGAAATCTCTTCTTGATCACCTGCTGGGGAAGGAGGAGAAGTTTGGGGTTTTCTGAAGGAAATGGAAATGTTTTGATTTCTGTCTTGATTGACTTTCCTCTTTAACAATGCTTGTTATTCTCAGTTTTCCGGAGTTCTCTTATTGGCATCCTCTTTGCCTGTAAGATTCCAAGAAATTGTTTATAAAATGGTTGCAGAAGATGTAAACAATTAAAAGAAAACCATATACATTAAAGGTAAAAAGGAAATATGTCACAATGCTAAAATAACATTAGATTCATTATGATTTATTTGACACATAGAAGTTTATGAAGATCCAAGTTCACATTTGTATTCAACCATGAAATTCTCTTGTTGACTTGGGTCAACAAATTCTTAGTATAGCAATTATTTGATAGACTCGCTGTAATTAAGATGAATACAACATATAACAGCATAATAGAACTGGAAGGGACCTTAAAGATCTTCTACTCCAACCCTCTGCCTTAGCATTTCAGAAGTGGACTTCAAAAATCTTTTTGAAAGCCTCCAGTGGCGGAACACCCAAAAATTTTGAAGAGAAACTATTCCATTGGTTGATTGCTTTAATCGTTAGGAATTTTCTTTTTAGTTATAGGTTGCTTCTCTCCTTGGTTAGTTTCCATCCATCATTTGTTTCGGTACTTTGGAAAATAAATGGACTTCTCTTTGTCTTCATAGAAGCCCCTCAAATATTGGAACACTGTTGTCAAGTCTCCTTTCATCCTTCTCATTAGACTAGACATACCCAATTCCTATACAATACAATACAGTACAATAGCAGAGTTGGAAGGGACCTTGTAGGTCTTCTAGTCCAACCCCCTGCGTGGGCAGGAACCTTATACCATTTCAGACAAATGGCTATCTAACATCTTAAAGACTTCCAGGGTTGGGGCATTCAAAACTTCTGGAGGCAAGCTGTTCCAGAGGTTAATTGGAAGAAAATAGGGAAGAAAATGGGAAGAAAATAGTAAGTGAGCATCTGTTTGCCCTGGACGAATTCAAATCACCCCAGGGTTCTGAAGGAACTGGCAGACGAGATCTCAGAACCACTGAACTATATCTTTCAGAGATCCTGGAGCACCGGGGAACTGCCAGAAGACTGGAAAAGAGCTGATGTGGTTCCCATCTTCATAAAAGGAAAAAAAATAGATCCAGGAAACTATAGACCCATCAGCCTGACCTCAATACCAGGAAAGATTCTGGAAAAGATAATTAAACAACAAATAAGTGAACACCTAGAAGCAAACAAAGTAATAGCCAAAAGCCAACATGGGTTTGTCAAAAACAGATCATGCCAGACTAATCTAATTGCATTCTTTGACAAAGTGACAAAATCAGTGGACCAGAGGAATGCTGTCGATATAATTTACTTGGACTTCAGTAAGGCATTTGATAAAGTAAACCATAACCTACTACTAGATAAAGTAGAAAAATGTGGGTTAAGACAGCATCGCCACCAAATGGATTCGCAACTGGCTGACCAACAGCACTCACCGTGTAGTCCTCAATGGAACTGCATCTACATGGAAGGAAGTATGCAGTGGAGTCCCCCAAGGCTCTGTTTTAGGCCCAGTACTCTTCAACATCTTCATCAATGATTTGGATGAGGGGATAAATAGGGAACTCATCAAATTTGCAGACAATAACAAGCTGGCAGGAATAGCCAACACTCCAGAAGATAGGCTTAAGATACAGAAGGATCTAGACAAACTTGAACATTGGGCACTATCTAATAAAATGAAATTCAATTGTGAAAAAAGTAAGGTTCTACATTTAGGCAAGAAAAACAAAATGCACAAGTACAGTATAGGTGGTACCTTGCTCAATAGTAGCAACTGTGAGAGGGATCTAGGAATCCTAGTGGACAACCACTTAAATATGAGCCAGCAGTGTGCAGCAGCTGCCAAAAAAGCCAACACAGTTCTAGGCTGCATAAACAGAGGGATAGAATCTAGATCACGTGAAGTGTTAATGCCACTGTATAGTGCCTTAGTAAGGCCACACTTGGAATACTGCATACAGTTTTGGTCACCACGATGTAGAAAAGACGTGGAGACTCTGGAAAGAGTGCAGAGAAGAGCAACCAAGATGATTAGGGGACTGGAGACTAAAACATAAGAAGAACGGTTGAAGGAGCTGGGTATGTCTAGTTTGATGAAAAGAAGGACCAGGGGAGACATGATAGCAGTGTTCTGATATCTCAGAGGGTGCCACAAAGAAGAGGGAGTCAAACTATTCTCCAAGGCACCTGGGGGCATGACAAGAAGCAATGGGTGGAAACTAATCAAGGAGAGAAGCAACTTAGAACTAAGGAGAAATTTCCTGACAGTTAGAGCAATTAACCTCTGGAACAGCTTGCCTCCAGAAGTTGTGAATGCCCCAACCCCGGAAGTCTTTAAGAAGATGTTAGATAGCCATTTGTCTGACATGGTATAAGGTTCCTGCCCACGCAGGGGGTTGGACTAGAAGACCTACAAGGTCCCTTCCAACTCTGCTATTGTATTGTATTGTATTGTATTGTATTGTATTGTATTGTATTGTATTGTATTGTATTGTATTGTATTGTTTTGTATTGTATTGTATAAAAGGACGCTTTACAAATCACGTTGGTAAGGAATCTCTGTTTCTGACTGGATAAACTTTGTTTCTATCTGCTTTAAATGTATATAATACTGAGAGCCACTCTTCCAGGGTGTGGCTATTCCTTACATGCTTTTGTTTGTATGTTTTGGATATAGTTTTGTCACCCAGCTTTTGCTATGGCCATAAATAAAAGCTGAATCTTTTTGCAAGCCTCGTCTTGAGTCTCACTCTTTGGCATCTCAGTGGCTCGGAGAAAACTGCTGGAACCTTACAATATGGTTAGGGAATGCTGTAAAAGCATTGAATTTTGGAAATATAAAGAAGAGCTTTTTATAATTTATGGTAGGTATGTCACAAAGCAAAGAAATGGAGTAAAATACCCATCGCAATAGAAGACCATTAAAGTGAATCTATATAAATAAAAATGTAAATAGTTTGTGCAAAGCCACTAATCTCAGAAAGTACTGAACCGATCGACAACAAACTTTAACGCAATGTTCCCAAATACCTCCGATACAATCATATGTACCTTTTGTGTGGGTACATTTTACACAAACGTAAAATGTACCCACTTCTCAGATTTTCATCTCCCTGTAGCTCCTCCCATCCGGCTGCTTCTTACATTTCCAACAATCGTTTCCTCAGCAACCGAATAAGCCTCCAAAGTTCCATACTGTATGGAGGCCTCCTAGGGCCAAAACAAGGCACAGAGGATAGCAAACTCCCAGGTGGCCAATAGAGAGGGGGGGGGAAGAAATACAGTAGGGAGGGAGGGAGGGAGGGAGGTAGAGGGAGAAAGGAAGAAATACAGTAGGAAGGTAGTAGGTAGGGGCATAGATAGAGAGGGAGAAATACAGTAGGTAGGTAAATAGGTAGGTAGAGGGATAGAGAGAGAGAGGGAAAAATACAGTAGGTAGGTAGGTAGGAAGGAAGGAAGAGGGAGAGAGGAAGAAATACAGTAGGTAGGTAGGTTGGGGGCTATACGGTGGTTGTGTGTATGTGTGCAGGTGTAGATCTACACACAGATTGGTTGGCCATTTAACCAGACTGGGCCACAGCAATGCGTGGCCGGGTACAGCTAGTATAAAATAAAACCAGGATTATTTTAGGCTTAATGGATAAAGAACTTTTAAAAAATGAAACATAGATGTTATATATGTGGATTGAGGCAGGAATACTTTGTGAGCAAAAATTGAAGAATATTTTCATTCCCACAATGGACGAATGGCTGCAAAACCTGATAGAGGTAGCAGAGATGGGTAAACTGGCTGCTTTGATTATAAAAAAAAGAACAGGAATAATTTTGTTTGTACATGGAAACAGCTTTTGGACTTTGATCTTGAGATAGAGAAAAAATATAGTTTGATTTTGGGTTCTGTAGATTTGATACGTTTGTTGTTATAGAAGTAGCTGGTTTATATTATCTTATGAAAGTAAATAGTTGAGGCCACAATCATCATAAATGTCCACTGGTTGGCAGAACCCAAGTTGGTAAAACTCCTTTTCCTGCATATTCATAACCACAGGAACTGCTGACTGGCTCAAGCCACTGAAGTGTTATGAGGACCAAAGATTTCTGGACCACATCTGCAGCTGCTTTTACACTGCCATAGTAACTTTGAAGGCTCATAAAACAAATGGTAAGCGAGGACTACCTATGCAAACTGAACATCCAAAAAGGACTTCAACTGAACTTTTTAGTTGAACCCGGTTAATACATGGATGGGGCACCAATAGGAAATATCCTGCTTGTTGGCTAGACATGGAAGTAAAAAAATCAAAAAGACAGAGTGGCAGAGCAGTCCAATATTATTGCCAAGAAAACATACCAGGGTCCATAACAGAACAAAAGAGTTGAAAGGGACCTTGGAAATATTCCAGTCTACAGAAGAAGAGGCCGAGGGGTGAAATGATAGCAGTCTTCCAATACTTGAGGGGCTGCCACAAAGAAGAGGGGCTCAACCTCTTCTCCAGAGCATCTGAAGGCAGAACAAGAAACAATGGATGGAAACGAACCAAGGAGAGAAACAACCTAGAAACAAGGAGACGTTTCCTGACTGTGATAACAACTAACCGGTTTGCCTGCAGAAGTGGTGGATGCTCCATCACTGGAGGCTTTCAGGAAGAGACTGGACAGCCATGTGCCTGAGATGTATAAGGTCTCCTGCTGGAGCAGAGGGCTGGACTAGATGACCTCAAAGTTCCCTCCCAACTCTTATACCACATTCTATCTAGTTGCTTCTCTGCTTCCAGGCCATGGAGGGAACCAAACAGTCTGAGTTGCTCCTGGATTCTCCTCCCACCTGCCCTCACCTCACCTCCCAGCTGCTGCTTCTATCCTCGGAAGAGCTTCTCTGCACAAAACTTTCCCCTCGTCTTCCATGAGTGTTTCTGAAGAGGAAGTTCCTCTATGCTCCTTTTTCCATCCTTTCTAGCAATACAATACTCAATGGTTTTAACTCCTTTAAGGTCAACCGGAGAGTCCGCTATTGTGCTGTTGGCTCTCCAATGACAGATGCTTCCATCTCCTGATAGGAGGCCAAAAAACAGGCTTGTCCTAAACACTTTTGTATCCTGGAGACCAAAACTGGATGCAGTATTGAAACTATAGTCTTACTACAGTATAACACAATATTAACACTATATATGATCTTGATACTATCCCTGTGATGCTGCAGACTAGGACTGAATTGACCTTTTTGGCAATTACAGCCCACTGTGATTGTTTCTAGGTCCCTGACACAATTTCTGCTCTTGAGCCAGGTATAATCTCTTCTATAGATGTGCATTTAGCTTTTTGTTTGCCTACGTGTAAGACCTTACTTTTCTTCACCACTGAATTGCATTTTACTGGAAAGGGCTCAGTGTTCACATGTGTCAAGATCTTTCTGGATCTTGGGCTTATCTCTAAAGCAGTTATGGTGGACCTTTTCAGGGACACAACCCGGAACAGAAGCTGCCAAGTACGCATGCACACAACAGAAACAAGAAGACCAGCTGTTCCGGTTTCTGGGATTGCCACACACGTTAAGAAAAAGCTGGTTGTCACGTAAGCATGTGCACTAGAAGTCCAGAAGAGGAACAGGCAATGCCGCATGTGCCAGCTGACATGGTTCTACATTCAGGCGCATGTGCTATAGGTTCTCCATCACTGAAAGGGCCTGCAATCTGGGAGTCCTCCTGGATACGCGGCTTAGCTTAGAACATCTGACAGCTGTAACCAGGAGGGTCTTTTACCAGGTTCGCCTAGTACGTCAGTTGCGTCCCTTTCTGGATCGGGATGTCCTGTGCACAGTCACTCATGCCCTCATCCTTTCTCGCCTGGACTACTGTAACGCTCTCTACATGGGGCTGCCCTTGAAGAGCACCCAGAGGCTTCAACTGGTCCAGAATGCGGCCGCGCAGATTATCATGGGGGTACCTAGGTGCTCCCATGTTACATCCCTTTCTGGGACCTGCACTGGTTGCCGATTGTTCACCGGGTGCGATTCAAGGTACTAATTATGACCTTCAAAGCGCTCCATGGCTTAGTCCTAGGGTACTTGCGAGACCACCTACTGCCACCGGGAGCCTCCCATCGTCCAGTACGATCCCACAGAGTTGGCCTCCTCAGGGTGTCGTCAGCCAGACAGTGTCGGCTGGCGATCCCCAGGGGGAGAGCCTTCTCTGTGAGAGTGCCATCCCTTTGGAATGAGCTACCCCCGGAACTTCGCATAATTCCCGACCTCCCTTCCTTCCATCGTGCCCTAAAAAGCTGGCTTTTCCAGCAAGCCGGCCTGGCTTGAGCAAAATAACGTATTAATTTTAATTCCAATTTTAATTTATTTTATAATGTCTATTAATTTATTGCTTACTGGATTTTTTTATTTAATATTTTTTAACTTTTGTACTACATGTCTTTTATGTTGTACGCCACCCTGAGTCCTTTGGGAGAAGGGCGGCATATAAATCCAATAAATCTGAATCTGAAATCTGACTGGTTTAAAGTATTGGCTATTCCCCAAAACTGAGTGCCACAAAAGAGATGAGTTCTCTTTTAATCTCTTCATCTAAGTCATGTATGAACAAATTGGTTATACTAGATGTGATATTCAACCTGTTGTCCCAAAAAAAATCCTTTTCAAGATGCACTTGATGAGGTGCTGGTGGCCTTTTGCCAGCTGGAGAGATATGCAGCAAGGGGGGGGGGGGGATTCCAGTGATGATTGTCACCTGAGCTGATAGAAATGCAGATGGAGGCACACATAGTGACCCAGTTTCATCATAGAACTAGGTATGGAAAGGCCCTTGGTGCTAAGAGTAGCTTGGTAAATGGAACCTCTATTTGAACTGGAGGAGGTGGCTTCTTAAAATTCACAGGACTAAAGCAAAAGGAGAGCTGGGAAGGGACCCAGAGGCCTCAAACTCCGAAACAGAGTGTGTCATGGTAATGATGATATAATAGCTGACCAGCTGCTGTAAGGCTGTAATACTGAAATGATGATGCAATGAGAATGAGTCAACAAGGTTATCACTTTAAGAGGCTGTAAATATAAGAAAGGCCCTGTGAGGGCATCCTGTGTGTGTGTACATGTGCTTCTGTGCTATTGTTGATGATTGGTTGCCTGACTTTGCCTAGTGAACGTATGTACAGTATATATTCCTTGTAGATAAACCCTAGTTTGTAAGACAAACCTCTGTTTACTCTATTTTACTCCTGAGTTGTCTCAAAATAGTCACATTGAGCGCACTGTGAACTGTCTCAGCGTTGCCATCTGGGGCAGACTGGGGGAGAGGGAAGGGAAAGAAGGAGAAACTCTGCTGGTGGGGAGAGTTAGAACCTGGATTGAATGGGACTTAAACGCAGGCTGAGTAATTCACCAAACCGCTGATGGCTGCAGAGGAAAGTGCTGATCAGCTGGGAAGCCGAAGGTCTTGCTGATCAGCTGGAGCCCCAGAGCAAGTATTAATCAGCTGCGAGCAAAAAGCAAGCATGCCGCCCGGAGAGATGAGACAGCTGGGTCCAAAGCAATGGTGGGTTCCTACTGGATTGGCTCGGTTTGGCTGAACCAGTAGTAGTTTGGCAGCCTGGGTCGCTGGAAATGGCAGCAATTCAGACCTGACATGACTCCAAACTGGTTATCCTGGTGGCGCCACAGGCACTGCTATCTTGTTTTTTGCTTCTGCGCATGCAGAACACCCCCCAAAAGCCCCCAAAACGACCAAAAACATCTCACAATATCACCCAAAATACAGTCTGAAAACAGCCAGAAAATGGCCCAGAAAGTGCCCCAATATTGCCCCAAAACAGCCCCCAAAATGGCCCAAAATCAGCCCTTAAAAGGCCTGGAAAGGGCCCAAAAACACTCCAGAAACTGCCTAAAAAACAACCCCAAAACAGGCCAAAAATGGCCCGAAGAACAGCCCCCAAAATATCCCAAAATACAACCCAAATTACAGCCTGACAATAGCCCAGAAAATTCCCCCAAAATGGCCTGAAAAATGGGCCAAAATACACCCCAGGAGCTGTCTTAAAACAACAGAAAAACACAACAAAAACGGCTCCAAAAACAGCCTGGAAATGGTCTGAAAAACTGATCGAAGCATTTGGGATTATGAGCGCACACAAATTAATCCCTTTGTGAGGCTGAGCTCTTCCCAAGAAGCTCCCATGGGGAGCACAGCCACTTCTTAAAAGACCCCTCACCATGGTTTGGAAATTGCTGGTTGGTTGGAGAAGGATGAAGGAGATGTGGATGCTACAGATTTGGAGTGAACAGATTTGATGTGTGATGAACTGGACTTTGAAGGGAAGTTGGTTGTCACTGGGAAATGGACTTGCCATACCCAACTGGAAAACTGTTTGGAATGGACTCTTTGGAAGAAAATGGATCAACAACTGAGGTTTATAATTTTGAGGAATAAGACACAATACTTGTTTTATTGTTCTCAACCAATAGTTGCTTTATTGTTCTCAACCAAAATCTTAAGAAAAAGTTTTATTTGTAAGAATCAAATCAAATTATTTGTATTTCATCCCGGACAGATCAGAGGCAATGATTATGGTGACTTATGGTAAATAAAAAGCCATTCTTGATTGACTATATGTGACTTTATATAAAATTTAAGGGATGACTATGGAAAGGATGCACAAAATATTGTAACCAATCAACACACTGTACGGAATGGAAGATGTTTTTATGTTGCATGTTTTGTTCGTTTATGTTTGTTTAAAAAATAAAAAAAATAAATTTTAAAAAATTCTAGACTTTATATAAATTAAATACAACTAGATTGTTAATGCTTTGATGTTTTAACTTTCTTGTCGATTCACTACTTTTTAAATTTCGGGCCTGCTTTGCAAGGAGAGGAAACTAATATTGTTCCAATATATTTATTGATACTCAACTGGGGAGGATAATATATGTAAATCTGTTTCTTTCTTCTTGTAACATGTTTTCCCTTCTATTTAAATGTTGTGTTTGTTGTTTTTTTTATTTCTTTTTTAAAAATTTGTAGTTTAAATTAATTTTCCGAATATTTTTTTTTTAAAAGCCACTTTACGAGAAGCAGGTTCATGGGCTCCTCTATTTCTAAGCCGCCTCTAAATTCATGGAAACCTAGCATTACAGTCTTGGAAGGAGCCCTGGAGGTTCAGAGACCTTAAAAAGGTATGGAGGAGGAAAAGGCTGTGACGCGTGGTAGGAAGGGAGTCAGACCTAAGTATTGCAGGGTTCCAGTAAAGTGTGGGCCCTGTGAGGGAGGGAAACGCCTATGGGGACCATGTGGAGACTCTATGGTGGAAGGAAAGACCTGTGAGGGAGGGAAAGGCTCATGAGGAACCAAATGTTTGGATAAGAAAGCATTTGTAAGTCAGGCCTGGGCCTGTGCTAGGCCTCCAAGAGCTTTTCCAAACTCTGAGGCAGCCAGCGTTGCAATTAACAACTTGCACATTCATTTGATGGCTTCATCAGGAAGAGAAGTGGGTGGTGGTAATTCAACAAAGTAATCTCACTTAACCGTTACAACACACAACCAAAGTTGACAGCCCCATGACAGTTGGATTAGTTGTATCATGGCTGGGGGATTATGGCCCTCATAATCTGGAGGACAAGATAGAAGACGGAGACTCCACATGGTGGAATTCCAAAATCAATATAAAAGACCTACCACCCAAAAGCCGTTTTGACCAATTCCACAAATTCTGAACAACCTTTATCAAGCAAGAGTTTCCACATTATTCTCTCCACCTACTGGTCTAAATCTGAGATGTGTCAGAGTTGAAAGTGTCGATTTCTCATCTACACTGTCAATGGGAGATCAGGAATGAAATTCAAGCCTTCTCTAAATTCATCAACTTTTGCCTCCTGTGGATTTTTTTGTGTACAATAAGGGAAGATTTATACCTGAAGTAGCATTGACAGACTGGACTTTGGAAAGCTCTCTCCAACGTGAGTCCTCTGGTGTTTCTCCAGGATTGAATTGAAATGGAAACGTTTCCCACAATCAGGACATCCAAAGGGTTTCTCTTCTGTGCATATCCTACGGTATCTTGCGAATGACCATTTCTAATGAATTTTTCCCACAGTCAGGGCATTCAAACTTTTTCCTCTCCTGTGAGTCCTCTGGTGTAACACCATATTGGAATTCCGACTGAAACGTTTTTCACAATCAGGACATTCAAAGGGTGTCTCTCCTGTGTGAGACCTCTGGTGTGTCACTAGGCTGGAGCTATAACTGAAACCTTTTCCACAGTCAGGACATTCAAAGCGTTTGTTTCCTGTATGTGTCTTCTGGTGACTCATGAGCTGAAATTTGTTAATGAAACTTTCACCACAATACGGGCACTGATATGATTTGCCTCCTGTATGAATACTTCAGTGTTTCACCAGGTTGGAATTGTGACTGTAACTTTTGCCACAAACAGGACCCTTAACTAGGTTTCTCTCTTTTGTGAATCCTCTGGTGTATCATCAGGTGGGATTTCTGACTGAAACGTTTCCCACAATCAGGACATTCAAAGGGTTTCTCTCCTGTATGAGTCCTCTGGTGTTTCACTAGGAGGTAATTCTGACTGAAACCTTTTTCACAGATAGGACATTTGAAAGGTTTTGCTCCTGTGTGAGTCCTCTGGTGTATCCACAGGCGGGAATTGGAAATGAAACTTGTCCCACAAACTGGACACTTGTACGGTTTCTCTCCTGTGTGAGTCCTCTGGTGTATCAACAGGCTGGAATTGTGACTGAAACCTTTCCCACAATCAGGACATTCAAAGGGTTTCTCTCCTGTGTGAGTCCTCTGGTGTTTTACTAGGTGGGAATTCTGACTGAAACCTTTCTCACAGATAGGACATTTGAAAGGTTTCTCTCCTGTGTGAGTCCTCTGGTGTATCACTAGGTGGAAATTCTGTCTGAAACCTTTCCCACAGATAGGACATTCAAAGGGTTTCTCTCCTGTGTGAATCCGCTGATGTACAACCGTGGGAATTGTCACTGAAAACTTTCCCACAAACAGGACATTCAAAGGGTTTCTCTCCTGTGTGAGTCCTCTGGTGCATTATCATGTTGGAATTGCAACTGTAACTTTTGCTGCAAACATGACACTTATATGGTTTCTCTCCTGTGTGAATCCTCTGGTGTTCCATCAGGTGGAATTTCTGATTGAAACCTTTCCCACAGATAGGACATTCAAAGGGTTTCTCTCCTGTGTGAGTCCTCTGGTGTTTCACAAGGGAACAATTCTGACTGAAACATTTCCCACAGTCAGGACATTCAAAGGGTTTCTCTCCTGTGTGAGTCCTCTGGTGTATCACCAACTTAGAATTGTCACTGAAATATTTCCCACAATCAGGACACTCATATGATTTCTTTTTTTTGTTCATCCTCTAGTATATTACCAGGCCAGTGTTTACAGTGAAACTTTCCCCACAGTCAGCGCATTCAAAGGGTCTCTCCCTGGTGTGAGTTCTCTATTGTATCACCAAGTTGCCAAGCTCACTTCATTGGAAGCTCTGCTAGGTGGGTCCTTCCATGAACCACAAGTCAGCTGTTCTGATTAAAGCTTTGGCCACATTAGTATTGCTTTTCTCCAGTGTGGATCATTTCGTGCACACTCAGTTGTGATTTGAAATACGTACTTTGCCCACAATAGACAGGGCTGTGGAGCTCCAAAAGAGGGTCACGTGACTCTAGAACAGGACAACTCTCATAAATGTCAGTAAACTGCCAAAGATTCAAAAATAAATCACGTGACCATGGGGCTACTGCAACAGTCATAAGTGTGAAAAATGTTCCTTAGTCAGGTTTTTCAATGGCATTGTCACTTCGAGTAGCTACTAAACAAACTGTTATAAGGCGAGGACTACCTGTAATGTATCCTTGTGTTCTGCATACGCTACTTTTTCCAGTTTGAAATCTCTTCTTGATCACCTGCTGGGAAAGGAGGAGAAGTTTGTGGTTTTCTGAAGGAAATGGAAATGTTTGATTTCTGGCTTGATTGACTTTCCTTTATAACATTGCTTGTTATTCTCAGTTGTCCGGAGTTCTCTTATTGGCATCCTCTTTGCCTGTAAGATTCAAAGAAATTGTTTATTAAATGATTGCAGATATTATAAAAAAAGAAAAAGAAAACCGTATATATTAAAGGTAAAAAGGAAATATGTCACAATGCTAAAATAACATTAGATTCATTATGATTTATTCGACACATTGAAGTTTACGGAGATCCAAGTTCACATTTGCATTCAACCATAAAATTCGGTCAATACAAATTCTTAGTATAGCAATTATTGGATAGAATCACTGTAATTAAGACAAATACAAGTTATAACAGAATAATAGAATGGGAAGGAACCTTAAAGGTCTTCTGGTCCCACCTTCTGCTCTACCATTTCAAAAGTGGCCATTAAATCTCTTTTTGGAAGCTTCCAGTGATGGACCACCCAAAGGTTCTGAAGATATGGTTAGGGAATGATATAAAGGCAATGAATTTTGGAAATATAAAGAAGAGCTTTTCATCATTTATAGTAGGTATGTCACAAAGCAAAGGAATGTTGGAGTAAGATACACATCTTAATAGAAGTCTATTAAAGTGAATATAAAATAAAACCAGATAGTTCATTTTAGGCTTAATGGTTAAAGAACTTTGAAAAAATGAATATAGTTTGATTTAGTTCAAAATATAGTTTGATTTTGGGCTCTGTAGATTAGATAAGTTTGTTGTTATAGAAGTGGCTAGTTTATATTATCTTATGAAAGTAAATAGTTGAGGTTTTATGTTATCCCCTTATTCTAGTGCACCAAAGGAGAGAATTCAAAGCTTTTCTTTTCCTTATCCCCTTATCCCTTCACTTATCTCGCTCCACCTTTTCCTCCCTTCTACCATTATTTTCACTTTTCTTTGCACTTCTATATTTTATATTTTGATCAATTTCTTGTGAAGAAAAAAACCTAAATTCTTAACACTGCAAAGGGTTTCTATAAAATATATCTGGAAGTGATGGGGATAGATTATACAATTGCAGATATATGGATTCAGAGAAAATAGAAATAAACAAACCTACAAATTTATATATTTGGAAAATCTATGTGTTTTCAGCCCGAAAAGTATTCCAAAATTGTTACAGTCAAACATTTTGATACTTTTAGGGATGTGGAGGCCTTAAGTGATGAAATGATGCCTAAATCCTCTGCAAGATGTGAAACAATCGTTTTGCCCATGGAAGTCCTGAGATCAAAGTAAGGGCAGAAAATCCTTTCCACAACTACTCTGTTGACATTCCTATTGAAGCAGTCCTCACTTACTGACTGCATTTGGGACTTGCCTGTGTCACTAAGCAGGCTGATCATGAACCAAACAGTCTAAGTTGCTCCCGGTTTCTCCTCCCACCTGTCCTCAACTCACCTGCCAGCTGCTGCTTCGATCCTCGGAAGAGGCGCCAGAGCCTCTCTACACGCCACTCTCCCCTCGTCTCCCGTGAGTGTTTCTGAAAAGGAAGTTCCCCTGTGCTTCTCTTCTTCCATCCTTTCTAGCAATATGATACTCGATGGTTTTAACTCCTTTACACTCAACCACCGAGTCCTGGTGGCTCTCCAGTCACAGATGCTACCATCTCCTGATAGGAGGCTGAAAAACAGGCTTGTCCCATCTCTACCGATAGCATTGGCCAGATCCCCTCACTTATTATGTGCTATCCGTCATGTTAAGACTCCTAGGAACCTATATTTGCAGCTGAGCCAAGTGAAATATAATTAGTACTGAGAGACTGCTATCACATCACTCCGGTCTCTTGTTACTCAATTCCTACAATTGTTCATCGTATGTTTTACCCTCCAGTCCCGTACATACAAATACAATAGCAGAGTTGGAAGGGACCTTATAGGTCTTCTAGTCCAACCCCCTGCGTGGGCAGGAGCCTTATACCATTTCAGACAAATGGCTATCTAACATCTTTTTAAAGACTTCCAGGGTTGGGGCATTCACATCTTCTGGAGGCAAGCTGTTCCAGAGGTTAATTGGAAGAAAATAGGGAAGAAAATGGGAAGAAAATAGCAGAGGTTAATTGTTCTAACTGTCAGGAAATTTCTCCTTAGTTCTAAGTTGCTTCTCTCCTTGATTAGTTTCCACCCATTGCTTCTTGTCATGCCCCCAGGTGCCTTGGAGAATAGTTTGGCTCCCTCTTCTTTGTGGCACCCTCTGAGATATCGGAACACTGCTATCATGTCTCCCCTGGTCCTTCTCTTCATCAAACTAGACATACCCAGTTCCTGCAACCGTTCTTCATATGTTTTAGCCTCCAGTTCCCTAACCATCTTGGTTGCTCTTCTCTGCACTCTTTCCAGAGACTCCACGTTTTTTCTACATCGTGGCGACCAAAACTGTATGCAATATTCCAAGTGTGGCCTTACCAAGGCACTATACAGTGGCATTAACACTTCACGTGATCTAGATTCTATCCCTCTGTTTATGCAGCCTAGAACTGTGTTGGCTTTTTTGGCAGCTGCTGCACACTGCTGGCTCATATTTAAATGGCTGTCCACTAAGATTCCTAGATCCCTCTCACAGTTGCTACTGTTGAGCAAGGTACCACCTATACTGTACTTGTGCATTTTGTTTTTCTTGCCTAAATGTAGAACCTTACTTTTTTCACAATTGAATTTCATTTTATTAGATAGTGCCCAATGTTCAAGTTCGTCAAGATCCTTCTGTATCTTAAGCGTATCTTCTGGAGTGTTGGCTATTCCTGCCAGCTTGGTGTCGTCTGCAAATTTGATGAGTTCCCCATTTATCCCCTCATCCAAATCGTTGATGAAGATGTTCTACCTGTAATGTATCCTTGTGTTCCACATACTCTACTTTTTCAGTTGGAAATCTCTACTTGATCACCTGCTGGGGAAGCAGGAGAAGTTTGGGGTTTTCTGAAGGAAATGGAAATGTTTTGATTTCTGTCTTGATTGACTGTCCTTTTTAACATTGCTTGTTATTCTCAGTTGTCCGGAGTTCTCTTATTGGCATCCTCTTTGCCTGTAAGATTCAAAGAAATTGTTTATTAAATGGTTGCAGAAGATGTAAAAAAGAAAAAGAAACCATACACATTAAAGGTAAAAAGGAAATATTCCACGATGCAAAAATAACCTTAGATTAATTATGATTTATTTGACACATTGAAGTTTATGGAGATCCAAGTTCACATTTGCATTCAACCATGAAATTCTCTTGTTGACTTGGGTGAATACAAATTCTTAGTATAGCAATTATTGGATAGAATTGCTGTAATTAAGACAAATACAACAGAATAATAGGGTAGAAAGGGACCTTAAAGGTCTTCTGGTCCCACCTTCTGCTCACCCATTTCAAAAGTGGCCGTTAAATCTCTTTTTGGAAGCTTCCAGTGATGGACCACCCAAAGGTTCTGAAGATATAGTTAGGGAATGAATTTTGGAAATATAAACAAGAGCTTTTCATCATTTATAGTAGGTATGTCACAAAGCAAAGGAATGTTGGAGTAAGATACACATCTTAATAGAAATCTATTAAAGTGAATATAAAATAAAACCAGATAGTTCATTTTAGGCTTAATGGTTAAAGAACTTAGAAAAAATGAAACATAGATGTTATATATGTTGATTGAGGCAGGAATACTTTGTGCACAAAAATGGAAGAATATTTTCATTTCCACAATGGATGAATGGCTGCAAAACCTGATGGAGTCATCAGAGATGGATAAATTGGCTTCTTTGATTAAAAAAAGGAATAATTTTATTTGTACATGGAAGCTGCTTTGTTCATGAGCTAGAGGAAAAGTATTGTTTAATTTCGGTCTCTGTATATTAGATAAGTTTGTTGTAATAGAAGTGGCTGGTTTATATCTATATAAATAAAAATGTACAATAGTTTGTACGAAGCCGCTAATCTCAAAAACTACTGCACCGATTTACACCAAATTTTGACACAATGTTCCCATGGACTTCCGATAATAGAATACGTACTTATTTTGTGGCTATCACACGTGTGTCATGTGTAAGTTACACAAATGTACCCACTGATCAGGTTTTCACCTCCCTGTAGCTCCTCCCATCCAGCTGCTAAGTCATGCACATTCCTAACGGCTGAAAGTGTGAAGGGCCTTGAGGCGGCGCGTTGCCAAGGGCAACAGGGGAATCTCCTCATGACTGTTGGTTTTTTGGAAGCCATGGAGTCCGGGCAGGGGTTTCTTCAGTTCCTGGCTCAAGCACCACCTACCAGGCAGAGCCTGAAGAAACTGAAGGGAAAATTCTCCAGGCAAGTCTTCCCCAGACAGCCTCCCTCCCCCACCCACCCCCAACCTCTTCCCACCACTTGGCTATTCAAAGGCAAATTCAAAGGCAAGATAATTTCCCTTCATTGAGGCAGCTTTTTGTGCTGGATTTTAAAACAGAAGCAGGAGATTAGAGGAACAGTAAAAAAAAAAAAAAACAGTTACTCTGCCTTGCTTGCCAGGGAGCTCAAAATGAGTAAACATTTAAAATGTGGCGCGTCCTCACTAGAATGGCCACCCCACGCGCCCTGAGGCTCCGGAGAAGCCCGAAACTAAAACCCTCAGTGAAGTCTTTACAACGTGCTTCCGCTCAGTCTTATAATAAAGCGGTGTTATGGAGTAAGGTTTCTGGAGCCTTTAAACACGCACAGTTGCAGGAAAAGCTGTAGCTAGAAATAAGACATAAGATGAGTTTCCTGGTCTCATCTGAGGTTTCTTCACCAGGGAATTAATATTGGACATTCTTTTTTTTGGCTGGTGTCTTTTCAGCCCATCACTGTGCTGGTGCCTATCATTTTTCATAACATGCGTCATACTTTAGGAACATTTGAAGTTGAACCCATATCATCATTATAGAAGTGGCGTTTTAGGTATGTAGGTAGAGGAAGACATAGAGAGAGGGATAAATGCGGTAGGTAGGTAGGTAGGTAGGTAGAGGGATAGAGAGGGGGAAAACAGTAGGTAGGTAGGTAGGTAAGTACACGGATAGAGAGGGAGAAATACAGTAGATAGGTAGGTAGAGGGATAGAGAGAGGGAGATATATGGTAGGTAGGTAGGTAGGTAGGTAGGTAGGTAGGTAGGTAGAAGGATAGAGAGAGGGAGATATACAGTAGGTAGGTAGGTACGTAGGTAGAGGGAGAGAGTAAGAAATACAGTAGGTAAGTAGGTTGGGGGTTATATGGTGGTTGTGTGTACACAGTTTGGTTGGCCATTTAACCAGACTGGGCCACAGCAACACATGGCCGGGTACCGCTAGTTATCTTATGAAAGTAAATAGTTGAGGTTTTACATTAGCACCTTATTCTAGTGCGCCAAAAGGAGTCAGAATTCAATGCTTTTCTTTTCCTTATCCCCTTATCCCTTCATTTATCTCGCTCCTCCTTTTGGAGGAGCGAGGAAGGACTTTGTTCTTCTTGTCTGCACTCTTTCTACAGCCTAAACACTTATGTATCCTGGAGACCAAAACTGGATGCAGTATTGAAAGTGTAGTCTTACTACAGTATAATACAATACTAACACTTTATGTGATCTTGATACTATCCCTGTATATTTATATTTTATATTTATTCAGATTTATAATACCGCGCCTCTCTCCCCGAAGGGACTCGGGGCGGTGCACAGGGAAGTAGAATAAAATATATAGCACAATAATAAATAAATACTAAAAACCTATTAAACAAATAATACCCTGTGCTAAAACCCATTAAAATTAACCCTTAAAATCTAATAAAACAATTTAGCATTCAGTCTTCAGTTGGTGTGTGGATTAGGCCAAGCCGGCGAGGTGGAAAAAGTAGGTCTTAAGATGTTGGCGGAAGGAGCGGAGGACTGTGATGCTGCAGACTACGAGTGAATTGAATTTTTTGGCAATTACAGCCCACTGTGATTGTTTCTAGGTCCCCGACACAATTTCTGCTCTTGAGCCAGGTACAACCTCTCCTATAGATGTGTATTTAGCTATTTTTTGCCTGCGTGTAAGACCTTACTTTTCTCACCACTGAATTGCATTTTATTGGAAAGGGCCCAGTGTTCACATGTGTCAAGATCCTTCTGTATCTTGGAGTTATCCTTAAAGCAATGATGGCGGATCTTTTCGGGGACGCGACCCAGAACAGAAGCTGCCAAGTACGCATGCACACAACAGAAATAAGAAGGCCAGCTGTTCCGGTTTTTGGGATTGCCACACATGTTAAGAAAAGCTGATTGTCACATGAGCATGTGCACCAGGAGTCCAGAAGAGGAACCAGTGATGCCACATGTGCCAGCCGACATGGTTCCACATTTAGGCACGTATGCAATAGGTTTAAAGTATTGGCTATTCCCCGCATCTTGGTGTCACCTGCAAATTTGATGAGTTCTCTTTTAATCTATTCATCTAAGTCACGTTTCAACAAACTGGATATACTAGGTAGATGAGGCATTCAAGCTGTTGTTCCAAACATACTTTTCAAGATGCAAATGATGAGGTGTCGGTGGTCTTTTGCCAGCTGGAGAGATATGTAGCAGGGGGGATTTCTACAGCCTAAATACATTTGTATCCTGGCGACCAAAACTGAATGCAGTATTCAAAGTGTAGTCTTACTACTACAGTATAACACAGTACTAACACTTTGCGTGATCTTTGATACGATCCCTGTGATACTGCAGACTAGGACTGAATTGACTTTTTGGCTATTACAGTACACTGTAGGAAGATAGCCCTCTCCTAGAAAAATGAAATATCCTAGGAAATATTGTGTTGGAAGAAATCTTCTTCTGGGTTCTGCTCCAAGTGGGGAAAAAGACACTGGAGACATGGAGGCTGCTTAGAAAGATGGTTTAATGGTGGACAGGACCACATGGCTTGAGGTCCTGGGGAAAAGGTGATCACATGTTCCCAGGTGTTGGTTGAAGAAGAAGAGGCAGAAGGAAAAAAGGGCTGAGTGAGGGGCTTGCAGGGCTTTTTATAATCTGTTCAGCCCCCACCTATCTGTTTCCTGTTCCTGTGTAAGACATGTATTCCTGGTTGGTTGCCAGACTCACATGGGGCAATGCATGGGCAACTCTCTAGGCTGAGTTCTCAGATGCCATATGCTCAGTAAGGCCACATCACCCTGGAGCTGATGGGAAGGGGTCTTTTGTTATGTGAATAGACTGGCTTGGCATCTCAATGGCCCATTGACAAAAGGTGGAGTAGGCAGGAAGCTGCGGGAATTAAAACATGTTTTTCCCTTATCACATTCAGAGTAGAATAATATTCTGCCTTTTCAATATTTGCTACGATATTTCATTTTTCTAGGAGAGGGCTGAGTGATAACTTCCAACAATTGAAAAGGCAGAATGTTATAATTCCCTGGATGAGAAAAGGAGAAACATGCTCTTGGAAAGCAGCCCCACCTTTGTTAATAGCCCCAGAAAGACAAAAAACATCTCATCTGCAATACAAAACAGCTCCAGGGTGATGGGATTAGCCCTCCTCACTCAGATCCAAACAAGGACAAAAGCCATTAAGCCATAATGCGGGAAGCCCCATTACAGGGTAGAGCAGAGGAATTTGTGACTTTTCTGCAGGAGAAAACCGCTCAGATACAGAACGGGTTACCCTCCATTGATGGCCCAGCGGGATGCCACGAGACAGATCTTGTTTGGGAGGAGTTTGACTCCGTTACTTCCGATGATATGGACAGGTTACGTGGGCGACTGCGAGCCACCACATGTTTATTGGACCCGTGCCCCTCCTGGCTTGTACTAGCATCCTGGGAGGTGACACGAGGCTGGCTCCAAGAGGTTGTCAACGCATCCTTAAGTGAGGGTTCCTTGCCTGCTTCCCTAAAAGAAGCGATGGTGAGGCCCCTCCTTAAGAAGCCCTCTTTGGATCCAGCTCTTTTAAACAACTACCGTCCAGTCTCCAACCTTCCCTTTGTGGCGAAGGCTGTTGAGAGTGTGGTGGCACAACAGTTTCCCCGTCACCTGGAGGAAGTTGACTATCTAGATCCGCGCCAGTCCGGCTTTCGGCCCGGGCATAGCACCGAGACGGCATTGGTCGCGTTGGTTGATGATCTCTGGAGGGCCAGAGATGGGGGTTGTTCCTCCATCCTGGTCCTATTAGACCTCTCGGCGGCTTTCGATACCATCGACCATGGTATCCTATTGCATCGGCTGGGGGGGTTGGGAGTGGGAGGCACCGTCTTACGGTGGTTCTCCTCCTACCTCTCTGGCCGATCGCAGTTTGTGTTGGCAGGGGGGCAGAGGTCGACCTCGAGACCACTCACTTGTGGGGTGCCTCAGGGGTCGGTCCTCTCGCCTCTCCTGTTTAACACATACATGAAGCCGCTGGGTGAGATCATCCGTGGTTTTGGGGTAGAATACCATCTATACGCTGATGATACTCAGTTGTATATATCTACCCCAAACCACCCCAACGATGCCGTAGCGGTGATGTGCCAGTGCCTGGAAGCCGTGCGGATCTGGATGGGAAGTAACGGACTTAGGCTCAACCCGACCAAGACCGAGTGGCTGTGGTTTCCGGCTGCCCGATTCAACCAGCTCACTCCATCGCTGGCCATAGGGGGCGAACATCTTGCCCCTGTGGATGGGGCGCGCAATTTGGGTGTCCTCCTGGATTCCCGGCTGTCCATGGAAGATCAAGTGACAGCCGTGGCCAGGAGGGCGTTTTACCAGGTTCGCCTGGTTCGCCAATTGCGCCCCCTATTGGATCGGGACGCTCTGCGCACAGTCACTCATGCGCTCGTGACATCCCGACTGGACTATTGTAACTCTCTCTACATGGGGCTCCCCTTGAGGTGCACCCGGAGACTTCAGCTAGTCCAGAATGCAGCCGCGCGAGCAATTATGGGAACCGCTAGGTTTACCCATGTAACACCGCTCTTGCGCGAGCTGCACTGGCTACCTGTCGTCTTCCGGGTGCGCTTCAAGGTGTTAATTATCATCTTTAAAGCGCTCCATGGCTCGGGACCTAGCTATCTGCGGGATCGGATCCTGCCTCATACATCCTCGCGGCCGATTCGCTCCCACAGAGAGGGACTTCTCCGGGTGCCGTCCACTAGACACTGTCAGCGGGCGACACCCAGGGGAAGGGCTATCTCTGTGGCGGGCCCGGCCCTCTGGAACGACCTCCCCCCCGATATCAGGACGACCACGGACCTCTGCTCCTTCCGTCTTAAATTAAAGACTCACTTTTTCTGTCTGGCCGGCCTAGGATGAGTCTCTCTGCCTCTGGGGTTTTATGGGGAATTAGTATTATTTAGTTTTAATGGGAATTTTAGCGCAGGTTATATTTAATTTGTTTTTAGAATTGTTGTATGTATTTGGTTTTTATTCTACCTGTGCACCGCCCCGAGTCCTTGTGGGGAGAGGGTGCGGTTTTACAAATTAAATTATTATTATTATTATTATTATTATTATAATAGGAATTGCCCAAAGCCCCTGCATTACCATCACACAGCAAGACTCAACCCTGTTTTTCGGCCTCCTATCAGGAGATGGCAGCATTTGTAACTGGAAAGGCAACAATACAATAGCGGCCTTTGGGGTTGAGATTAAAGGAGTTAAAACCATCGAGTATTGTATTGCTAAAAAGGATGTGGAAAGAGAGAAGCACAGAGGAACTTCCTCTTCCGGAACACTCAGAGAACACGTTTTTCGCGCAGAGAGGCTCTTCCGAGGATCGAAGCAGCAGCTGGGAGGTGAGTTGAGGGCAGGTGGGAGGAGAATCCAGGAGCAACTCAGGCTGTTTGTTTCCCTCCACGGCCTGGAAGCAGAGAAGCAACTAGATAGAATGTGGATTAAGAGTTGGGAGGAACCTTTGAGGTCATCTAGTCCAGCTCCTTGCTCCAGCAGGAAACCTTTTACATCTCAGGCACGTGGCTGTCCAGTCTCTTCCTGAAAGCCTCCAGTGATGGAGCATCCACCACTTCTGCAGGTAAACCGGTTAATTGTTCTCACAGTCAGGAAACCTCTCCTTGTTTCCAGGTTGCTTCTCTCCTTGATTCGTTTCCATCCATTGCTTCTTGTTCTGCCTTCAGATGCTCTGGAGAAGAGGTTGAGCCCCTCTTCTTTGTGGCAGCCCCTCAAGTATTGGAAGACCGCTCTCATTTCACCCGCCCTATTCTATAGAGTAGACATACTCAATTCCTGCAGCCATCCTTGTATGTTTTAGCCTCAAACCCCCAAATATGTTTGTTGCTCTTTCATTTCTTCTCTTTTAGTACTAAGTCCAGTATAGTTGACCCTCTAATTCTGTCCTCACCTTTTGGATGACAAAAATGTCAGGTTCCTCAGGGCCTTCTGCTTAAGCAAGAGATTGGACTAGATCAGTGTTTCTCAACCTTGGCGAGTTGGTCCGCTTGGAGAAGGGTGGGGTATAAATATAATATAATATATAAATCCTGTGGACTTCAACTCCCAGAATCCCTCAGCCAGCTATGAGTCCTGTGGATTTCAACTCCCAGAATCCCCCAGCCAGCTGGCTGGGGGATTCTGGGAGTTGAAGTCCACAGGTCTTAAAATCGCCAAGGTTGAGAAACGCTGAACTAGAGAGATTTCCAAGACCCCTTTCTGTTGTTCTGTTATTGGCCTTGTTATCAGACAGACAGATTATCAGAGTTGGGAGGGATCTAGTCCAACCCTCCCCCCGCCCAAACTGGAGATCCTACACCATTTCTGACAAATGGCAGTCCAGTCTCTTCTTGAAAGCCTCCAGTGATGAAGCTCCCACAACCTCCGAAGGCCAAGTTGTTCCATTAGTTGAGTGTTCTCAGTGTCAGAAAGCTCCTCCTTATTTCTAGGTTGAATCTCTCCTTGGACAGTTTCCATCCATTATTCCTTGTCTGGCCTTCAGGAGTCTTGGAAAATAGTTTGACACCCCCCCTCCTCTGTGGCAGCTCCCCAAATATTGGAAGACTGCCTGTCTTCCCTGATTCTTCTTCACTGGACTAGCCATGCCTACTTCCTGTAACCGTTCTTCATATGTTTTTGTCTCCAGTCCCCTGATCATTTTAGTTGCTCTTGTCTGCACTTTTTCTAGAGTCTCCACATCTTTTTTTATAGTGTCATGACCAAAACTGGACAGTATTCTAAGAGTGGTCTTACTAAGGCTTTATAGAGTGGTATTAGGTCCTCACTTGATCTTGATTGTACCCCTCTGTTAATACAATTTAGGATTGCATTGGCTTTTTTGGCTGCCGCCACACACTGTTGGCTTGTATTTAATTGGTTGTCCACTAGTACTCCAAGATTCCTGTCACAGTTACTGCTATTAAGCCTAGTTTCACCCAGTCTATAGGTGTACTTTTGATTTTTGTGTCTAAGTGTAGGACTTTATTTTTCTCTACATTGAATTTCATTTTGTTAGATAAGGCTCAGTGTTCAAGTCTGTCAAGATCCAGATGGATCTTGAGCCTATGTTCTATGGTGTTAGCTATTCCTGCCAGCTTTGTATCATCTGCAAATTTGGTAAGTTCTCCTTCTATTGCCTCATCTAAATTGTTTATGGAGATATTGAAGAGTACTGGGCCTAAGATGGAACTGACTGCCGTAAATAGTCATGCCATCAAAATCTTAATTCATGGCCCTCTAGCTCATGTAACCTTAATTTGAAGAGTCACCCACTCTTTTTGCCAAGGATCAAAGTACAATTTCAAATCTGATAAACCCAAGCTGCCTCTTACCTTAGCATCTTGCAATAATTTATATTTCATTCTTGCAATATGAACTTAGAGATCTCCATCTGCCATTGTTTAAAAGGAGTATCACAAGTATTGGTAAAGTCTGAAACAGAAAATGTATCTGGTAATTAGGGTGTTGGAGACTAAAACATAGAAAGAACGGTTACACTAGTTGGGTATGCCTAGTCTACAGAGAAGGGATGCGGTGGCTCAGTGTCTAAGACGATGAGCTTGTCGATCAGGTCGGCAGTTCAGTGGTTCGAATCCCTAGTGCCACGTAATGAGGTGAGCTCCTGTTACTTGTCCCAGCTTCTACCAACCTAGCAGTTTGAAAGCATGTAACAATGCAAGTAGAAAAATAGGAACCACCTTTGGTGGGAAGGTAATAGTGTTCCCTGTGCCTCTGGCCACATGACCTCGGTGAGGTCTTCAGACATCGCTGACTCTTCGACTTTGAAACAGAGATGAGCACTGCCCCCTAGAGTCGGGAACAACTAGCACATATGTAAAAGGGAAACCTTTAATGAGAAGGACTAGTGGAGACATGACAGCAGTGTTCCAATATTTGAGGGGCTCCTACGAAGAAAAAAAAAGTCAAACTATTTTCCAAAGTATAAAAAGAAACAATGGATGGAAACTCCTAATTAATGTAACATGTTCTTTTAGCATTGTGGCATGTTTTCTTTTTACCTTTAATGTATATTCTTTTCTTTTTTCACATCTTTTGCAAACAATTTATAGCCAATGAAAATTACTCTTTTCTTTGAATCATATAGCAAAGAAGACTGCAAATAGAGAACTCCGGACAACTAAGAATAACAAGCAACATTAAAAAGGAAATCAAATCAAACCAGAAATCAAAATATTTTCCATTTCCTTCTGAAAATCCCAATGTTCTTATTCCCCAGCAAATGATCAAGAAGAGATTTGAAACTGGAAAAACTAGAGTATGCAGAACACAAGGATACATTACAGGTTGTCCTCGACTTATCACAGTTAATTTAGTAACTGATGTAACTCAGAAAAGCTCCTTTGTGGTTGATGGAAGGACCCGCATAGGAGAGGGCTTCTACAAGTGCTCCCAATGAAGTGAGCTTGGCAACTTGGTGATACATTAGAGAAATCACACCAGGGAGAAACCCTTTGAATGACTGATTGTGGGGAAAGTTTCAGTCTAAACACCAGCCTGGTAATATGCTAGAGGATGCACACACAAAAGAAATCATATGAGTGTTCTGATTGCGGGAAATGTTTCAGTCACAATTCTAAGTTGGTGATACACCAGAGGACTCACACAGGAGAGAAACCATTTGAATGTCCTATCTGTGGGAAAGGTTTCAGTCAGAAATACACCCTGGAGAATCACCAGAGGATTCACACAGGAGAGAAACCTTTCAAATGTCCTGAGTGTGGGAAAGGTTTCAGTCAGAAATACACCCTGGAGAATCACCAGAGGACTCACACAGGAGAGAAACCTTTCAAATGTCCTGAGTGTGGGAAAGGTTTCAGTCAGAATGCCCACCTAGTGACACACCGGAGGACTCACACAGGAGAGAAACCCTTTGAATGTCCTGAGTGTGGGAAAGGTTTCAGTCAGAATTCCTACCTAGTGATACACCAAAGTACTCACACAGGGGAGAAACCATTTGAATGTCCTGACTGTGGGAAACGTTTCAGTCGGAATTCCTACCTAGTGATACACCAGAAGACTCACACACAGGAGAAACCATTTGAATGTCCTGACTGTGGGAAATGTTTCACTACAAATTCCGGCCTTGTGATGCACCAGAGGATCCATACGGGAGAGAAACCTTTTGAATGTCCTGCATGTGGGAACAGTTTCAGTCAAAAGTCCTACCTGGTAAATCACCAGAGGATTCACACAGGAGAGAAACCCTTTGAATGTTCCTATTGTAAGAAAAGTTTCAATCACAAGTCCCACCTATTTGTACACCAGAGGATTCACACGGGGGAAAAACCCTTTGAATGTGCTCTTTGTGGGAAAAGTTTCAGACACAACAACAGCCTAGTGCTTCATCAGAAGACTCACACAGGAGAGAAACTCTTTGAATGTCCTGATTGTGGGAAAAGTTTCATTAGAAAATCCGAGGTCATCAGTCATCAGAGGACACACACAGGAGAGAAACCGTTTGAATGTGCTCTTTGTGGCAAAAGTTTCAGTCACAAATCCCAACTGGTTGTACACCAGAGGATTCACACAGGAGAGAAACGATTTCAATGTGCTCTTTGTGGGAAAGGTTTCAGACGGAATGGCGACCTGGTGATACACCAGAGGAGTCACACAGGAGAGAAACCATATGAGTGTCCGGTTTGTGGAAAAAGTTTCATTGACAAATCCAACCTGGTGAAACACCAGAGGACTCACACAGGAAAGAGACCATTTAAATGTGTTCTTTGTGGGAAAAGTTTCACTCACAGTTCCCAACTGATGAATCACAGGAGGAGGACTCACACAGGAGAGAAATCATACCAGTGTCCATATTGTGTGGAATGTTTCATTACAGAATCCCAGCTGATGAGTCACCAGAGGACTCACACAGGACAGAAACTGTATGAGTGTTCTGTTTGTGAGAAAATTTTCAGGTACAATTGCAACCTGGTGATACACCAGAGGACTCACACAGGTGAGAAACCGTATGAGTGTTCTGTTTGTGGAAAAAGTTTCGCTGAGAATTCCAAACTGTTGAGACACCAGAGCACTCATACAGGAGAGAGACCATTTCAATGCGTTATTTGTGGCAAAAGTTTCTGTAACAATTCCCAACTGATGAATCACAGGAGGAGGACTCACACAGGAGAGAAATCATACCAGTGTCCATATTGTGGGGAATGTTTCATTAAAAAATTCCAGCTGATGAGTCACCAGAGGACTCACACAGGAAAGAAACTGTATGAGTGTCCTGATTGTGGGAAAAGCTTCGGGCACAATTGCAACTTGGTGATACACCAGAGGACTCACACAGGCGAGAAACCGTATGAGTGTTCTGTTTGTGGCAAAAAATTCCGTCAGAGGTCCCACGTACAGATACACCAGAGGACTCACGCAGGCAAGAAACCATTGGAATGTCCTGATTGTGGGGAAAGTTTCATTACAAAATTGGAGCTCGCAAATCACCAGAGGAGACACATAGCAGAGAAAAGTTGCTGAGTTTGGAGAAGGCTTGAATTTCATTTCTGAACTTTCGTGTAGATGAGAAATAGACTGTACAAGTTTCAACCTGTAGTTGGAGGGTGGGGGGAATTGGAATGTGTTATTTGATAAACGTGAACTGTTTCTGGATATCATATATTTATTGTTTCCATCTTCAACCTTGTTGTCCTCCAGATTATGACTGCCATATTTCCTCATGGATCCTTTTTCAGGAGGGTTCCTGAACTTCCGGTTTGCCTGTAGGGCCAGTTTTTCGTGCTCCGTACCCTTCAGGGAATCTCCTGAATCCTCTGAAGGGCCTTCGGGGGTGACGCTGTTTTCACCCTACCCAGGTGCCTATAAAGCCTCTGGAGCCTAGGGAAGGAAAAAAAAGCATGACAAAATGGGGGGGGGCACGCACTGGTCATGCGCATAGCATTATGGGTGTGGCATGCATGACCCCCATGTGCTCCCCCTGCTTTTGGCATGCTAGCCACAAAAGTTTCGCCATCATTGATCTAGGTGCTTGCTCGCCCCAAGCCCTAGCTCCGTCGTATCCTTGGCTGTGGGTGGAGTTTTGGCCCCCACTTCTTCTCACCTGTATGGACTGGATTTGTAAAAGCCCCTTCCTCCAATTTACATGAGGGTTCCATTTTTGGAGCCAGGGTAATCCAAGCAAAAAGGGTTTCTCCATTCCGGGGGCTACAATGAAACAGAGGTTAGGGATCCCCCATCCACATCTCCACTGGTTCGGTTAAAAAGTGAGCTGGGCCTTCCCCAGCTATTGACGCATCCAGCTAGCAAAATGCTATGGGCACCCTCAGTGTTCTCAGTCCCAGTCTTTCTTTTTTAAAATTTTTTATTTATTTATTTATTCTTATAAAAATAAAATCATACAAACATAATTTTAAACATATTGCCGTCACAGCGCGAGAAAGCATAACATTTAAATAACCAAACTTAACATTACCGTCCTAATAATAGGCCTAATATTTAACACCAACATTTACACTATATACAGCCCATCTAGTCAACGTACCTACTTCATCAATTCTTATTCGTCCTTTAATTTCTGATTAATATTATTTATCAATATCTGATTTAAACATATATTATTGCTTCAGTTGTTATTATTCGGTCGTTCCCGTACCCAGTTATACCACCTCTTCCACGAGTTGTAGAATTCTGAGTCCTTTTTTCCTTTAATTAATTTTGTTAATCTATCCGATTCTGCACATTCATTAATTTTATTTATTACTGCCCTATCCATTGGTATTTGATCACTCTTCCATTCCTGGGCAAATGCCAATCTTGCCGCAATAATTATGTGCAACACCAAAAACCATATCTCCATGTTGATATCTGGGGGTTTGAGTCCTAACAGGAAGGTTTCAGGTTTCAAATCTAATTGATGTTGGGTGATTTCTATTAACCACTGCCTGATTTTTTTCCAGTATTTAATCACCATTGGGCAGGTCCACCACTGATGGAAATAGGTCCCCTCTATGACCACATTTCCAGCAATTAGGCATGGTCCCAGGGAACATTCTGGCAAGTCTTGCCGGGGGTAGATGCCACCGATATATCATTTTATATGTATTTTCCTTATACGAGGCTGCCATAGTCAATTTCATATTTTTGAACCAAATTTCTTCCCAACTTTGAAAGTCCAATGTGCGTCCCCAAGCAATCATGCAGTCTTTGACCACTTCTTCCCCTACGTCTAATAACAATAGATGTCCGTAACACTTGGAGAGCATCCCTTTCTCTGTTCCAAAAAGAACCTTACAATACAATACAATAGCAGAGTTGGAAGGGACCTTGGAGGTCTTCTAGTCCAACCCCCTGCATGGGCAGGAATCTTATACCATTTCAGACAAATGGCTGTCTAACATCTTTTTAAAGACTTCCAGGGTTGGGGCATTCACAACTGCTGGAGGCAAGCTGTTCCAGAGGTTAATTGTTCTTACTGTTAGGAAATTTCTCCTTAGTTCTAAGTTGCTTCTCTCCTTGGTTAGTTTCCACCCATTGCTCCTTGTCCTGCCCCCAGGTGCCTTGGAGAAAAGTTTGACTCCCTCTTCTTTGTGGCACCCTCTGAGATATCGGAACACTGCTATCATGTCTCCCCTGGTCCTTCTCTTCATCAAACTAGACATACCCAGCTCCTGCAGCCGTTCTTCATATGTCTTAGTCTCCAGTCCTCTAATCATCTTGGTTGCTCTTCTCTGCACTCTTTCCAGAGTCTCCACGTCTTTTCTACATCGTGGCGACCAAAACTGTATGCAGTATTCCAAGTGTGGCCTTACCAAGGCACTATACAGTGGCATTAACACTTCACGCGATCTAGATTCTATCCCTCTGTTGATGCAGCCTAGAACTGTGTTGGCTTTTTTGGCAGCTGCTGCACACTGCTGGCTCATATTTAGATGGTTGTCCACTAGGATTCCGAGATCCCTCTCACAGTTGCTACTATCGAGCAAGGTACCACCTATACTGTACTTGTGCATTTGGTTTTTCTTGCCTATATGTAGGACCTTACTTTTTTCACAATTGAATTTTATTTTATTAGACAGTGCCCAATGTTCAAGTTTGTCTAGATCCTTCTGTATCTTAAGCCTATCTTCTGGAGTGTTGGCTATTCCTGCCAGCTTGGTGTCGTCTGCGAATTTGATGAGTTCCCCATTTATCCTCTCATCCAAATCGTTGATGAAGATGTTAAAGAGTACTGGGCCTAAAACAGAGCCTTGGGGGACTCCACTGCATACTTCCTTCCATGTAGATGCAGTTCCATTGAGGACTACACGTTGAGTGCGGTTGGTCAGCCAGTTGCGAATCCATTTGGTGGTGCTGCTGTCTAACCCACAATTTTCTACTTTATCTAATAGTAGGTTATGGTCTACTTTATCAAATGCCTTACTGAAGTCCAGGTAAATTATATCAACAGCATTCCTCTGGTCCACTGATTTTGTTACTTTGTCAAAGAATGCAATTAGATTCGTCTGGCATGATCTGTTTTTGACAAACCCATGTTGGCTTTTGGCTATTACTTTGTTTGCTTCTAGGTGTTCACTTATTTGTTGTTTAATTATCTTTTCCAGAATCTTTCCTGGTATTGAGGTCAGGCTGATGGGTCTATAGTTTCCTGGATCTGTTTTTTTTCCTTTTTTGAAGATGGGAACCACATCTGCTCTTGTCCAGTTCTTGTTTATAGGGATATATACCTTCAGTCTTCTGATCTTTTTTGTACCTTGAGAATATCTGGGAATATGGCCACCAGTCGATATGGTATCCTTGCGAAGCTAATGATTCCCTGGTCTTCAAATTCCCCTGTGAATCTAAGATCTCTTCATATGTCAAGATCTTCTCCCCTCTATATCGTGTTGGATAAACAAGGGCTTCCTGAGTAGAGATCCAGCATGGCACCTTCAAGTATAACTTCCTCCTCAACTTCTCCCAAGAATAGCTCAAGGTCCTACGCACCAAGTGGTCATTGAAGTGTTTGGGTCGCTCTGAACCGGGCCAAATATAATAGTGCCAACCATATTGTAGGCCCCAGCCTTCAATAGTCAGGAGCCGTGTTCTTCTCAGGGTCATCCATTCTTTAATCCAAATTAATAAAGCCGCCTGATAATAAAGCTGCCAATTGGGGAGACCAAATCCCCCTCTAATTCTAGGTTCCTGCATCATTTTCAGTTTAATTCTAGGTTTTTTACCTTGCCAAAAATTTTTTGAGACGGCTCTATTCATTTCATTAAAGAATTTCTTTTCCAATCTTACAGGGGCCGATTGAAATAAAAATAGCCATTTGGGGAGAATACACATTTTAATAACTGCTATTCTCCCCATAAGGGAGAGTTGCAGGTTCTTCCATCTGCCGAAATCTTGGACCATCTGTTTGTAAAGGTGAATATAGTTGTCTTCCTTTATGGAGCTACATCTCCCTGTCAGCCATATTCCTAAATATTTGATTTTATTTACGATCTTCAGACCCACTAGATCTTCAAGTTGGTGCTTCTGTCTTGTGGTCATGTTTTTGACCAACATTTTGGTCTTATCTTCATTAAGAAGTAGACCTGCAACGCTCCCAAATTCCCTAATTAGTTCTAACAAATGCGGTCCTGATTCCGTTGGTTCCTCTAAAATGAAGGCCAGATCATCAGCATAGGCTTGCACCTTAACCTCCTCCCGTCTAATCCTCAGTCCCTTTATCTCATTTTTCCGTCTTACTTCTCTCAGTAGAGGTTCCAAAGTCAAGACAAATAAGAGCGGGGATAAGGGGCAGCCTGTCTTGTACCTCTATGGATCTCGATCTTCCCTGTTTGATCTCCCTCAATCAATACCCTTACTGTTTGTTTTTGATATATGGCCTGAATTGCCCCAATAAATTTTGTGCCAAAATCCATATATTCCATCTGGGATATCATAAAGTCCCAGGAGACCCGATCAAATGCCTTTTGGGCGTCAACAAAAACTACGGCCATCTGTTTATCCGGGCAGGCCTCAAAATATTCCAGTGTATTCATAATCATCCTCAAGTTATCCCGTAGGTGTCGGTTGGGGAGGAAGCCATTCTGATCTGAGTGTATGAAAGTATTAAGAAAACAGGTAAGTCTTGCTGCTAACACTGCCGCAAAAATTTTATAATCAGAGTTTAGCAGCGAAATTGGCCTATAATTTCTAATAAGTGACAGGTCAGTCCCTTCCTTGGGAATAATGGAAATAAACGCTTCAGACCACGATGCTGGAGTCTGGGTATCCCTCATCACTCTGTTATACAACTCTGTCATATATTTACCCAGTACCCCAAACATCGCCTTATATAGTTCAACCGGAAGCCCATCTGTACCCGGGGTCTTCCCATTGGCTTGTTTCATCATGGCTGCTTCTACTTCCCCTTCCGTTATATCAGTGTTAAGAAGTTGCTTCATAGATTCAGGGACTTGTGGTAGGTCAGATTTAATCAAAAACTGTCTGATTCCTTGTATCTCTTCTCCCCCTTTCTCATACAGTTTGGTAAAAAATTCTTGTGCCACTTTCTTTTTCCCTTCCTTAGTAGTATGGAAGTTTCCATCCAAATCCTTCAACCCCTCTATCCTACGTTGTTCGCCTTCCTTCCTTAAGCGGTATGAGAGCCATCTACCTGGCTTATTGGCATTCTCAAAGTGATGTTGTTTAGACCATTTAATCTTAGAGGCTAACTCTTCTTTATCTAGCAAGCTAATCTGATGTTGCCAGAACGTCCTTTCCTCGACCAGGTGTTCCTGCTCATTCCCTTCCTGTATTCTCTGCTCAACTCTACTCAGATTATTCAGGAGTTCTTTCCATTGTGCTCTTTTAATTTTGCGACAGTTAGCGCTGTATTTAATCAGTAAACCCCTCATAACTGCCTTAGCAGTGTCCCAAGTATTATAAATGGATGTGTCTTCGGTTTTATTCTCTTGGATAAAAAAACTCATCTCTTTTTTAAAAGACCCCATAAAGTCTTCATCTTGCAAAGCCCCCACCCACATTCTCCATCTAGTTTGCCTGTATCCAGGGATCTTCCATGTCAGCCTTATAGGACTATGATCCGCCCATTCATTAGTACCAATTTCTATTCCAGACACCATTCCCCTCAGATCTGGAGACATCCAGACCATGTCTAAACGTGTCCAGGAGTGGTGTCTGGGGGAGAAATAGGTGTATTGCCTTTTCCCAGGGTTGTGTAATCTCCAAACATCTTGTAGGCCAAATTCCTCCCTTATCTTATGACATATCCTTGGTAGGGTTTTTTAAATTTCTTTCAAACACTCAGCTCCACTGGGATGCCACATGCTGACTTAGCAGGAGTCATCATCGTAGTCAGTCTCACTCTCCTCTTGGTTGGCCAGAGTTCACAGCTCCTCGCCAGGAAGGGAAAACTCATATCTACCCCTTTCAGCGCTGTTTCGCGGTGCTTAACTGGCTGCTTCTTGGTATTCCTGCCCCCAGCAGTTGTCGGCTTGGAGCTTGACTTGGTGAGGTGACCCTCCTTACAAGTGCAAATATGTGTGCCAGCCAGGTGGCCCAATTCCTCCCCCTACCCTTCAGTCAGGCATATGCGTGCACTGGCCAGCTGAGTTCACCCTTTTTTAAAGCCATTTTCTTCCCTCCCCAGGCTCCAGAGGTTTTATAGGAGCTTGGGGAGGGCAAAAGGAGCCTCCCCCACGCCCCTTGGAAACCCTCCGAAGGCTTCATGAGCTTCCCTAAAGCCTCTGGAGCGCAAAAAAACGGCCCTATGGGAAAACCAGAAGTTCGGGAACAGATTTCCGGTTTGCTCGGAGGGTCGGTGTGAGCGCTCCGTCGGTGTGAGGTCCCTGAAGCCTCCGGAAGGCCTCCTGGCAGCAGGGGGGGAGGGTGTTTTCGCTCTCTCCAGGCTCCTACAAAGCCTCTGGAGCCTGGGAAGGGCAAAAAAAGCAATCAAAAAATGGGAGGCCGCGCCTGTAGTGCACTGGGGGAGTTGTGCATTGCATTATGGGTGTGGAATGCCTGTGCACGCCCCCCCGATGCTCCCCCCCAAGAATGGAACGCAAGCCAAAAAGTTCGCCACCGCTGGCCTATACATACCTGGATCCTTTAACTCATCGTCATATAATTTTAGCTTCCAGAGTTTTTATCATCTTTATAGCATTTATTTTGTATACTTTCCAGGATCTCAACACATTTTCTTGCATGGTTACCAGAACCAGGTGCAGTATTCTAAGTGTGATCACCAGCATGGAATTAAATGGTCCCATCTCTCTTGCTCTTCTGGCAGATACAGCACACTACTGGCATATCAGAGGTGGTATTCAGCAGGTTCTGACCAATTTTGGAGAACCGGTAGCGGAAATTTTGAGTAACGGTAAATACCACCTCTGATTGTTCCCACCCCCATCTATTCTCTGCCTCCCGAGTCCCAGCTGATCAGGAGGAAATGGGGATTTAGCAGTAACCTTCCCCTGGAGTGCAAGGGAATGGAGATTTTGCAGTATCCTTCTGCCACACCCACCAAGCCACACCCACAGAACTGGTAGTAAAAAAAAATCCCACTGCTGTGGCATGTACTCGTCCACCAGAAATCCTAAATCCCTCTCATACTTACTATCATTGAGCCAGGTACTATGTTTTTTATACTTGTGCGTTTGGTTTTTGTTGCCTAATGCTTACTTAGTTGTCTCACCTATTGAATTGCATTTTGTTAGGCCAATCTCAAGTCTGTCAAGATCCTTTTGGGTCTTGAGCCTATCTTCGAAAGTATTTTTTTTTTTTTTTTTATTAAATTTATACCCCGCCCTTCTCCTTGTTAGGACCCAGGGCGGCGCACAGGCATTATTTAAGAACACAAAATACAATAAATATCTATTAAAATGTATTAAATTAATAAACCCGTGCTAAAACCCAATATTAAAACCCTTTCCAATTATAAATTATTTTCTTAAAAAGTCAGAAATGGGGGCTATCCTAGGCCGGCTTGTTGGAATAAATACGTCTTAAGACGTTGGCGGAAGAGGCGGAGGTCCGAGATAGTACGGAGGTCGGGGGGTAGGTCGTTCCAGAGGGCCGGGCCCGCCACAGAGAAGGCCCTTCCCCTGGGTGTCGCCAACCGGCATTGCCCCGTCGACGGCACCCGAAGAAGACCCTCTCTGTGGGAGCGGAGCGGACGAAGGGATGTATGGGGCAGGAGGCGGTCTCGTATATAGCTAGGCCCCGAGCCATGGAGCGATTTAAAGATGGTCATCAGCACCTTGAAGCGCACTCGAAAGGCCACAGGCAGCCAGTGCAGCTCGCGCAGGAGAGGTGTTACGTGGGTTTGCCTTGTGGCACCCATAATCACCCGCGCGGCCGCATTCTGTACTAACTGTAGCCTTCGAGTGCACCTCAAGGGGAGCCCCATGTAGAGAGCGTTACAGTAATCCAGCCGGGATGTCACGAGCGCTTGAGTGACTGTGCGAAGGGCTCCCCGGTCCAGTAAGGGGCGCAACTGGCGTATCAGGCGTACCTGATAGAATGCCCCCCTGGCCACGGCCGCCACATGGTCCTCCATGGACAGCCGGGAATCCAGGAGGACGCCCAAGTTGCGCGCCCTCTCCACGGGGGCCAGTTGTTCGCCCCCAATGGCCAGAGTTGGAATAATCTGGCTGAACCGGGGTGCCGGAAACCACAGCCACTCGGTCTTGGCCGGGTTGAGCTTGAGTTTGTTACTACCCATCCAGATCCGTACGGCCTCCAGACACCGGGACAGCACCTCGACGGCATCGTTGGGGTGGTTTGGGGTGGATATGTACAACTGAGTGTCATCAGCGTACAGATGGTATTCCACCCCAAAACCACGGATGATCTCACCCAGCGGCTTCATGTAGGTGTTGAACAGGAGTGGCGAGAGGACCGACCCCTGAGGAACCCCACATGTGAGGGGCCTCGGGGACGACTTCTGCCCTCCTGCCAACACCCATTGCGACCGACCAGAGAGGTAGGATGAGAACCACCGTAAAACGGTGCCTCTCAACCCCAACCCCCCCAATCGGTGCAATAAGATACCATGGTCGATGGTATCAAAAGCCGCTGAGAGATCTAATAGGACAAGGATAGAGGAACAACCTCTATCCCGTGCCCTCCAGAGATCATCCACCAACGCGACCAATGCCGTCTCGGTACTGTGACCGGGCCGGAAGCCGGACTGGCGCGGGTCTAGATAATCAACTTCCTCCAGATGTCGGGGAAACTGTTGAGCCACCACACTCTCAACAACCTTCACTAAAAAGTGAAGGTTGGAGACGGGACGATAGTTCTCTAATAAAGCTGGGTCCAGGGATGGCTTCTTGAGGAGGGGCCTCACCACCGCCTCTTTCAAGACGGTGGGCAAGGACCCCTCACTCAGAGATGAATTCACAATACCCTGGAGCCAGCCTCGTGTCACCTCCCAGGATGCCAGTACAAGCCAGGAGGGGCACGGGTCCAATAAACATGTGGTGGCTCTAAGGTTCCTCCGCAACCTGTCCATATCCTCGGTAGTAACAAAGTCAAACTCCTCCCAAGATGTTATCTCAAGACCAGCACCGGGCACCTCGACCGGATCACTAGTGGAGGGCAGCTCGTTCCGAATCTGAGTGATTTTGTCCTGCAGAAAAACTCCAAATTCCTCTGCTCGACCCTGCAGAGGGGCTTCCCGCGGCCTCAAATGCAAGAGGGAGCGGGTCACCCCAAACAGGGCGGCAGGGCGGTTTTCCGCGGACGCGATAAGGGTGGCACAATACTCACGTTTGGCCACTCTTAGCGCCACTAAATAAGTCCTAATATGGTCTCTCACTAGTGTTCGGTCAGATTCGGATCGAGAAGATCTCCACCTACTCTCTAGGCGTCTCTTACAGCGTTTCATCTCCCGAAGCTCCTCGGTAAACCAAGGAGCCTGGGTGACTCGACGCCGCATGAGAGGCCGCAAGGGCGCGACTCGGTCCAAGGCCCCCGTGGCCGCACTATACCATGCGGCCACTAGATCCTCAGTCGAGCCGTGGGACAGGGACACAGGTACTGGCCCAAGCTCCCTCTGGAACCTTTCCGGGTCCATCAGGCGCCTGGGGCGGAACCAACTCGGTGTCTCCGGTTCCGCCTCCCCGCGGTGGGGTGTGACGGTTGGAAAGTCTATCCGAAGGAGAGAGTGATCTGTCCATGACAAGGGTAAGATGACTAAATCCCCTGTTCCAAGATCACTAATCCAGTGTCCAGAGACAAAAATCAGATCCAGCGTGTGTCCTCCCTCGTGCGTGGGGCCCTGAACTACTTGGGTCAGGTCCATGGCCGTCATGGAAGCCATGAACTCCCGAGCTGCCTCGGATGTCTCGCCCGCCGATGGCAGGTTAAAGTCCCCCATGACCATAAGTCTGGGGGTCTCCACCGCCATCGCGGCGATCACCTCGAGTAGCTCGGGCAGGGCTGCTGTTACATAGCGGGGAGCCAGGTATACAACCAGCAAGCCCAACTGCCTCCCTAGGCCCCACTTCACGAAGAGGGACTCACAGCCGGTCGTCTGAGGCACAGTGGTCTCCTTCGGCTCCAGACAGAACTCACAGCCATCCACCTGGCCCTCCAGAGATTCCTCAGCAGCCTTGCTGACTAGTAATAGGGCCAATATTGCATCTGGAGGGTGGATCGATTTGATCACCGGTCACCCCATCTAGCAGCAGTATTTCTGCCCAGCCCTCTCCAGTTCCATTGCAACAGGCCCCATGTCCTTTCAGCTCCCTGGTCCCAATAATTACCTCTGGGCTGTGGAGCTATAGCTCTCATCTACAGGGACAGGTGCAGCAAATGTTACGTTCATTCCAACAGTTGCGGGCCTCCGCCCAGAACTAACCGGCTTCCCTCAACAGGCATATAAAATATCGTCGGTTTAAGACGCACTCATTACAATCTATCCTGGTAGGGATGAGGGAAGGTGACGATCTCTCCATTGTTGGGTTGACATTGTCCGCCTTCTGATTGGACTGAGTCTGATTAAAGACAGTTAAGACACCCCCCTTGTTACTAGACTTAGGCAGTTTTTCGGCGAAGAACTTCAACAGACTCAATGTATCATCGCACAACCATCCAGTAAACAAGAATGCCAACAAAAACAATCACTATATTTACATCAACATTTTGAAACCCAAGCCTCTTGCGAGGCTAATCAGAACGTAATGGCTTTCAAGAGTTATGACTACTGCCCCTTACTAAAGGTTAGATTATATGGTTTCTCTCCTGTGCGAGCCTTCTGGTGTGTCACCAGGTTGGAATTCTGACTGAAACATTTTCCACACTGAACATTTATATGGTTTCTCTCCTGTGTGTCCTCTGGTGTATAACCAGGTGGGAATTCTTACTGAAACTTTTCCCACAGTCTGGACACTGATACGGTTTTTCTCCTGTGTGAGTCCTCTGGTGTGTTACTAGGCTGAAATTCTGACTGAAACTTTTTCCACACTCTGGACACTGATACGGTTTTTCTCCTGTGTGAGTCCTCTGGTGTTTTACTAGGCTGGAATTACATATGAAACTTTTCCCACAGTCTGGACACTGATACGGTTTTTCTCCTGTGTGAGTCCTCTGGTGTATCACCTGTTGGGACTTATGTGTGAAATTTTTCCCACACTCTGAACACTTATATGGTTTCTCTCCTGTGTGAGTCCTCTGGTGTATAACCAGGTGGGAATTCTTACAGAAACTTTTCCCACAGTCTGGACACTGATACGGTTTTTCTCCTGTGTGAGTCCTCTGGTGTGTTACTAGGCTGAAATTCTGACTGAAACTTTTTCCACACTCTGGACACAGATACGGTTTTTCTCCTGTGTGAGTCCTCTGATGTGTTACTAGCCTGGAATTACATATGAAACTTTTCCCACAGTCTGGACACTGATACGGTTTTTCTCCTGTGTGAGTCCTCTGGTGTGTCACTAGGGTGGAATTCTCACTGAAACTTTTCCCACAGTCTGGACACTCATATGGTTTTTCTCCTGTGTGAGTCCTCTGGTGTGTCACTAGGGTGGAATTCGTACTGAAACTTTTCCCACAGTCTGGACACTCATATGGTTTTTCTCCTGTGTGTGTCCTCTGGTGGGTTACCATCCTGGAATTATACATGAAACTTTTCCCACACACAGGACATTCAGAAGGTTTTTCCTTGTTATGACTCCTCTGGTGTGCCACCAGGCTGGAATACTGACTGAAACATTGCCCACAGTCAGGACAATCGTATTGTTTCTCTCCTACATGAGTCCTCTGATGGGTTATCAGGTTGGAACTATTTGTGAAATTTTTCCCACACTCTAAACACTTATATGGTTTCTCTCCTGTGTGAGTTCTCTGGTGTATCACAAGGCTGGAATTTATACTGAAACTTTTCCCACAGTCTGGACACTCATACGGTTTTTCTCCTGTGTGAGTCCTCTGGTGTGTCACCAGGTGGCAATTCTTACTGAACCTTTTTCCACACTCTGGACACTCATGAGGTTTTTTCTTGTTATGACTCCTCTTGTGTTCCACCAGGCTGGAATTCTGACTGAAACATTTCCCACAGTCAGGACAATCATAGAGTTTCTCTCTTACATGGGTCATCTGATGGGTTACCAGGTGGGAATTCTGACTGAAACTTTTGCTGCACTTTGGACACTTATAAAATTTCTCTCCTGTGTGAGTCCTCTGGTGCGTCATTAGGTTGGAATTCTGACTGAAACTTTTCCCAGTCTGGACACTGATATGGTTTTTCTCCTGTGTGCGTTCTCTGGTGTATCACTAGGTAGGAATTCTGACTGAAACCTTTCCCACAGTCAGAACACTCATATGGTTTTTCTCCTGTGTGTGTCCTCTGATGGGTTACCAGGCTGGAATTATGCATGAAACTTTCATAAGGTTTTTCCTTGTTATGACTCATCTGGTGTGCCACCAGGCTGGAATTCTGACAGAAACGTTTCCCAAAAGCAAGACTTTCATATGGATTCCCCGTTATGAGTCTTCTGATGTACCACCATGCTAGAATTCTGAGTGAAACATTTTCCACAATCTGGACACTCATACAATTTCTCTCCTGTGTGAGTCCTCTGATGTTTCATCTGTTTAGAATGGCTACTGAAACGTTTCCCATCATCTGGACACTGATACAGCTTCTTGCCTGTATGAGTCCTCTGGTGTGGGAATTCTGATGGAAACTTTTCCCCACACTCAGGATATTTAAAGGGTTTCTCCTGTGTGAGTCCTCTGGTGACTTATGAGATGGGAACGTCTAATAAAACCTTTCCCACAAATTGGACATTCACGAACTTTCTCCCTGGTCTGAGTCCTGTGATGTATCACCAAATTGCTGGCTTGCTAAAGTATTTACCAGAGTGAGAGGATTTGTAAGGCATCTGTCCTATGTGTGTCCACCCATCAACAAGAGAGCTGTTCAAAATAATTCTTTTGTCATATTTGTAGCATTTCCATGGCTTTGCATGGTGGTGCATTTTTCCTCACAGGCTGATGCTGTGTTACTGTCTTTTCTATGTGGCTGTCTAATTGACCTTTTCTCCCCACCAACATCCAGATATTTCCCTCTTTTTCCAAATAAAAAATCGTCTTCCTTAACTTTCCATGTAGGTTTTCTATACTCTTACTTTCTCCAGTTTGAAATCTCTTCTTGATTTTCTCTCGTTCCTCTCTCACCTGCTGAGGAAGATAAAGAATTGTGCAGCTTTGTGTAGGAAATGGAAAATATCTTGATTTCTGGTTTAATTTTCTTTCTTTTCTTAATGTTGCTTCTTGTTGTTTGTTGTCCAGCGTGCTCTTATCATTATCCCTTTGCCTAGAAGATTTAAAAAAGGGTGTAACTTTAATTGTTTATAAAATGTTTACAGAAAATGTGGGGGGGGGGGGAAGGGGGAGGGAGTCTGCATTACATTGAATACCCAAACATATCACAATGCAAAAATAATGTCTTACATTAATTATGATTCATTTAACACATGGAAAACTACCATGATCCAAGCTCAAATACCCATTCAGTCATGAAATTCTCTTTGATTATCTGGACCCGCGCCAGTCTGGCTTCCGGCCTGGGCACAGCACTGAGACGGTTGCGGGGACTAACATTTTGCTTCAACCCAGTGGAGTTGAGGGTCTTTCTTTCTTAAGGGATCAGATTGGGGCAGGTCTGACAACTGTTTTTGAGCCAGGTCAAGATCAAGGTCCTTTTTAAAACTGGAGCGCTATGGGGCAAAATGTTCAGTATTTGTTTTGCCTGTATCTAAATTATTTTTAAGAGTACTAGAATATGTAATGTGTGGGCATTAAACTTAGCAAACTGTGTTGTATTAAATATTATCAATCTGGCTTCCGGCCTGGGCACAGCACTGAGACGGCATTGGTCGCATTGGTGGATGATCTCTGGAGGGCCAGAGATGAGGGTTGTTCCTCCATCCTGCCTGGTCCTATTAGACCTCTCAGCGGCTTTTGATACTATCGACCATGGTATCCTATTGCATCGGCTGGAGGGGTTGGGGGTGAGGGGCACCATGTTGCGGTGGTTCTCCTCCTACCTCTCCGGTCGATCACAATTTGTGTTGGCAGGAGGGCAGAGGTCGACCTCGAGACCCCTCACTTGTGGGGTGCCTGAGGGGTCGGTCCTCTCGCCACTCCTGTTCAACACATATATGAAGCCGCTGGGCGAGATCATCCGTGGTTTTGGGGTAGAGTACCATTTCTACGCTGACAACACGCAGCTGTATATGTCTACCCCAAACCACCCCAACGATGCCATCGAGGTGATGTGCCGGTGTCTGGAAGCCGTGCGGGCCTGGATGGGAAGTAACAGACTCAGACTCAACCCGTCCAAGACCGAGTGGCTGTGGTTCCCGGCCGCTCGATTCAACCAGTTGACTCCATCACTGGCCATAGGGGTCGAACATCTTACTCCTGTGGACGGGGCGCACAACTTGGGTGTCCTCCTGGATACCCGGCTGTCCATGGAAGATCAAGTGACAGCCGTGGCCAGGAGGGCGTTTTAGCAGGTTCGCCTGGTCCGCCAGTTGCGTCCCCTATTGGATCGGGCTGCCCTATGCACAGTCACTCACGCACTCGTGACATCCCGACTGGACTACTGCAATGCTCTCTACATGGGGCTCCCCTTGAGGTGCACCCGAAGGCTGCAGCTTGTCGAGAACGCCGCCGCACGGGTAGTTATGGGAACCTCTAGGTTTGCCCGTGTAACATCACTCCTGCGCGAGCTGCACTGGCTGCCTGTTGTCTTTCGGGTGCGCTTCAAGGTGTTGATTATCATCTTTAAAGCGCTCCATGGCTCGGGACCTAGCTATTTGCGGGATCGCATCCTGCCCCATACATCCCTTCAGCCGATTCGCTCCCACAGAGAGGGACTTCTCTGGGTGCCGTCCACTAGGCTATGCCAGCGGGTGACGCCCAGGGGAAGGGCCTTCTCTGTGGCAGGCCCGACCCTCTGGAACGACCTTCCCCCCCAAAATTAGAACAACTACGGACCTCCGCTCCTTCCGTCAAAAACTAAACACTCACTTCTTCCGCCTGGCTGGCTTGGGTTAATTGACCCATTACCTCTAGCTGAATACTTCAAACTATTTTATTAGGGATTTTTAGGGGCATTAGTTTTAGCTAGTTTGGGATTTTAGCGCAGGGTCTAGGTTTAATTCGTTTTAAATTGTATTATAATGTTTGTTGTTTGTATATGTATTTTTAATTCCCTGTGCACTGCCTCGAGTCCCTTCGGGGAGAGAGAGCGGTTTACAAATTAAATTATTATTATTATTATTATTTTTGTCTTGGGTCAGTAGCAAATCCTTACCAGTGCAAAGGGTTATCATCAAACATATCTGGGTGTGCCGGGGTTAGATTAGATAATTGCAGATGTATGTGTACAGCGAGAAATACCAATACACACACCTACAAAGATATATACGTGGAAAATCTATGTTTTTTCAGTCTGTAAACTATCCCAAAATGGTTGCAGTCAAAGCTTCTGAGATAATTTTAGAGATGCGAGGGCTTTTACTGATGATAACTAAAGCCTCTGTAAGGTTTAAAAGACCAGTTTTGCCCATGGTAGTCTTCAGCTCCAAGTAAGCACAGAAAATACTTTATGCAACCATTCTGGTGACATACTAATTCAAGGAGTCCCTATGAGTGAAATTAGGAGCGGCAGCTGTGTCATTAAGCAGCCCAATCATTAAGCAGGATGCAACATGACAGTGCCAACTTGTATCTGTTCCTCTGCATTTGTTAATGAAATCACTGCGAGGTGTTAAAATTCACATGACTGACTTCCAATTTCCTGCTGACATCCGCACTGATTTTTCTTGTCAGAAATTAACCAGGAAGGTGACATATGAGGTTCATGAGTGTGGGCCGCTGCAACCATTGTAAATGTGAATTGCAATTGCTGCAACCTGAACCTCAGGTCAATAACAGAACAACAGAATTGGAAGGGACCATGGAGGTCTTGTAGTCTAATCCCCTGCTCAGGCAGACCACCATACCAATTGGAACAAATGACTATCCAATCTCTTCTTTAAAATCTCCAGGGATGAAACCCCCATAAGTTCTGGAGGAAAGCTGTTGCACTGATTAATTGTTCTCATTGACCAGAAATCTCTCCTGAATTATAGGTTGGATCTCTTTTTGATAAGTCTCCATCTGAGGTGCTTGGGGAAAACCCCTTCTTTTCTGTGTGAGCCCCCAAATATTGAAAAACTGCTAACAGGTCACCCTTAGTCCTTCTCTGTGTTCTAGATATATCCAGTTCCTGCAACCATTCATCGTACATTTTAGCCTCCAGTTCCTGTCTCAAAATCTCTTTTGTATCATGGTCACCACAACTGGACACCAAAATTGGTGCAGACAAGGACTGCATTGGCTTTTTTTTTGCAGCTACAGCACTCTGCAAGCTCATACTTCGATGGTTGTCCACTAGGGACTCCAAAATCCCTCTCCTAGTTACTGCGGTCAGGTCTGCCAGGTGCAGCTTAGTGCCTCACAGGCATCCTGCCATCCAAGGCTAGGAAAGGGTGGATAAGATAAATGGGTAATAAAGTGGTGTGTACGTGATGGAAAACGGGGAACGGGGAATGACTAGTGATGAAGACCAGAGAATCTCATTACCAGTTTGCACCAGAATCAAAGGCCAGGCACCCTGAGAAAGAAGCCTAGTCCCCCCAAACATCTTGGAGTTCTCAAAACATCTTGGTGAGTTCCGATTGAGGAAGGCGGACTGGTCACGGGAGAGGGCTGGGATGAGGGGATTCCTTTCTGCATCTTTTGGCATACAAAATCCAGAGCTGCTTGACCTTAACTGGAGCTAATACGATTTTAGTAAAATTATTTTTTATTTATTTTATTTTATTCAATTTATATAACCACCCGAAGGGTCTCAGGGCGGTGCACAGGAAATTAAAATGGAAATACAAAACATAACAATAGACAAAACTATAATAAATAGGACTACAGACTAAAATCTCATTAAATTTAGAGTATCCTGTGCTAAAAATTGCCTAAAACCTACCAACCCATTAAAACAATTTAAAACTCAGTCTACGAAAGCGGTTGCGGGGACTAACATTTTGCTTCAACCCAGTGGAGTTGAGGGTCTTTCTTTCTTAAGGGATCAGATTGGGGCAGGTCTGACAACTGTTTTTGAGCCAGGTCAAGATCAAGGTCCTTTTTAAAACTGGAGCGCTATGGGGCAAAATGTTCAGTCTTTGTTTTGCCTGTATCTAAATTATTTTTAAGAGTACTAGAATATGTAATGTGTGGGCATTAAACTTAGCAAACTGTGTTGTATTAAATATTATCAATCTAGGCCATTGGCCCCAACCTTTTGGACACCAGTGAAACATTTATCAGTGGACCAAAGGGAGCATATATGTAGACATGAAATTTGGAGAAAAATGGAAAATTGGAAAGGAAAGGTTGCAATGGAATAAGTAGGAGGAAGGATTGGCTGCATACAATATAAACAGGAACTCTCCAAACGGCATTTTATTCTAACAACTGAAGCCTCTTTGGAGCTCAACGAACCCCCAAAATGCTCAAAGGCAGTTCTTAGAGCTCCCAGGTCTCTCCCTTCACCTGGGAATCTTTTATCTTTCTAAATATATCACAGAAGCCTCTTGATCATTTTGCACAGCTGTTTGTAAAAAGAGCAGAGAGCTTCTTTTTCAGGGTAATTCTGTCACCCGTAAAAGAAATAAAGTAAAAATTGGGAAGGTCCGCAGACAGGGTTGTTCCCTTACATGGGGACAGAGGAACAGGGATGCAGCAGTCACCAGAAAGGGATTCTGGGCAGGTAAGAGAGGCAGATTCAGGTGCTGCATCTCAAAGTAAGCCGACCTGGACGCCTCTCAGGTCTCCATCACCCACCATTCAGACGCCAGTGGGCTCCTCCTAGTATTCACGTCCTCGGAGGGAGCCCTCCAGTCACGATCCCTATGAGCCCAGACCCGTTTCCTCCCCTCCAGACCCTGGAAGGCTGATCCTCCCCAGGAGCCACCGGGGAACGTGGGAACGGTGGTGCCCAACCTTCCCCAACTCCAGGCGGCCTCCCCCTGGGAGCAGGACTGCACCAGATGTTGGGCTGCGGGGAAAGAGAGAAGCTCGGAGGGAGGATTTTAAGGAGAGTCGGAAAGCCGTTCTCAGAAGCAGCAACCGAGGAGGAGGAGGAGGAGAAGCGGCGGCGCAGCGGTTCCCACGGAGCAGGAAACTTTGCAAAGAAAGGCGGAGACTGAGAAGGGGAGGAGACGCAACTGGGGAAACCCCACCTCGCTCTCCTCCCCTCCCCCAAGGAATCCCTCCTTCCTTCCCCGCACCTGGGGATTCCCCCTCTTCCTCCCCACCTGTTGGTCCCCTCTCCCAGCGTCCTTGCCTACCTGGCGGCCCTTGAGCGCCCCTTCCCGAGAGGGGATCTCCGCAGCCCTAGCTTAAGAAGCGTCGGAAGACCAGGAAAGGGGGGCAGGAGAGGTGTGCTCCCAAGCTCCCCTTTCCCCCTTCCCTGCCTCCTCTCTAGGCGCAAAACATCTTTGCCTTTAACCCCTTCACTCAAGCGCTGCAGGGAGGGAGAGACTCGGGCGCCGCCGAGCAATGCTAAAGTCCTCCCAACCGGGGACAGCAAGACCGTCACCCCCTCAAGGGAAGGCCAAAAGATCCAAAACAAGGATCCAGATTTTAAAAAAGAGTCGCATGTGCTAATCTGTACCTCTAATTGCAAATTAGGAAATCATCCCTCTTGAAGGGGAGGAAAGAAAGTGCTGCACATGGCATTGGACTACAACAGGGGTCTGCAAAGTCGGCTCTTTTAAGACTGGTGGACTTCAACTCCCAGAATTCCCCAGCCAGCTATGCTGGCTGGGGAACTCTGGGAGTTGAAGTCCACCAGTCTTAAAAGAGCCGACTTTGCAGAACCCTGGACTACAACACCCACCACCCTTCACCCCGGAATTAGATGCTGTGATTTGCTGAATACAATATCTAACCTTATGCACTATGTCAAGAGGAGTCCTTTAGGGTTAGTCACTTTTCAAAGTAATTGTTTATAAAATGGTTGCAGAAGATGTAAATAAAAAAAAGAAAACTATACACATTAAAGGTAAAAAGGACACGTTGAAGATTATGGAGATCCAAGTTCACATTTGAATTCAACTATGGAATTCTCTTTTTGACTTGAGTCAATACAAATTCTTAGTATAGCAATTATTGGATAGAATTGCTATAATTGAGAAGAACACAACATATAACAGAATAATAGAACTGGAAGGGACCTTAAAGGTCTTCTAGTCCAACCCTCTGTTCTACCATTTCAGAAGTGGACTTCAAATCTCTTTTTGAAAGCCTCCAGTGATGGAGCACCCAAAATATCTGAAGAGAAACTATTACATTGGTGGATTGCTTAAATCGTTAGGAATTTCCCTTTTTGTTATAGGTTGCTTCTCTCTTTGGTTAGTTTCAATCTATCGTTTCTTTTGGTACTTTGGAAAATAAATGGACTTGTCTTTGTCTTCATAGGAACCCCTCAAATATTGGAATACTGTTGTCATGTCTCTGCTAGCCCGTCTCATTAGACTAGACATACCAAATTCCTGTCATGCTTTAGTCTCCAGAACCCTAATTACCAAAGATGCATTTTCTGTTTCAGACTTTACCAATATTTGTGATACTTCATTTAAACAACAGCAGATGGAGATTTCTAAGTTTATATTACAAGGGATAAAACCAAGAATTAAATATAAATTATTCCAAGATGCTAAGGAAAGAGGAGGTTGGATTTACCATGTTTGAAATTGTACCCTTGGCCATGCCCCCCTCCCACCTCTGGCATGGCAGTGAGCAGTGTGCCTAGTGGAGCTGACCAGATCCCATTGGGTCCAGGGCAGTGGTGGGTTTCAAATTTTTTAGAACCTACTCTGTAGGTGTGGCCTATTTTGTGGGCGTGGCTTGGCAGTCATGTGACAGGGTGGGAGTGACCACCTTTTAAAATGTGGTGAAACTCATTTAACAACGCTCTTGCTTAGCAACCAAAATTTTGGACTCAATTGTGATGATAAATTCTTCCTTCCTTCCTTCCTTCCTTCCTTCCTTCCTTCCTTCCTTCCTTCCTTCCTTCCTTCCTTCCTTCCTTCCCTTCCCTTCCCTTCCCGTTGGGTCACTGGCAGCGGCGGGCCAGATTTACTTCCAGGTACGCCGGTGGAACCCCCTTTCACCGGTTCTCTAAATTTCACCAACCAGCTCTCACGAGTAGGTGTGAGCCTGCAGAAACCCACCACTGGTCCAGGGTGACCTCTGAGCAGAGGCGGGATTTAGGAGGTTCGGATTGGTTCAAATTAGTTTCATCAAACCAGTTATTAAAATCCTGCCCAGTTTGGTGAACTGGCTAATTCTACCACTGGCTGGCCCCAGCTCCACCTATTTTGGAGCCTGAAAAACAGCTTAGAAATGTCCCCAAAAAGTCCAAAAAAACGGCCAAAAAAATTCAAAAAATAGCCCAAAATTATGCCCCAAAATTGTCTGAAAAACAGCTGAACACTGGCCAAAAATGGGCCAAAAAACCCCCTGGGAACAACCTGAAAAAGGCCTGACAGCAGTCTGAAAGAGCCCCAAAATGGCCAAAAAGATGGCCAAAACCAGCCAAAAACCCAGCTCATAAATGGCCTGAAAAAGGACCCCAAAACACTTCAGAAACTGCCTAACAATGACCCCAAAACAGCCCAAATACAGCTCAAAAAAACAGCCTGGAAATGGCCTGAAAAACTGATGGAAGCTTTTGGGATTATGAGCACACACAAATGAATCCCTTTGTGAGGCTGAGCTCTTCCCAAGAAGCTCGCACTGGAAGCACAGCCACTTCTTAAAAGACCCCTCACCATGGGTTGGAAACTGCTGGTTGACTGGAGAAGATTGAAGGAAATGTGGATTTTACAGATTTGGAGTGAACAGACTTGATGTGTGATGAACGGACTTTGAAGGGAAGTTGGTTGTCACTGGGAAATGGACTTGCCGTATCTAACTGGAAAACTGTTTGGAATGGACTGTGGTGAAAATGGATTGACAACAGAGGTTTATGATTTTGAGGAATAGGACACAATCGTTGTTTTATTGTTCTCAACTAAAATATTAAGAAAAACTTTTATTTGTAAGAATCAAAGAAAGATATTTCATCCGGGAAAGATCAGAGGCAATGATTATGGTGACTTATGGTAAATAAAAAGCCATTCTGGACTTTATACAAATTAAATGCAAAACTAGATTGTTAATGCTTTGATGTTTTAACTTTGCTGTTGGTTCACTTGTTAACTACGTTTTAAATATTGATCGAACAAAATCATGAATTTTCAACTGGGGTAGATAATATATATAAATCTGTTTTTATCTTCTTGATCCCCTTTTTTGCTTCTATTTAAATGTTGTGTCTATTGTTTTGTTTTTTAAAATTTCTTTCTTTTTTTGAGTTTGTAATTTAAATTAATTTTCCGAATAGTTTTTTAATGCCATTTTACAACAATCAAGTGCATGGGCTGCTCTATTTCTAACCTGCCGCTAAATTCATGGACACCTAGCAATATAGTCTTGGAAGGGGCCCTGGAGGTCTTCTAGTCCAACCTGCTGCTCAAGGCAGGAGCTTTATATCACCCCACTTAAATGGTTGTCCAGCAGCCTATTTCTTGTAAACCTCCAGTAATGGAGGACCTACAATCCCTGGAGGAAAGTTATTGCATTGATTCATTGCTCTTACTGACAGACAATTTCTCTTTACTTCTAGGTTGGGCCTCATTTTAACAAGCTTCCACCCATTATTTGTTTTCCTGCCATCCGGTGCCCTTGAGAATAAGTCAATCCTCTCTTCCTTGTGTCAGATGCACAAGTACTGGAAGCTCACGTCCCTCGTAATGACTCTTTATCACCTTTGTTGCTCTTCTCTGCACACTTTCCAGGGTCTCAACAACTTTATCATGGTGACCAGAACTGGGCCCAGTATTCTGAGTGTGATATCATCAGCACTGTCTAAAGCAATTGATGCCGCCTAGGACTGCATTGGCTTGTATTGGCAGCTGCAGCACAAAACTGGCACAAGTGATATTTGTCCACTTATCATGCATGGCTTGCCCTTTTGGAGATCTCCCAGACACAGCCAGCATTTTCAGTGCACCCATAACTCCGTAACACAGTCTACAAAGTATTAAGGTAGCAGAATAGAACAGTTTGTCCAACTACCACACAACAGTGAACTAGAAGCAGCCACCGTATTGACATAGAGGGAGCCATGGCAAAATGGCAGCTATTTCCACAAGTCTATTGCATGGCCTAGAGATGAATACTGAGCACAGTCAAAGTAATGACTGCTTCCATGAAGCAGTCACACAGGCAAGAGATGCATATCCTGACCTCGTTCCCCACATGAGGTTCAGAGATCTTCAAAAGGTATGGAGGAGGAAGAGGCTGTGACGCCTGGTAGGAAGGGAGTCAGGCCTATGTATTGCAGGGTTCCAGTAAAGTGGTGGCCTTGTGGGGAAGGGAAAGGCCTATGGGGACCCTGTGGAGACTCTATGGTGGAAGGAACGATCTGTGAGGGAGGGAAAGGCCTAAGGGGACCATGTGGAGACTCTATGGTGGAAGGAAAGACCTGTTAGGGAGGGAAAGGCGGTAATTCAATAAGGTAATTTCACTTAACCACCGTTACAACATGCAACCAAAGTTGGCAGGCCCCATTACAGTTATATTTTGAGGATTACTTGTATCATGGCTGGAGGATTATGGCACTCATAACCTGGAGGACAACAGAAGACGAAAACTCCACAAGGTGGAATTCCAAAATCAATATAAAACACCCACCATCCAAAAGCCGTTTTGAGCAATTCCACAATTTCTGGACAACCTTTATGAAGCAAGAGTTTCCACTTTATTTTCTCCACCTACTGGTCTAAATCTGAGATGTGTCACAGTTCAAAGAATCCATTTCTCATCTACAATCTCTCCCGTGTGAGTCCTCTGCTGTTTCACCAGGATTGAATTTAAATGGAAACGTTTCCCACAATCAGGACATCCAAAGGGTTTCTCTTCTGTGTATATCCTATGGTATCTCGCGAATGACCATTTCTAATGAATTTTTCCCAGTCAGGGCAGTCAAACTTTTCCCTCTCCTGTGAGTCCTCTGGTGTAACACCATATTGGAATTCCGAATGAAACTTTTTTCACAATCAGGACATTCAAAGGGCGTCTCTCCTGTGTGAGACCACTGGTATGTCAGCTGTATAGCTGTGGAGCTATAACTGAAACTTTTCCCACAGTCAGGACATTCAAAGGGTTTTTTCCCCCTGCGTGTGTTCTGGTGACTTGTGAGCTGAAATTTTTTAATGAAACTTTCACAATATGGGCACTGATATGATTTTCCCCCTGTATGAATCCTTCGATGTTTCAGCAGGTTGGAATTGTGACTATAACTTTTGCCACAAATAGGACACTTTCATAGTTTCTTTCTTGTGTGAGTCCTCTGGTGTAAAATCAGGTGGGATTTTTGACTGAAACCTTTCCCACAATCAGGACATTCAAAGGGTTTCTGTCCTGTGTGAGTCCTCTGGTGTATCACCAGATTGGTATTCTGACTGAAACTTTTCCCACACTTAGGACATTCAAAGGGTTTCTCTCCTGTGTGAGTCCTCTGGTGTATCATCATGTTGGAATTGCAACTGTAACTTTTGCCACAAAGAGGACACTTATACGGTTTCTCTCCTGTGTGAGTCCTCTGGTGTATCATCAGGTGGGATTTCTGACTGAAACCTTTCCCACAGATAGGACATTCAAAGGGTTTCTCTCCTGTGTGAGTCCTCTGGTGTATCAATAGGTGGGAATTATTACTGAAGTCTTTCCCGCAAATAGGACATTCAAAGGGTTTCTCTCCTGTGTGAGTCCTCTGGTGTTTCACGAGGGAGCAATTCTGACTGAAACCTTTCCCACAGTCAGGACATTGAAAGGGTTTCTCTCCTGTGTGAGTCCTCTGGTGTTTCACGAGGTGGGAATTCTGACTGAAACCTTTCCCACAGTTAGGACATTCAAAGGGTTTCTCTCCTGTGTGAGTCCTCTGGTGTGTCACGAGGGAGCAATTCTGACTGAAACCTTTCCCACAGTCAGGACATTTAAAAGGTTTCTCTCCTGTGTGAGTCCTCTGGTGTATCACGAGGTCGGAATTCCGACTGAAACCTTTCCCACACTCAAGACATTCAAAGGGTTTCTCTCCTGTGTGTGTCCTCTGGTGTGTCACTAGATGGGAATTATTACTGAAACCTTTCCCACAGTCAGGACATTTATAGCGTTTCTCTCCTGTGTGAGTCCTCTGGTGTTTCACAAGGGAGCAATTCTGACTGAAACATTTCCCACAGATAGGACATTCAAAGGGTTTCTCCCCTGTGTGTTTCCTCTGGTGTATCACTAGATCAGAATTCCGACTAAAAGCTTTCCCACAGTCAGGACATTCAAAGGGTTTCTCTCCTGTGTGAGTCCTCTGGTGTATCAGTAGGTGGGAATTCCAACTGAAATCTTTCCCACAGATAGGACATTCGAAAGGTTTCTCTCCTGTGTGAGTCCTCTGGTGTACCACCAGTCTAGAATTGTCACTGAATAATTTGCCACAATTAGAACACTCATATGATTTCTTTTTTGTGTGCATCCTCTAGTGTATTACCAGGCTGTTGTTTACACTGAAACTTTCCCACAATCAGCGAATTCAAAGGGTTTCTCCCTGGTGTGAGTTCTCTAATGTTATCACCAAGTTGCAAGCTCATTTCATTGGGAGCACATGTAGGGCTCCTCTCCTATGTCGGTCGTTCCATGAACCACAAGGGAGCTGTTCTGACTAAAGCTTTGGCCACATTAGTATTGCTTTTCTCCGATGTGGATCATTTCGTGCACACTCACTTGTGATTTGAAATATGCACTTTGCCCACAATAGACACGTCTGTGGTACTACAAAAGAGGATCACGTGACCCTAGAACAGGGCAACTGTCATAAATGTGGGTCAATTGTCAAGGATTCAAACAAAAATAATGTGACCGTGGGGCTACTGCAATAGTCATCAGTTTGAAAAATGTTCCTTAGTCAGGTTTTTCAATGGCATTGTCACTTCAAGTAGCTACTAAACAAACTGTTATAAGCCAAGGACTACTTGTAATGTATCCTTGTGTTCTGCATACTCTACTTTTTCAGTTTGAAATCACTTCTTGATCACCTGCTGGGGAAGGAGGAGAAGTTTGGGGTTTTCTGAAGGAAATGCAAATGTTTGATTTCTGGCTTGATTGACTTTCCTTTTTAACAATGCTTGTTATTCTCAGTTGTCCAGAGTTCTCTTATTGGCATCCTCTTTGCCTGTAAGATTCAAAGAAAATGTTTATAAAATGGTTGCAGAAGATGTAAAGAAGAAGAAAAAAACTATATGCATTAAAGGTAAAAAGGAAATATGTCACAATGCTAAAATAACCTTAGATTAATTATGAGTTATTTGACACATAGAAGTTTGTGGAGATCCAAGTTCACATTTGCATTCAACCATGAAATTCTCTTGTTGACTTGTGTCAATACAAATTCTTAGTATACTAACTCTAGAAATATTATTAAATGAAATTAGGAAGGACCAGGGAATAAAAAGGTTAGAGAGTTAAAAATGAAAAATATAAAACTCAAACCTATGCTAATGACTTAGTATTTGTTTTAGAGGATCCACTCGAATCAGTCCGAAATTAATTCAAAAATTAGAAGAATATGGCGAAGTGGCAGGATTAAAAATTAATAAAAGGAAAACAAAAATGATAACTAAGAATATGACAAAAAAGCAAGAAGAGGAATTGGAATTAGTAACTAAAATGCAAATAACTAAGAAAGTGAAATAATTGGGAATCTGCGTATCGGCAAAATGTTCTACAACATTTGACACAAATAAAGGAAGATTTAGAAATCTGGAAAAATATTCAGCTATCACTAATGGAACGTATAGCCACAGTTAAAATGAATATTTTACCAATAATTTTATTTTTGTTGCAAGCCGCACCTATTAATCCGGGTAAAACTTTCTTTCAGGAATTAAACAAACTAACTGCTAGGTTCATCTGGCAAGGATGAAAAGCGAGGATTAAACTAAGGTCAATGCATGATAGGAAGGAGAGTGGAGGCTTAGCATTAGCAAATTGGGAGTTATACACATTAGCAGTAACAACAACAAGGGTGAAGGACTGGATAGAGTTACCGTATTTTTCGGAGTATAGGACGCACCCAGGTTTTGAAGAGGCAAATTTTTAGAAAAAGTAGGTAGGTAGATAGAGGGATAGAGAGGGAGAGAAAGAGAGAGAAGTACAGTAGGTAGGTAGGGAGATTAAGGTGGGTAGGTAGGTAGTTAGATTAAGGTGGGTAGGTAGGTAGTTAGATTAAGGTGACCAGACGTCCTGCTTTTGGAGGGACAGTCCCACTTCTCAAGTAGCTGTCCCGTGCCCCGTGGCCTCTTCAAAATGTTCCGCTGTTTGCCTGGGGCGGCAGCGGGCAGGTGGCGGGCACTCTGCACGCACTCAGACAGAGGCACGGGGCGCGGGCAGGAAGCGGCGGGCTGGCGGGCAGGCGGAAGGGGAGGGCCAGCGAGGGAGGAGCCAGACAGGCAGCAGGAGGCGGAAGAAGAGGAGAGCCAGCCGGAGCCCTCACGGCCCTGAAGTTTGTGCCACGCCACCATGCGCTGAGAGCGGCCAGCTGGAAGCCCCACTGCTGCCTCCTCCGGCTCGTCCCATGCGCCTATGGCGGGACGGGCAGGTGGCGGTGGGGCTTCCAGCTGGCTGCTCTCAGTGCATGGTGGCGCAGCGCAAACTTCAGGGCCAAGCGGGCTCCGGCTGGCTCTCCTCTTCTTCCGCCACCCGCCCACTGCCGCCCCACCAGATCCCTACCTGTAGGTGCCCTGCTCGGGGGGGGGGGGGGGGAGGGAGGGAGGGGGTCAGCCTGCACGCACCCCGGCCAGCAAGGGAAATGGGTGGCGAGGCGCCCTCAGCGGAGCTGGGAAAGCCCCCCCCCCCATCGATGGTGTCCCGCTTTAGGAAACTAGAAATCTGGTCACCTTAAGTTAGATTGGTAGGTAGATAAAGGGATAGAGAGAGAGAGACAGAAATACAGTAGGTAGGTAAGTAGGGAGAAAAAGTGTGTAGATAGAGAAGTAGGTAGAGGATAGAGAGAGATAAATAGAGAGAGAGAAATACAGTAGATAGGTAGGGGGAGAGAGAGAGAGAAAAATAGAGAGAGAAATAGAGAGACAGAGAGAATGAAAAACAGTAGATAGGTAGGGAGAGAGAGAGAGAGAGAGTAGGGAGGTAGGGAGGTAGGGAGGTAGAGGGATAGAGAGAGAAAAATAGAGAGAGAAACAGAGAGACAGAGAGAGAAAAACAGTAGATAGGTAGGGAGAGAGAGAGAGAGTAGGTAGGTAGGTAAATGTTTCCAGGTGTATTTACCCATATGCTGGAGAAGGAAATCACTAACCAATGTAATTCTTATCAATCACTCTAAGTAAACAGCTTTCCAAAAGGGAAAAAAAATCATTTTTCCAGTGTGCAAACCCTCCCCCAAAAGCCCGTTTTTCGCGAAAATGGGCCCATTTTTTTCAAATAAAAGGCATGAATAGCCTTGGGGGAGCTTGCAGAGTGCTCCAGGGGGGAAGGAATGAGGAAACCGGCCCATTTTTTTCGTGAAAACGGGCCGTTTTTTGGTCAAAAAATAGCACGCATAGCCTTATGGATGCTTATGGACTGCTGCTGGGGGCTGGCGGGGGGCCAAAAACGCCCTGTTTTTTGCTCATTTCTGCCCTCCCCAGCCCCCAGGAGCTCTCTGGAAGCCTCCACAAGCGTATGCGCGTGGCCATTTTGGTGAAGGGGCGGGGTTTCAGGAGGCAAAAAAAATGTATTCGATATATAAGACGCACCCAGATTTTCAGCCTCTTTTTAGAGGAAAAAAGGTGCGTCTTATATTCCGAAACATACGGTAAAGAATAAAAGAATCTTGACTTTAGAAGGCCATGATCTACAGGCAGGTTGGCATACGTTCCTATGGGATGATAAAAATAAAACGCACATATACATGCAAAAACATCTAATTAGAAATTAGTTTTTGCAAAACTGGCCAAAATGCCAGTATTTAATTTTACACATAATTACGGAGGCGAGGATTGCCTTCGCTCAGAAATGGAAAAATAAATTAATACCAAGCGAAGATGAAATAATAAGAAAGGTTATAGACTGTGCCGAAATGGACAAATTGACAAAAGAAATCCAGGGAAAAGAAGAAACAGAATATTACCAGATATGGGGAAAATGGTATAGAATGGATGGAGGAAAGAAACAAGGATCAATGAACAAAGTCAATAAAGCCCAAAAATAGTAGTTAAGAAGAATTAACACACACACACACACAAACGTGTGTGTGTGTACACTCAAGAGAGTTTAAATTTATTAGAGGTAATCATCCAATATAGCAGATAGATGAGTAAAATAAGAAGATTAAAAAGGATGAAATGCAAATGAAATATACTAGAAGGGGAAATAACATAAGGAGAATTGTATCGATTTGTAATTGCTATTAGAAAAAATAGGAAGTTCCTATTGGACCTAGTTATTTGCGGGATCGTATCCTGCCCCATACATCCCTTCGGCTGATTCGCTCACACAGAGAGGGACTTCTCCGGGTGCCATCCACTAGGCAGTGCCAGTGGGCGACGCCCAGGGGAAAGGCCTTCACTTTGATGGACCCGACCCTCTGGAACGACCTACCCCCGGATATTAGAACGACCATGGACCTCCGCGCCTTCCGCCTAAAAGTAAAAACTTATTTGTTCCATCAGGCCGGCTTGGCCTAATTCACGCTCTCGCCCCAGTCTGTAATTTCAAATTGTTTATTCGGTTTTAACGGGTTGTAATTTTAATGTCTATAAATTTTAGTAGAGGGTAATTTAATTTGTTTTTAATATTGTATGTATTGTATGTTTTTAGATGCTTTTTAATTTTCCTTCGGGGAGAGGGGCGGTTTATAAATTTAACAAATTAAATTAATTAAAATTGTGTAAACGTATGTCTAATTTTTGTTGGTGTGTATTTTGTATGTTTGTAAATAAATAAAAATATTAAAAAAAACAAATTCTTACTATAGCCATTATTGGATAGAATCACTGTAATTAAGATGAATACAATATATAACAGAATAATAGAGTGGGAAGGGACCTTAAAGGTCTTCTAGTCCAACCCTCTGTTCTACCATTTCAGAAGTGGCCATCAAATCTCTTTTTGGAAGTTTCCAGTGATGGAGCACCCAAAACTTTGAAGGCAAGCTATTCCATTGATTAAGTACTGCAATCATTAGGAATTTTCTTTTTAGTTATAGATTGCTTCTCTCTTGATTAATCTCCATCCATCGTTTCTTTTGGTACTTTGGAAAATAAATGGGCTTGTCCTTGTCTTTGTAGGAGCCCCTCAAATATTGGAACACTGTTGTCATGTCTCCGCTAGTCCTTCTCATTAGACATACTCAATTCCTGTAAGCGTTGGTTTAGCCTCCAATTTAAACAATGGCATTTGGAGATCGCTAAGTTTATATTACAAGGGATAAAACCAAGAATTAAATATAAATTATTCCAAGATGCTAAGGAAAGTGGCAGGTTGGGTTTACCAGATTTGAAGTTGTACTTTGATGCTTGTTTTGTCTGGCAAAAAGAGTGGTTGACTCTCCAAATTATGAGGTTAAATGAGCTAGAGGGCCACGAATTAAGATTTTGATGGCATGACTATTTATGGCACGATATGGTTCGGGAATGATATAAAGGCAATGAATTTTGAAAATATAAAGAAGAGCTTTTTATAATTTACGGTTGGCATGCCACAAAGCAAAGAAATGCAGTAAGATACACACCTTAATAGAAGACTATTTTTTTTTGAAAAAGATTTTTATTTTTTATTTTTGAAAATAAATAAAAAGAAACATCATTCATTTCGTGTTTTATAGACTATTAAAGTGAATATAAACTAAAACCAGGATTATTTTAGGCTTAATGGAGAAAGACCTTTAAAAATGAAACATAGATGTTATATATGTTGATTGAGGCAGGAATACTTTGTGAGCAAAACTGGAAGAATATTTTCATTCCCACAATAATAATAAATAATAATAATAAATTTTATTTGTTACCCGCTCTCTCTCCCCAGGGGACTCGAGGCGGGGCACAGGAAAATTAAAAAACAGTAAACACAACAGAATACATAATTTAAAATCACAATTAAACAACAAATCCTGCGCTAAAAACATCTATAAAAAACTAAAAAACTGTCCCTAAAACCCCTAAGCACTAAAACCTAAAAACCCCAGGACAAGGAGGCTATCCCAAGCCGGCCAGACGGAAAAAGTAGGTTTTCAATTTAAGACGGAAGGAGCGGAGGTCCGTGGTCGTCCTAATATCGGGGGGAAGGTCGTTCCAGAGGGCCGGGCCCGCCACAGAGAGAGCCCTTCCCCTGGGTGTCGCCCGCTGACAAGCCCCGCTCTGTGGGAGCGAATCGGCCGTGAGGATGTATGGGGCAGGATCCGATCCTGCAGATAGCTAGGTCCCGAGCCATGGAGCGCTTTAAAGATGATAATTAACACCTTGAAGCGCACCCGGAAGACGACAGGTAGCCAGTGCAGCTCGCGTAAGAGCGGTGTTACATGGGTAGACCTAGCGGTCCCCATAATTGCTCGCGCGGCTGCATTCTGGACTAGCTGAAGCCTCCGGGTGCACCTCAAGGGCAGCCCCATGTAGAGAGAGTTACAATAGTCCAGTCGGGATGTCACGAGAGCATGAGTGACTGTGCAAAGGGCGTCCCGATCCAATAGGGGGCGCAATTGGCGAACCAGGCGAACCTGGTAAAACGCCCTCCTGGCCACGGCTGTCACTTGATCTTCCATGGACAGCCGGGCATCCAGGAGGACACCCAAATTGCGCGCCCCATCCACAGGGGCAAGATGTTCGCCCCCTATGGCCAGCGATGGAGTGAGCTGGTTGAATCGGGCTGCCGGAAACCACAGCCACTCGGTCTTGGTCGGGTTGAGCCTGAGTCCGTTACTTCCCATCCAGATCCGTACAGCTTCCAGGCACTGGCACATCACCGCTACGGCATCGTTGGGGTGGTTTGGGGTAGAAATGTACAGCTGTGTATCATCAGCGTACAGATGGTACTCTACCCCAAAACCACGGATGATCTCACCCAGCGGCTTCATGTATGTGTTGAACAGGAGGGGCGAGAGGACCGACCCCTGAGGCACCCCACATGCGAGGGGTCTCGCGGTCGATCTCTGCCCCCCTGCCAACACAAATTGCGATCGGCCAGAGAGGTAGGAGGAGAACCACCGTAAAACGGTGCCTCCCACCCCCAACCCCCCCAGCCGATGCAATAGGATACCATGGTCGATGGTATCGAAAGCCGCCGAGAGGTCTAATAGGACCAGGATGGAGGAACAACCCCCATCTCTGGCCCTCCAGAGATCATCGACCAACGCGACCAATGCCGTCTCAGTGCTATGCCCGGGCCGAAAGCCGGACTGGCGCGGATCTAGATAATCAACTTCCTCCAGGTGCCGGGGGAACTGTTGTGCCACCACACTCTCGACAATCTTCGCCAGAAAGGGAAGGTTGGAGACAGGACGGTAGTTGTTCAAAAGAGCTGGATCCAAAGAGGGCTTCTTAAGGAGGGGCCTCACCATCGCTTCTTTTAGGGAAGCAGGCAAGGCACCCTCACTCAAGGATGCGTTGACAACCTCTTGGAGCCAGCCTCGTGTCACCTCCCAGGATGCCAGTACAAGCCAGGAGGGACACGGGTCCAATAAACATGTGGTGGCTCGCAGTCGCCCACGTAGCCTGTCCATATCCTCGGAAGTAACGGAGTCAAACTCCTCCCAAACAAGATCTCTCTCGTGGCATCCCACTGGGCCATGAATGGGGGCTAGCTCGTTCTGTATCTGAGCGATTTTCTCCTGCAGAAAAGTCACAAATTCCTCTGCTCTACCCTGTAACGGGGCTTCCCGCACCCTCTGTTGAAGGAGGGAGCGGGTCACCCTAAACAGGGCGGCAGGGCGGTTTTCTGCGGATGCTATGAGAGTGGCACAATGATGACGTTTGGCCACTCTCAGCGCCACAATGTAAGTCCGTAAATGGGCTCTTACCTGTGTCCGGTCAGATTCAGTTCGAGTATACCTCCATCTTCTCTCTAGGCATCTCTTGCGGCGTTTCATCACCCTCAGCTCCTCGGAAAACCAAGGAGCCAGGGTGTTTCGCCGCCGCAAGAGAGGCCGCAAGGGCGCGACCCGATCCAAGGCTCCCGTGGTCGCAGTATTCCATGCGGCCACGAGGTCCTCCATCGGGGCGCGGGCCAGGGGTACAGGAAGTGGCCCAAGCGCCGTCTGGAACCCATCCGGGTCCATCAGGCGCCTGGGGCGGAACCAGATTGGTGACTCAGGTTCCGCCTCCCCGCGGAGGGGAGCAGCGGTCGGAAAGTCGAGCCGGAGAAGTGAGTGGTCTGTCCATGACAAGGGTGTGATGACTATATCCCCTATACCCAGATCACTCTTCCATTGGCCTGAGACAAAGATGAGATCCGGTGTATGTCCACCCTCGTGAGTGGGGCCTTGAATTAGTTGGGTCAGGTCCATGGCCGTCATGGAAGCCATGAACTCCCGAGCTGCCTCGGATGATTCGCCCACCGATGGCAGATTAAAGTCCCCCATGACTAAAAGTCTGGGGGTCTCAACTGCCACCGTAGCGATCACCTCGAGGAGCTCGGGCAGGGCTGCTGCTACATAGCGGGGAGCCAGGTATACAACCAGCAAGCCCAACTGCCTCCCTAGGCCCCACTTCACGCAGAGGGACTCACAACCGGTGGTCTGTGGCACAACGGTCTCTCTCGGCTCAAGACCTTCCTTTACAATGACCGCTACCCCACTGCCCCTACCTAGGGCCCGGGGCTGATGAAACGCGCGGTAACCTGGTGGGCACATTTCAACGAGGGGGAGTCCACCCTCGTGGCCCAACCAGGTCTCCGCAATTCCCACCAGGTCCGGCTCCCCCTCTGACACAAGGTCATGAACGAGGGGGGCTTTGTTGACAACGGACCTGGCGTTGCAGAACATCAGCCGCAGGCCCTGGCTCTGTACTCCCTGGCCACCTAGCCTGGATGAATGGCTGCAAAACGTGATGGAATTGGCTGCTTTGGTTTTAAAAAAGAACATGAATACTTTTGTTTGTACATGGAAACTGCTTTTAGACTTTGTTCATGAGCTAGAGGAAAAATATAGTTTTATTTTGGGCTCAGTAGATTAGATAACTTTGTTTTTATAGAAATGGCTGGTTTATATTATCTTATGAAAGTAAATAGTTGAGGTTTTATGTTAGCACCTTATTCTAGTGCACCAAAAGGAGTCAGAATTCAATGCTTTTCTTTTCCTTACCTCCTTATCCCTGCATTAACCTCAATACAATACAATACAATAGCAGAGTTGGAAGGAACCTTGGAGGTCTTCTAGTCCCACCCCCTGCCTAGGCAGGAAACCCTATACCCTAACCCTATAGACAAATGGCTATCTAACATCTTCTTAAAGACTTCCAGTATTGGGGCATTCACAACTTCTGGAGGCAAGCTGTTCCACTGACTAATTGTTCTAACTGTCAAAAAATTTCTCCTCAATTCTAAGTTGCTTCTCTCCTTGATTAATTTCCACCCGTTGCTTCTTGTTCTGCCCTCAGGTGCCTTGGAGAATAGCTTGACTCCTTCTTCTTAGTGGCAACCCCTGAGATATTGGAACACTGCTATCATGTGTCCTCTAGTCCTTCGGCTCATTAAACTAGACATACCCAGTTCTGCAGCCGTTCTTCATATGTTTTAGCCTCCAGTCCCCTAATCATCTTTGCTTTGAATTCTCTGCATTCTTTCTAGAGTCTCCACATTATTTTACATCATGAAGACCAATACTGAATGGACTATTCCAAGTGTGGCCTTACCAAGGCATTATAAAGTGGTATTAACATTTCACGTGATCTTGATTCTATCCCTCTATTTATGAAGCCTAGAACTGTGTTGGCTTTTTTGGCAGCTGCTGCACACTGCTGGCTCATATTTAAATGGTTGTCCACTAGGATTCCAAGATCCCTCTCACAGTTGCTACTATTGAGCAACGTACCACCAATACTGTACCTCTGCATTTTGATTTTCTTGCCTAAATGTAGAATATTACTCTTTTCATCATTGAATTTCATTTTGTTAGATAGTGCCTAATGTTCAAGTTTCTCAAGATCCTTTTGTATCTTAAGCCTATCTTCTGGAGTGTTACTGTCTGCATTTGGGATTCGCATGTGTCACTAAACAGCCTGATCATGTAGCATGATGTCACATGACAGTGTCAACTTACACCTGTTCCTTTGCTGTTGTGGGTTCTTAAAGGCAATTTTACTCATGAAACAAATGGTAAGCGAGGACGACCTATGCAAACCGAACATCCCAAAAGGTCCTCAATAGGACCTTTTTAGTTGAACCCGGTTAATATAGGGATGGGGCACCAATAGGAGATATCCTGCTTGTTGGCTAGACATGGAAGTAAAAAAAAATCCAAAAGACAGAGTGGCAGATCAGTCCAATATTATTGCCAAGTAAACATACCAGGGTCCATTACAGAACAAAAGAGTTGAAAGGGACCTTGGAAATCTTCCAGTCTACAGAAGAGGAGGCCGGGGGGTGAAATGATAGCGGTCTTCTAATACTTGAGGGGCTGCCACAAAGAAGAGGGGCTCAACCTCTTCTCCAGAGCATCTGAAGGCAGAAGAAGAAGAAATGGATGGAAACGAATCAAGGAGAGAAGCAACCTAGAAACAAGGAGACGTTTCCTGACTGTGAGAACAATTAAGCGGTTTGCCTGCAGAAGTGGTGGATGCTCCATCACTGGAGGCTTTCAGGAAGAGACTGGACAGCCACGTGCCTGAAATGTATACGGTCTCCTGCTGGAGCAAGGAGCTGGACTAGATAACCTCAAAGGTCCCTCCCAACTGTTATTCCACATTCTATCTAGTTGCTTCTCTGCTTCCAGGCCGTGGAGGGAGCCAAACAGCCCGAGTTGCTCCTGGATTCTCCTCCCACCTGCCCTCAACTCACCTACCAGCTGCTGCTTCGAGCCTTGGAAGAGGCGCCAGAGCCTCTCTACACGCCACTCTCCTCTCGTCTCCCGTGAGTGTTTCAGAAGAGGAAGTTCCTCTGTGCTCCTTTTTTCGCAGATGCTGCCATCTCCTGGTCGGAGGCCAAAAAACAGGCTTGTCCTATCTACCGATAGCATTAGCCAGATCTTCTCACTTATTATGTGCTATCAGTCATGTTCAGACTTCTAGCAACATATATTTGCAGCTGAGCCAAGTGAAATAGGCAATTACAGCACACTGTCATTGTTTCTACGTCCGTGACACAATTTTTGTTCTTGAACCAGGTACAACCTCTTCTATAGATGTACATTTAGCATTTTTTGCTTACATTTTGCTTCTGTAAGACCCTACTTGTCTCCCTAGTGAATTGCATTTTATTGGAAAATGTCCAGTGCTGACATGTGTCAAGATCCTTCTGTATCTTGGGTTTATCTCTAAAGCAGTGATGGCGGATCTTATCGGGGGCGCAACCCAGAACAGAAGCTGCCAAGTGTGCATGCGCACAATGGAAACCAGAAGACCATCTCTTCCAGTTTCCTGGATTGCCACACACATTAAAGAAAAGCTGATTGCCACATGACCACGTGCACCAGAAATCCAGAAGAGGAATGGGCGATACCGCATGTGTCAGCTGACATGGTTCCGCATTCAGTCATATGTGCTATAGGTTCGCCATCACTGGTTTAAAGCATTGGCTATTTCCCGCAGGTGGGTGTCAACTGAAAATTTGCGATATTCCAGCTGTTGTCCCAAACATCCTTTTCAAAATGCAACTGATGAGGTGTCAGTGACTTTTTGCCAGTTGGACAGATATGTAGCAGGGGGGATTTCTAAGATTAGCTTGGTAAATGGAACCTCTATTTGAAATGGAGGAGGTGGCTTCTTAAAATTCAGAGGACTAAAGGAAAAGGAGAGCTGGGAAGGGATCCAGGGGCTTCAACCCCCAAAACAGCAATTCAAACTCCAAAACAATGAGTCATGGTAATGAGAGTTAATAGCTGATCAGCTGCTGTAAGACTGTAAGACTGAAATGATGATGAGGCCCCGTGAGGGCGGTTTGTGTGCGTGTGTGCGCTTTCGCGCTATAGTTGATGATTGATTGCCTGACTTTGCCTGGTACATGTATGTATATATTCCTTGTAGATAAACCACTGTTTGAATGAGAAACCTCTGTTTATTATGCTCCTGAGTTGTCTCAAAATAGTTACACTGAGCACTGTGGGCCATCTCAGGGTTGCCGTTTGACGGTCCCTGGGGGGGGGAGGGAAAGGAGGAGAAACTGCCGATGGGGAGGGTTAGCACCTGGCTTGAATTGCGCTTAAGCGGAGGCCGAATAATGCACCGAGAAGCTGATAGCTGCAGAGAAAAGTGCTGGGAAACTGGAGGTTTTGCTGATCTGTTGGATCCCCAAAGCACGTGTCAATCAGCTGTGACCAAAAAGCAGGGAGAAGACAAAGCCGAGTCCAAAGCAGTGGTGGGTTCCTACCAGTGGTGGGTTTCAAAACGTTTTACAACCTCATGTGTAGGTGTGGCCTGCCCCTTGTACCCCTAACCCTTTAGAAAAAACCCCATAGGGGTGTTCAAACTTGACAATTTTAAGACTTGTGGACTTCAACTCCCAGAATTCCTCCTTTCGCTCTTCATCTTGATGATGTGGGGATGGGCGGGGGGAGGGAGCTGGAACTGGTTCCCAACGGCACAGTAGATTTGTGGAACCTCTTCTATAGAAGAGGTTAGAATTGGCAGGACCCCACCCCTGGTTCCTACGCTTCAGATCGGTTCAGTCAAACTGGTAGTACTTTGGCAGCCTGGGTCGCTGGGACCAGCAGTAACCCAGGCCTGCCATGGCACCATGGCACTGAACCAATTCTCCCAGAAGCGCCATAGTTGCCACCATATTGTATTTTGCTCCTGTGCATGCGTAGAGCAATTTTTATTGTTCTGTGCATCCGCACACAGCGCGCCCATGAGCGAACCGGCAGTAGTGACTGCCAAAACCCAGCCCTAGTCCAAAGCTTCTCGGACACTCTCAGCATCCAGAAGCTGCTGGGGAGGGGAGGGACATACAAGGGTGTTAAAACCAGATGTGAAGCAGCAGAACTGCCAGAAGACTGGAAAAGAGCTGATGTGGTTCCCATCTTCAAAAAAGGAAAAAAAAATAGATCCAGGAAACTATAGACCCATCAGCCTGACCTCAATACCGGAGAAAGATTCTGGAAAAGATAATTAAGCAACAAATAAGCGAATACCTAGAAGCAAACAAAGTAATAGCCAAAAGCCAACATGGGTTTGTCAAAAACAGATCATGCCAGACTAATCTTATTGCGTTCTTTGACAAAGTGATAAAATTAGTGGACCAGAGGAATGCCGTCAACATAATGTTCTTGGACTTCAGCAAGGCATTTGATAAAGTAGACCATAACCTACTACTAGATAAAGTAGAAAAATGTGGGTTAGACAGCATCACCACCAGATGGATTCGTAACTGGCGGACCAACCGCACTCAACGTGTAGTCCTCAATGGAACTGCATCTAGATGGAGGGGGGGTATGCAGTACCCCAAGGCTCTGTTTTAGGCCCAGTAAACTCTTCAACATCTTCATCAATGATCTGGATGAGGGGATAATTGGGGAACTCATCAAATTTGCAGATGACACCAAGATGGCAGGAATAGCTAACAGTCTAGATCAGTGATGGAGAACCTTTTTCGCCTTGGTTGCCAAAAACATGCGTGTGCGTGCTATCACATGCACTCGAGTGCCCACCCACACAACTTAATGTCCCCCCCTCACCACTGTGGAACGTGCATTTTTGCGCAAGGCTTTCCTGCCACTCTCTGCTCTCGCTGCTTCTCCTTGGCTAACCCCAGCAAGGGGAGAAGTTGCTCTGCCACAAATGGGCAGAGACCAGGGTGGGGGTGGGGGATACTCAAGTATGCTCCTGCCTCAAAAATCCTTTTTACTCTGGCAGGGGTGAGTCTGTTTCCCCCCCTCCCCCGTGCTATTAAAGGGGATCCTGCCTGATCACTGGAATCCAAAGGGAAATGAGGAAGACAGCTGCCTGCACGGGGCGAAAGACAAGAGGCAAAGAGACAAGTAAAGAGGGTTCTTTCACTCGTGCTGGCTGCTCTGAGGAGAGAGCTGTCTGCAAGGGGGGGGGGGGACAAACGGCAAGGAAAGAATTGGATTCCAGCAATGAGGCAGGATCCCCTTTAATAGCACGGGGGAGGGGAGAAACAGCAGCCAGCACGAGTGAAAGAACCCTCTATACTTGTATCTTTGCCTCTTGTTTTTTGCCCATGCAGGCAGCTGCCTTCCTCGTTTCCCTTTGGATTCCAGCGATCAGGCAGGATCCCACTTAATAGCAAGGGGGGGGGGGGGGGGACAGAGCAGCCAGCACGAGTAAAAGAAGCTTCTTTTCTTCTATCTTTGCCGCTTGTCTTTCGCTCCTGCAGGCAGCGCTTTCCTCATTTCCATTTGCATTGAGCTGTTTTTCGCCCTTTGGAGGCTTCAGGGAATCCTCCGGAGAGTGAAAAACCACTAAAAATCAGCTGGCCAGCATGCACATGCACGCTACAGCTGACAGGGCAAGTCTTACGTGCCCTCAGAAATGGTTCCGCATGCTGCCTCTGGCACAGATGCCATAGGTTCGCCATCACTGGTCTAGATGATAGGTTTAAGATACAGAAGGATCTGGACAAACTTCAACATTGGGCACTATCTAACAAAATGAAATTCAATGGTGAAAAGAGTAAGGTTCTACATTTAGGCAAGAAAAACAAAATGCACAGGGACAGTATTGGTTGTACGTTGCTCAATAGTAGTAACTGTGAGAGGGATCTTGGAATCCTAGTGGACAATCATTTAAATATGAGCCAGCAGTGTGCAGCAGCTGCCAAAAAAGCCAACACAGTTCTAGGCTGCATAAATAGAGGGATAGAATCAAGATCACGTGAAGTGTTAATACCACTTTATAATGCCTTGGTAAGGCCACACTTGGAATACTGCATTCAGTATTGGTTGCCACGATGTAAAAAAGATGTGGAGACCAGGGTGGATAAAAATCAATGATTTTTTTAAAAAAATCAAAAAAATCACATTTTTTAAATTTAAATCAGATTTTTTTATTTAAATCAGATTTTTTTATATAAAATGCTTTTTGAGGAAAATATATTACCATCCAAAGATTATTCCATCATGAAACAAAGATTAGTTTTTTAATTATGTAGAATAAGGCTGTATATGTTTAATTTTTTTGGTAAATAAATTCCATTAATCCATTCACAATGTCATGCTCTTCCAGAGGTTTTTCTAAGATTATTGGGCAGTTTCTCTGCCTACAAGATATTATCACAGATGCTTGGTTTACTTTTGCAGTTCTCAAAACTGAATTTGACTCAGCAGAGATCACGTGCTTCTTGTTCACAGCAAAAATGTTATAACAGGAACAGAGTGGAAAAAAAGACCTTAGTCCTAACTTCTACAAAGACGTTTGTCCACTTATGCACCCCAGAGATAACACGGCTTGCCCTTTTGGAGCTCTCCCAGACACAGCAGCATTTTCAGTGCACCCACAACTCCGTAACACAAGTCTAAAAAGTTGGTAAAGCAACAGAATAGAATACTTTGTCCAACTACCACACAACAGTGAACTAGAAGCAGTCACCATATTGACATAGAGGGAGCCATGGCAAAATGGCAGCTATTTCCACAAGTCTATTGCATGGCCTAGGGATGAATACTGAGCACAGTCAAAGTAATGGCTGCTTCCATGAAGCAGTCACACAGGAAAGAGATGCGTATCCTGCCCTTGTTCCCCACGAGGTTCAGAGATCTTCAAAAGATATGGAGGAGGAAGAGGCTGTGACGCCTGGTAGGAAGGGAGTCAGGCCTATGTATTACAGGGTTCCAGTAAAGTGGAGGCCCTGTGGGGAAGGGAAAGGCCTATGGGGACCCTGTGGAGACTCTATGGCGGAAGGAAAGACCTGCGAGGGAGGGAAAGGCTCATGAGAAACCAAATGTTTGGATAAGGAAGCCTTTATAAGTCAGCCTGGGCCTGTGCTAGGCCTCAAGAGCTTCCCCAAACTCTGAGGCAGCCACTGTTGCGCTTAACATCTTGCACATCCATTTGACCGCTTCATCAGGGAGAGAAGGGGGTGGCGGTAATTCAATAAGGTAATTTCACTTAACCACCGTTACAACATGCAACCAAAGTTGGCAGGCCCCATTACAGTTATATTTTGAGGATTACTTGTATCATGGCTGGGGGATTATGGCACTCATAATCTGGAGGACAACAGAAGACGGAAACTCCACATGGTGGAATTCCAAAATCAATATAAAACACCCACCATCCAAAAGCCGTTTTGAGCAATTCCACAATTTCTGAACCACCTTTATCAAGCAAGAGTTTCCACTTTATTCTCTCCACCTACTGGTCTAAACCTGAGATGTGTCAGTGTTCAAAGAGTTGATTTCTAATCTACAATCTCTCCCGTGTGAGTCCTCTGGTGTTTTCTCCAGGATTGAATTTAAATGGAAACGTTTCCCACAATCAGGACATCAGAAGGGTTTCTCTTCTGTGTATATCCTATGGTATCTCACGAATGGCCATTTCTAATGAATTTTTCCAACAGTCAGAGCATTCAAACTGTTTCCTCTCCTGTGAGTCCTCTGGTGTAACACCATATTGGAATTCTGAATGAAACGTTTTTCACAATCAGGACTTTCAAAGGGTTTCTCTCCTGTGTAAGATCTCTGGTGTGTCATTAGACTGGAGCTACAACTGAAACTTTTCCCACAGTCAGGACATTCAAAGGGTTTGTTTCCTGTGTGTGTTCTGGTAACTCGTGAGCTGAATTTTTTAAATGAAATTTTCACCACAATATGGGCGCTGATATGATTTCCCGCCTATATGAATCCTTTGGTGTTTCAGCAAGTTGGAATTGTGACTATCACTTTTACCACAAATAGGACACTTTCATAGTTTCTCTCTTATGTGAGTCCTCTGGTGTAAAATCAGGTGGGATTTCTGACTGAAACCTTTCCCACAATCAGGACATTCAAAGGGTTTCTGTCCTGTGTGAGTCCTCTGGTGTATCACCAGATTGGTATTCTGACTGAAACTTTTCCCACAGGACACTCAAAGGGTTTCTCTCCTGTGTGAGACCTCTGGTGTATCACTAAGTCGGAATTCTGACTGAAACCTTTCCCACAGTCAGGACATTCAAAGGGTTTCTCTCCTGTGTGAGTCCTCTGGTGTATCACTAAGTCAGAATTCTGACTGAAACCTTTCCCACAGTCAGGACATTCAAAGGGTTTCTCTCCTGTGTGAGTCTTCTTGTGTGTCACGAGGGAGCAATTCCGACTGAAACCTTTCCCACAGTCAGGACATTTAAAGGGTTTGTCTCCTGTGTGAGTCCTCTGGTGTATCACTAGGTCGGAATTCTGACTGAAACATTTTCCACAGTCAGGACATTCAAAGGGTTTATCTCCTGTATGAGTCCTCTGGTGTTTCACGAGGTGGGAATTCTGACTGAAACCTTTCCCACAGTCAGGACATTCATAGGGTTTCTCTCCTGTGTGAGTCCTCTGGTGTTTCACAAGGGAGCAATTCTGACTGAAACATTTCCCACAGATAGGACATTCAAAGGGTTTCTCCCCCGTGTGTTTCCTCTGGTGTATCACTAGATCAGAATTCCGACTGAAAGCTTTCCCACAGTCAGGACATTCAAAGGGTTTTTCTCCTGTGTGAGTCCTCTGGTGTGTCACGAGGGAGCAATTCTGACTGAAATCTTTCCCACAGTCAGGACATTTAAAGGGTTTCTCTCCTGTGTGAGCCCTCTGGTGTATCACAAGGTCGGAATTCTGACTGAAACATTTCCCACAGTCAGGACATTCAAAGGGTTTATCTCCTGTGTGAGTCCTCTGGTGTATCATCAGGTGGGATTTCTGACTGAAACCTTTCCCACAGATAGGACATTCATAGGGTTTCTCTCCTGTGTGAGTCCTCTGGTGTATTAGTAGGTGGGTATTATTACTGAAATCTTTCCCACAAATAGGACATTCAAAGGGTTTCTCTCCTGTGTGAGTCCTATGGTGTTTCACAAGGGAGCAATTCTGACTGAAACCTTTCCCACAGTCAGGACATTCAAAGGGTTTCTCTCCTGTGTGAGTCCTCTGGTGTTTCACGAGGTGGGAATTCTGACTGAAACCTTTCCCACAGTCAGGACATTCAAATGGTTTCTCTCCTGTGTGAGTCCTCTGGTGTGTCACGAGGGAGCAATTCTGACTGAAACCTTTCCCACAGTCAGGACATTCAAAGGGTTTCTCTCCTGTGTGAGTCCTCTGGTGTATCACTAGGTCGGAATTCTGACTGAAACCTTTCCCACAGTCAGGACATTTAAAGGGTTTATCTCCTGTGTGAGTCCTCTGGTGTTTCACGAGGTGGGAATTCTGACTGAAACCTTTCCCACAGTCAGGACATTCATAGGGTTTCTCTCCTGTGTGAGTCCTCTGGTGTTTCACAAGGGAGCAATTCTGACTGAAACATTTTCCACAGATAGCACATTCAAAGGGTTTCTCCCCTGTGTGTTTCCTCTGATGTATCACTAGATCAGAATTCCGAAGAAAAGCTTTCCCACAGTCAGGACATTCAAAGGGTTTCTCTCCTGTGTGAGTCCTCTGGTGTATCACTAGGTGGGACTTCCAACTGAAATCTTTCTCACAGATAGGACATTCGAAAGGTTTCTCTCCTGTGTGGCTCCTCTGGTGTGTCACCAACCTAGAATTGTCATTGAAATATTTCCCACAATTAGAACACTCATATGATTTTTTGTGTGTGTGCATCCTCTAGTGTATTACCAGGTGTTGTTTAGACTGAAACTTTCCCCACAATCAGTGAATTCAAAGGGTTTCATCCTAGTGTGAGTTCTTTAATGTATCACCAAGTTGCCATGCTCACTTCATTGGGACCACTTGTAGGGCTCCTCTTCTATGTGGGTCCTTTCATGAACCACAAGTGAGCTTTTCTGATCAAAGCTTTGGCCACATTAGTATTGCTTTTCTCCAGTATGGATCATTATGTGCACACTCAGTTGTGATTTGAAATACGCACTTTGCCCACAATAGACACATCTGTGGAGCTGCAAAAGGGGATCATGTGACCCTAGAACAGGGCAACAATTGTGAGTCAACTGCCAAGGATTCAAAAATAAATCACCATGGGGCTGCTGCAATAGTCATAAGTGTGAAAAATGGTCATCAGTCAGGTTTTTCAATGGCATTGTCACTTCAAGTAGCTACTAAAGAAACTGTTATAAGCCGAGGACTACTTGTAATGCCCCTGTGTTCCGCATACTCTACTTTTTCTAGTTTGAAATCTCTTCTTGATCACCTGCTGGGGAAGGAGGAGAAGTTTGGGGTTTTCTGAAGGAAATGGAAATGTTTGATTTCTGGCTTTATTGACTTTCCTTTTTAACATTGCTTGTCATTCTCAGTTGTTCGGAGTTCTCTTATTGGCATCATCTTTGCCTGTAAAATTCAAAGAAATGTTCATAAAATGGTTGCAGAAGATGTAAAGGAAACCATATACATTAAAGGTAAAAAGGAAATATGACACAATATAAAATAACCTTAGATTAATTGTGAGTTATTTGACACATTGAAGTTTGCGGAGATCCAAGTCCACATTTGCATTCAACCATGAAATTCTCTTGTTGACTTGGGTCAATACAAATTCTTAGTATACTAACTCTAGAAATATTATTAAATGAAATTAGGAAGGACCAGGGAATAAAAAGGTTAGAGAGTTAAAAATGAAAAATATAAGACCCAAGCCTATGGCGATGACTTAGTACAGTGGTACCTCGGTTCATGAACTTAATTCGTGAACTGACTCTGGTCGCGAACCGAATTGGTTGTGAACAGAGGCACAGTTTCCCATAGGGTTTAATGTAAATCCAGTTAATCCGTTCTGATCTTTTTTTTGGTTTTAATTTTTGAACTGACTCTGGTCGCGAACCGAATTGGTTGTGAACCGAGGCACAGTTTCCCATAGGGTTTAATGTAAATCCAATTAATCCGTTCTGATCTTTCTTTTGGTTTTAATTCTTGAACTGACTCTGGTCGCGAACCAAATTGGTTGTGAACCGAAGCGGAGTTCGTGAACCGAGGCGGAGTTCGTGAACAGAAGCGGAGTTCGTGAACCAGACCATATTTTTATGAACTTTTCTGTTCGTGAACCGAAGCGGAGTTTGTGAACCGGAGCATATTTTTATGAACTTTTCTGTTCGTGAACCGAGTTGTTCGTGAACAGAGGCGTTCGTGAAACGAGGTACCACTGTATTTGTTTTAGAGGATCCACTCGAATAAGTCCGAAATTAATTCAAAAATTAGAAGAATATGGCGAAATGGCAGGATTAAAAATTAATAAAAGGAAAACAAAAATGATAACTAAGAATATGACAAAAAAGCAAGAAGAGGAATTGGAATTAGTAACTAAAATTCAAATAACTAAGAAAGTGAAATACTTGGGAATCTGGGTGTTGGCAAAATCTTCTACAATTAAAGAGAACAATTATAATAAACTAGTGACACAAATAAAGAAAGATTTAGAAAGCTGGAAAAATATTCAGCTATCACTAATGGAACGTATAGCCACAGTTAAAATGAATATTTTACCAATAATTTTATTTTTGTTGCAAGCTGCACCTATTAATCCGAGTAAAACTTTCTTTCAGGAATTAAACAAACTAACTGCTAGGTTCATCTGGCACAGACGAAAAGCGAGCATTAAACTAAGGTCAATGCATGATAGGAAGGAGAGTGGAGGCTTAGCATTAGCAAATTGGGAGTTATATGCATTTGCAGTAACAACAACAAGGGTGAAGGACTGGATAGAGTTACTGTATTTTTCGGAGTATAGGACGCACCAAAGTATAAGACGCACCTAGGTTTTGAAGTGGCAAATTTTTAGAAAAAGTAGGTAGGTAGATAGAGGGATAGAGAGGGAGAGAAAGAGAGAGAAGTACAGTAGGTAGGTAGGGAGACAGAGTGTGTAGTTAGATAGGTAGGTAGATAAAGGGATAGAGAGAGCGAGAGAGAGAGAAATACAGTAGGTAGGTAAGTAGGGAGAGAGTGTGTAGTTAGATAAGTAGGTAGAGGATAGAGAGAGAGAAATACAGTAGATAGGTAGGGGGAGAGAGAGAGTAGGTAGATAGGTAGATAGAGGGGAGAGAGAGAGAAATAAAGTAGGAAGGTAGGGAGAGAGAGAGTGAGTGTAGATAGGTAGGTAGGTAGAGGGATAGAGAGAGAAAAATAGAGGGAGAAATAGAGAGACGGAGAGAAAAAAACAGTACATAGGTAGGGAGAGAGAGAGAGTAGGTAGGTAGGTAGATGTTTCCAGCTGTATTTACCCATATGCTGGAGAAGGAAATCACTAACCAACGTAATTCTTATCAATCACTCTAAGTAAACAGCTTTCCAAAAGGGAAAAAAAAATCATTTTTGCAGTGGGCAAACCCTCCCCCCAAAGCCTGTTTTTCACGAAAATGGGCCCATTATTTTTTCAAATAAAAGGCATGAATAGCCTTGGGGGGGGGGGGGATTGCTGAGTGCTCCTGAGGGCGGCCAAAATGAGGAAAAATGGCCCATTTTTCGTGAAAACGGGCCGTTTTTTGATCAAAAAATAACATGCATAGCCTTATGGAGGCTTATAGAGTGCTGTTGGGGCAAAAACGCCTTGTTTTTTGCTCATTTCTGCCCTCCCCAGCCCCCAGGAGCTCTCTGGAAGCCTCCACAAGGGTATGCGCATGGCCATTTTGGTGAAGGGGCGGGGTTTCAGGAGGCAAAAAAATGCTGTATTCGATGTATAAGACGCACCCAGATTTTCAGCCTCTTTTTAGAGGAAAAAAGGTGCGTTTTATACTCCGAAAAATACGATATATAAAAGAATAAAAGAATCTCGACTTTAGAAGGCCATGATCTACAGGCAGGTAGGCAAACCTTCCTATGGGATGATAAAAATAAAACGCACATATACATGCAAAAACATCTAATTAGAAATGAGTTTTTGCAAAACTGGCCAAAATGCCAGTATTTAATTTTACACATAATTACGGAGGCGAGGATTGCCTTCGCTCAGAAATGGAAAAATAAATTAATACCAAGCGAAGATGAAATAATAAGAAAGGTTATAGACTGTGCCGAAATGGACAAATTGACAAAAGAAATCCAGGGAAAAGAAGAAACAGATTATTACCAGATATGGGAAAAATGGTATAGATGGATGGAGGAAAGAAACAAGGATCAATGAACAAAGTCAATAAACCCCCAAAATAGTAGTTAAGAAGAATTAACACACAAACACAAACAAACACACGTGTGTGTGTATGTGTGTACACTCAAGAGAGTTTAAATTTATTAGAGGTAATCACCCAATATAACAGATAGTTGAGTAAAATAAGGTTAAAAAGGATGAAATGCAAATGAAACATACTAGAAGGGGAAATAACATGAGGAGAATTGTATTGATTTGTAATTGCTATTAGAAAGAACAGGAAGTTCCTGTTTGTACTGTATTGTGTAAATGTAGTGTATGTCTAACTTTTGTGGGTGTGTATTTTGTATGTTTGTAAATAAATAAAAATATTTTTTTAAAAACAAATTCTTAGTATAGCCATTATTGAATAGAATCGCTGTAATTAAAATGAATACAATATATAACAGAATAATAAGAGTGGGAAGTGTTACCAGATATGGGAAAAATGGTATAGATAGATAGAGGAAATTTATTTATTTATAAATAAATAAATTTATAAATAAGAGGAAAGAAACAAGGATCAATGAAAGAAGTCAATAAACCCCCAAAAATAGTAGTTAAGAAGAATTAACACACATACGCACACAAACACACACACGTGTGTGTGTGTGTGTGTGTGTGTGTGTACACTCAAGAGAGTTTAAATTTATTAGAGGTAATCACCCAATACCAACCAACCCACGTAACACCTCTCCTGCGCGAGCTGCACTGGCTGCCTGTGGCCTTTCGAGTGCGCTTCAAGGTGCTGACGACCATCTTTAAATCGCTCCATGGTCGGGGCCTAGCTATATACGAGACCGCCTCCTGCCCCATACATCCCTTCGTCCGATCCACTCCCACAGAGAGGGTCTTCTCCGGGTGCCGTCAGCGGGGCAATGCCGGTTGGCGACACCCAGGGGAAGGGCCTTCTCTGTGGCGGGCCCGGCTCTCTGGAACGACCTACCCCCCGACCTTCGCACTATCTCGGACCTCCGCCTCTTCCGCCAACGTCTTAAGACGTATCTATTCCAACAAGCCGGCCTAGGATAGCCCCTACTTCTGACTTTTTAAAAATAAATTAATTTGGTATGGTTTTAACATGGGTTTTAGCACGGGTCTATTAATTTAATATATTTTAATTGATATTGCATTTTGTGGTTTTAATAATGCCTGTGCGCCGCCCTGGGTCCTAACAAGGAGAAGGGCGGGGTATAAATTTAATAAAATAAAAAATAAATAAATAAATATAGCAGATAGATGAGTAAAATAAGAAGGTTAAAAAGGGTGAAATGCAAATGAAACATACTAGAATGGGAAATAACATAAGGAGAATTGTATCGATTAGTAATTGCTATTAGAAAGAACAGGAAGTTCCTGTTTGTACTGTATTGTGTAAATGTAGTGTATGTCTAAGTTTTGTGTGTCTCTATTTTTTATGTTTGTAAATAAATAAAAATATTTAAAAAAACAAATTCTTACTATAGCCATTATTGGATAGAATCACTGTAATTAAGATGAATACAATATATAACAGAATAATAGAGTGGGAAGGGACCTTAAAGGTCTTCTAGTCCAACCCTCTGTTCTACCATTTCAGAAGTGGACTTTGAATCTCTTTTTGGAAGCCTCCAGTGATGGAGCACCCAAAACCTTTGAAGGCAAGCTACTCCATTGGTTGAGTGATGTAATCGTTAGGAATTTTATTTTTAGTTATAGGTTGCTTCTCTCTTTGGTTAGTTTCCATCCATTGTTTCTTTTGGTACTTTGGAAAATAAATGGGCTTGTCTTTGTCTTTGTAGGAGCCCCTCAAATATTGGAACACTGTTGTCATGTCTCCGCTAGTCCGTCTCATTAGACATACCCAATTCCTGTAAGCGTTCTTTGTATGGTTTAGCCTCCAATTTAAACAATGGCATTTGGAGATCTCTAAGTTTATATTACAAGGGATGAATAGTTTGACTCCTTCTTCTTTGTGGCAACCCCTGAGATATTCGAACATTGCTATCATGTCTCCCTAGTCCTTCTTTTTATTAAACTAGACATACGCAGTTCCTGCAGCCGTTCTTCATATGTTTTAGTCTCTAGTCCCTTAATCATCTTGGTTGCTCTTCTCTGCAACCAAGATAAAGTAGAAAAATGTGGGTTAGACAGCATCACCACCAGATGGATTCGTAACTGGCGGATCAACCACACTCAACATGTAGTTCTCAATGGAACTGCATCTAGATGGAGGGAAGTATGCAGTACCCCAAGGCTCTGTTTTAGGCCCAGTAAACTCTTCAACATACAATACAATACAATAGCAGAGTTGGAAGGGACCCTCATCAATGATCTGGATGAGGGGATAATTGGGGAACTCATCAAATTTGCAGATGACACCAAGATGGCAGGAATAGCTAACAGTCTAGATCAGTGATGGCGAACCTTTTTCGCCTTGGTTGCCAAAAATATGCGCGTGCGTGCTATCACATGCACTCGAGTGCCCACCCACATAACTTAATGCCCCCCCTCACCACTGTGGACCGTGCATTTTTGCGCAAGGCTTTCCTGCCACTCTCTGCTCTGGCTGCTTCTCCTTGGCTAACCCCAGCAAGGGGAGAAGTTGCTCTGCCACAAATGGGCAGAGACCAGGGTGGGGGTGGGGGATACTCAAGTATGCTCCTGCCTCAAAAAACCTTTTTACTCTGGCAGGGGTGAGTCTGTTTCCCCCCATCCCCCGTGCCATTAAAGGGGATCCTGCCTGTGTGTGTGTGTGTGTGTGTACACTCAAGAGAGTTTAAATTTATTAGAGGTAATCACCCAATACCAACCAACCCACGTAACACCTCTCCTGCGCGAGCTGCACTGGCTGCCTGTGGCCTTTCGAGTGCGCTTCAAGGTGCTGACGACCATCTTTAAATCGCTCCATGGTCGGGGCCTAGCTATATACGAGACCGCCTCCTGCCCCATACACTCTTTCTAGAGTCTCCACATCTTTTTTACATCATGGAGACCAATACTGAATGCCGTACCAAGGCATTATAAAGTGGTATTAACACTTCACATGATCTTGATTCTATCCCTCTATTTATGCAGCCTAGAACTGTGTTGGCTTTTTTGGCAGCAGCTGCACACTGCTGGCTCATATTTAAATGGTTGTCTACTAGGACTCCAAGATCCCTTTCACAGTTACTGCTATTGAGCAACGTACCACCAATACTGTACTTGTGCATTTTGTTTTTCTTTCCTAAATGTAGAACCTTACTCTTTTCACCATTGAATTTCATTTTGTTAGATAGTGGCCAATGTTCAAGTTTCTCAAGATCCTTCTGTATCTTAAGCCTATCTTCTGGAGTGTTGGCTATTCCTGCTGGCTTGGTGTCGTCTGCAAATTTGATGAGTTCCCCATTTATTCCCTCATCCAACTTGCTCCCCCTTTTCCTCCCTAACACCATTATTTTTATTTTTATTTGCACGTCTATATTTTATATTTTGATCAATTAATATTTTTTTGTGAAGAAAAAAACCCAAATTCTTAACACTGCAATGGGTTTCTATGGAATATATGTTGAAGTGATGTGGATAGATTATACAATTGCATATGGATTCAGAGAAAATAGAAATAAACAAATCTACAAATTTATATATTTGGAAAATCTATGTGTTTTCACCCCGAAAAGTATTCCAAAATTGTTACAGACAAATATTTGGATACTTTTAGAGATGTGGAGGCCTTAACTGATGAAATGATGCCTAAATCCTCTGCAAGATTTGAAACAACCGTTTTGCCCATGGAAGTCCTGAGATCAAAGTAAGGGCAGAAAATACTTTCCACAACTATTCTGTTGACATTCCTATTGAAGAAGTCCTCACTTACTGACTGCATTTGGGACTCGCATGTGTCACTAAGCAGACTGATCATGAAGCATGATGTCACATGACAGTGTCAACTTACATCTGTTCCTCTGCAGTTGTGGGTTGTTAAAGGCAATTTCACTCATGAAACAAATGGTAAGCGAGGACTACCTATGCAAACTAAACATCCCAAAAGGTCCTCAATAGGACCTTTTTAGTTGAACCCAGTTAATACATGGATGGGACACCAATAGGGGATATCCTGCTTGTTGGCTAGACATGGAAGTAAAAAAAATCCAAAAGACAGAGTGGCAGATCAGTCCAATATTATTGCCAAGAAAACATAACACGGTCCATAACAGAATAAAAGAGTTGAAAGGGACCTTGGAAATCTTCCAGTCTACAGAAGAGGAGGCCGAGGGATGAAATGAGGGGCTGCCACGAAGAAGAGGGGCTCAACCTCTTCTCCAGAGCATCTGAAGGCAGAAGAAGAAGCAATGGATGGAAACGAATCAAGGAGAGAAGCAACCTAGAAACAAGGAGACGTTTCCTGACTGTGAGAACAATTAACTGGTTTGCCTGCAGAAGTGGTGGATGCTCCATCACTGGAGGCTTTCAGGAAGAGACTGGACAGTCTGAGATGTAAAAGGTCTCCTGCTGGAGCAGGGGGCTGGACTAGATGACCTCAAAGGTACCTCCCAACTGTTATTCCACATTCTATCTAGTTGCTTCTCTGCTTCCAGGCCATGGAGGGAACCAAACAGCCTGAGTTGCTCCTGGATTCTCCTCCCACCTGCCCTCAACTCACCTGCCAGCTGCTGCTTCAAGCCTGGAAGAGGCGCCAGAGCCTCTCTACACGCCACTCTCCCCTCGTCTCCCGTGAGTGTTTCAGAAAAGGAAATTCCTCTGTGCTCCTTTTTTCCATCCTTTGTAGCAATGCAATACTCGATGGTTTTAACTCCTTTAAGGTCAACCGGAGAGGCCGCTATTGTACTGTTGGCTCTCCAGTCACAGATGCTGCCATCTCCTGATAGGAGGCGGAAAAACAGGTTTGTCCCATCTCTACCGATAGCATTGGTCAGATCCTCTCACTGATTATGTGCTATCAGTCATGTTCAGACTCCTAGCAACCTATATTTGCAACTGAGCCAAGTGAATTATAATAAATACTGAAAGACTGCTATCACATCACTCCAGTCCTTCTCTCTGTTACCCAAGTCCTACAATTGTTCATCTTATGTTTTACCCTCCTGTACCCTACATGACTTTGTTCTTCTTCTCTGCATTCTTTCTACAGCCTAAACACTTTTGTATCCTGGTGACCCAAACTGAATGCAGTATTCAAATATTAGTACTACAGTATTACTACTACAGTATAACATAGTACTAACACTTTGTGTGACCTTTGTTACTATCCCATTCCTCAATCTCCCTATCCATGTTAGGCCACCATAGGTAACTCCTGTTTCATCCGGACAATTCCCGGATGCCCCAAATGTAAAGCTTCTAATACTACAACTCACAGTTTGGTTGGAACAACGACCCAGTCCCCTCCCCCCCCCCCCCCCAGTAAACAACCATTCATAACAGACAGTTCGTCCCTTTTAGAAAAAAACATTTTAAACTCTGGCCCCACCGGCCCCTTGGGCCACACCCTCCACACCAAGTTCAAAACCTTTCTAAGAGTCCGGTCTTTCACTGAATGGTGTGCAACCTCACTGGAGGAAACAGGACCAGCCTCAAGCAGTCTCATTTAATGGTCATTGCAAATTGCAACATGCAACCATAATTGGTGGGCCTCATTACAACTCAAGGACTACTTGTATTGTTGCAGGAAAAAGAGCACGAGACTTGGACTTCTCAAAATCAGGAAAAGTTTATTATGGCTGCCATGGTTCAGAAAACTAGTCAACGGCTAGCATGCAAGAATTCTGAACTCCTGTCCAAAAAGGAATACAGAGTTTTATACTTCACTACAAGCAACTTTCATCATGGCTAGTTTCTTATTGGTTACATAATTGTCGTCAAAAAAGAAAACCACAAACATATCCTGTTATTTTCTAAGATGAACTTCTAACCTTTGTGGTTAAGCCGTTTGTCTGACTTGCCATCTAACTCGACCTATTTACAAGCAGGTGTTTGCGGTTTGGCGCATCCTATTGCAGCTCAGAAAATTCAGAAATTCAGAGCTAAAAAGGGACCCTCCTGGGTCATCCAGTCCAGCCCCACATCATTTCACTCTTAACAACCAGGTCTCACTTTATGCCCTGCCTCAGTATGGTGGCTGGGAAATTCTGGCACTCAAAATCTGGAGGACACATTGGTAGAAGACAGAAACTCCACCTGTGGGAATCTGTCTCCCTGCTATGTTTCATCAGCCCTGCCGGAGCTGCTGGATGTGTTAGCCGGATTGGTGGTTGATTTCCCCAGACTTATGGTCTTGGGAGATTTCAATATGCCTTCCATTGGCGAGACATCCGAGTCAGCTCGGGAGTTCATGGCTTCCATGACAGCTATGGACCTAACTCAGTTAATTCAAGACCCCATTCATAATAGGGGGCACATGCTCAACCTGATTTTTGTCTCTGGACAGTGGATGAATGATCTAGATTTAGGGGATATTTCTATCCAACCCTTGTCATGGTCAGATCATTTCAGCATTAGGCTCGACATCCAGACCGTTACCCCTCACCGCAGGGAGGCGGAACTGATTAGATGGTTCCGCCCCAGGCACCTGATGGACCCTGAATGGTTCCTGATGGAGCTTGGGACTTTTCCTGAATCCCTTGCTCACAGCTTGACCGAAGCCCTAGTGGAAGCCTTGGATAGGGCAGCCACTGAGGCCTAGGACCGCGTTATGCCTTTGTGGCCTCTGACCTGGTGCCGATCCCAGGTAGCTCCCTGGTTTACCGAGGAGCTCCGGGAGATGAAATGCTGGAAAAGATGCCTAGAGAGTAGTTGGAAGGCCAGCCCGTCCGAATCTGATCGAACACTAGTAAGAATTCATATGAAATCCTACTTAGTGGCGATAAAAGCGGCAAAACGGCAACATTTTTCTGCTCTTATCGCATCCGCAGATAACTGTCCGGCCGTCCTGTTTAGGGTGACCCGTTCCTTACTCAGCCAAGGAACTGGGAAAGACCGCTTGCAGGGTTGGGCTGAAGAATTTGTTCAGTATCTGCAGGATAAAATCGCTTAGATTTGGACAGGCTTAAACTCTGACTGGGTAGATTTGGGCGAGTCGATGGGGATGAATCTTGTGGAGACCATCTGGGATGAGTTTGATCCTGTGACCCCCGAGGGCATGGACAGGATTATGGGGAGACAGTGCTGCCACTTGTGTGCTGGGCCCGTGTCCCTCTTGGTTAATTTTGGCTTCCCGAGAGGTGACATGATGCTGGCTCCAGGCGATTACCAATGCTTCATTGAGAGAGAGGCTCTTTCCTACCACCCTGAAGGAGGCGGTAGTGAGGCCCCTCTTCAAGAAGCCTTCCCTGGATCCATCTTCTCTAGCCAACTATCGTCCAGTCTCCAACCTTCGCTTTGTAGCGAAGGTTGTTGAGAGTGTGGTAGCACCTCAGCTTCCCCAGTACCTGGAGGAAGCTGCCTACCTGGATCCGTTTCAGTCGGGTTTGAGGCCCGGGTACAGATTGGTCACGTTGGTTGATGATCTCTGGCAGGCCCGGGACAGGGGCTGTTCCTCTGTCCTGGTCCTATTAGATCTCTCGGCGGCTTTCGATAACATCGACCATGGTATCCAACTGCGACAACTCGATGGGTTGGGAGTGGGGGGCACCGTTTTGCAGTGGTTCTCCTCCTACCTGTCGGATCGATCGCAGTTTGTGTTGACTGGAGGACAGGGATCGACCCCGAGGCCCCTCACTTGTGGGGTGCCTCGGGGGTCAGTTCTCTCACCCCTCCTGTTCAACATATATGAAACCGCTGGGTGAGATCATCTGTGGTTTTGGGGTACAGTATCATCAATATGCTGATGACACCCAACTTTTCATCTCTACCCCAAACCACCCCAATGAAGCCCTCGACATGATGTCCCGATGCCTGGAGGCTGTGTGGATCTGGATGGGGAGGAACAGGCTCAGGCTCAATCCCTCCAAGACTGAGTGGCTGTGGTTCCCGTCATCCCGATTTATCTACCTGGTTCCAACTTTGGTGATAGGGGGAGAAATTATCCCCCTCAGAAAGGACCTGCAATTTGGGAGTCCTCTTGGATATGTGGCTTAGCTTAGAAGAACATCTGACAGCCGTGACCAGGGGGGCCTTTTACCCGGTTCGCCTGGTACGTCAGTTGCGCTCCTTTCTGAATCGGGATGCCCTGTGCACAGTCACTCATGCCCTCATCCTTTCTCGCCTGGACTACTGTAATGTTCTCTACATGGGGCTGCCCTTGAAGAGCACCCGGAGGATTCAACTGGTCCAGAATGTGGCTTCGCAGGTTATCATGGGGGTACCTAGGAGCTCCCATGTTACACCCCTTTTTGGCGGCCTGCACTGGTTGCCAGTTGTTCACCAGGTGCAATTCAAGGTACTAATTATGACCTTCAAAGTGCTCCATGGCTTAGGCCCAGGGTACTTGCGAGACCACCTACTGCCACCGGTAGCCTCCCATTGTCCAGTACGATCCCACAGAGTTGGCCTCCTCAGGGTGCTGTCAGCCAGACAGTGTCGGCTGGCGACCCCCAGGGGGAGAGCCTTCTCTGTGGGAGCACCTTCCCTTTGGAATGAGCTACCCCCGGAGCTTCGCATAATTCCCGATGTCCCTTCCTTCCGCCGCAACCTAAAAAGCTGGCTTTTCCAGCAAACCAGCCTGGTCTGAACAAAATAACGTATTAATTTTAATTCCAATTTTAATTTATTTTATAATGTCTATTAATTTATTGCTTATTGGATTTTTTAATTTAATTTTTAAAAAACTTTTGTACTATATGTCTCTTATGTTGTACGCTGCCCTGAGTCCTTTGGGAGAAGGGTGGCATATAAATCCAATAAATCTAATCTAATCTAATCTTTGGGTACAGAGAAGCCTGAAGGAGCACAAAACTGCACACCAAAGACTTCTCTTCTCTCAGGTCACCAAACACACCAGTTCTCAAAACATCTTGGTGAGTTCCGATTGATGGAGACGGACTGGTCAAGGGGGAGGGCTGGGATGAGGGGATTCCTTTCTGCATCTTTTGGCATACAAAATCCAGAGCTAGCCTGACCTTAACTGGAGCCAATATGATTTTAGTAAAATAACATTTTGCTTCAACCCAGTGGAGTTGAGGGTCTTTCCTTCCTAAGGGATCAGATCGGGGAAAGTCTGACAACTGTTTTTGAGCCAGGTCAAGATCAAGGTTCTTTTTAAAACTGGAGCGCTATGGGGGCAAAATGTCCAGTCTTTGTTTTGCCTGTATCTTATGCCAAGGAACTTTTAAAAATTATTTTTAACAGTACTAGAATATGTAATGTGTGGGCAATGCCCTTGGCATTAAATTTAGCGAACTGTGTTGTATTAAATATTATCAATCTAGCCAATGGCCCCAACATTTTTGGGCACCGGTGAAACATTTATCAGTGGACCAAAGAGGGCATATATGTAGACATGAAATTTGGAGAAAAATGGAAAATTGGAAAGGGAAGGTTGCAATGGAATAAGTAGGAGGAAGGATTGGCTGGATACAATATAAACAGGAACTCTCCAAACGGCATTTTATTCTAACAACTGAAGCTTCTTTGGAGCTTAACCAACCTGCCTCTTGTGTATATCAGTCTCTCTCCCTCAAAATGCTCAAAGGCAGTTCTTAGAGCTCCCAGGTCTCTCCCTTCACCTGGGAATCTTTTATCTTTCTAAATATATCACAGAAGCCTCTTGATCATTTTGCACAGCTGTTTGTAAAAAGAGCAGAGAGCTTCTTTTTCAGGGTAATTCTGTCACCCGTAAAAGAAATAAAGTAAAAATTGGGAAGGTCCGCAGACAGGGTTGTTCCCTTACATGGGGACAGAAGAACAGGGATGCAGCAGTCACTAGAAAGGGATTCTGGGCAGGTAAGAGAGGCAGATTCAGGTGCTGCATCTCAAAGTAAGCCAACCTGGACACGGTTGCCCATTGGCCAAGGCCACCTAGACGCTTCTCAGGTCTCCATCGTCCACCATTTAGATGCCAGTCCTGGTAGGGTTCAGGCCCTCGGAGGGAGCCCTCCAGCCACGATCCCTATGAGCCCAGATCCTCTTCCTCCCCTCCAGACCCTGGAAGGCTGATCCTCCCCAGGAGCCACCGGGGAACGTGGGAACGGTGGTGCCCAACCTTCCCCAACTCCAGGCGGCCTCCCCCTGGGAGCAGGGCTGCACCAGATGTTGGGCTGCGGGGAAAGAGGGGAGCTCGGCGGGAGGATTTTAAGGGGAGTCGGAGAGCCGTTCGCAGAAGCAGCAACCGAGGAGGAGGAGGAGGAGAAGCGGCGGCGCAGCGGTTCCCACGGAGCAGGAAACCTTGCAAGGAAAGGCGGAGACTGGGAAGGGGAGGGGGCGCAACTGGGGAAACCCCACCTCGCTCTCCTTCCCTCCCCCAAGGAATCCCTCCTCCCCTCCCCGCACCTGGGGATTCCCCCCACCTCTTGGTTCCCTCTCCCAGCGTCCTTGCCCACCTGGCGGCCCTTGAGCGCCCCTCCCCGAGAGGGGATCTCCGCAGCCCTGGCTTAGGAAGCGTCGGGAGACCAGGAAAGGGGGGCAGGAGGGGTCTGCAACTGGCTCCCAAGCCCTCCCTCCCCCGTTCCCTGCCTCCTCTCTAAGCGCAAAACGTCTCTGCCTCAACAGAGTTTTATGATTTTGAGGAATAAGACACAATCGTTGTTTTATTGTTCTCAACTAAAATATTAAGAAAAAGTTTTATTCGTAAGAATCAAAGAAAGATATTTCATCCGGAAAAGATCAGAGACAATGATTATGGTGACCTATGGTAAATAAAAAGCCATTCTGGACTTTATACAAATTAAATGCAAAACTGGATTGTTAATGCTTTGATGTTTTAACTTTGCTGTTGGTTCAGTTGTTAACTACTTTTTATTTATTTATTTTATTTTATTCAATTTATATAACCGCGCCTATCTCCCCAGGGGGACTCAGGGCGGTGCACAGGAAATTAAAAAGAAATACAAAAAACATAATAACAAGACTATAATAAATAAGACTACATACTAAAAGCATATTAAATTCATGGTGCCCTGTGCTAAAAAGATACCCTAAAACCTACTGACCCATTAAAATCCAATTAAAACAATTTAACAATTCAGTCTACCAGTGGTTACGGGGGACTGGGCCAGGCCGGCTAGATGGAAGAGATGTGTCTTCAAGTGTTTGCGGAAGGAGCGGAGGTCCGTGATGGTCCTAAGTTCGGGGGGTAGGTCGTTTCAGAGGGCTGGGCCCGCCACAGAGAAGGCCCTTCCCCTAGGAGTCGCCAGCCAGCATTTTTCAATATTGTTTCAATATATTTATGAATATTCAACTGGGGTGGATAATATATATTAACCTGTTTTTATCTTCTTGATCCCCTTTTTCGCTTCTATTTAAATATTGTATCTATTGTTTTGTTTTTTAAAATTTCTTTTTTTGAGTTTGTAATTTGAATTAATTTTCTGGAAAAAAAATTTAAAGCCACCTTACAAGAAGCAAGTGCATGGGCTGCTCTATTTCTAACCCGCCTCTAAATTCATGGAAGCCTAGCATTATAGTTTGGAAGGGGCCCTGGAGGCTCAGAGATCTTCAAAAGATATGGAGGAGGAGGAAAAGGCTGTGATGCCTGGTAGGAAGGGAGTCAGGCCTATGTATTGCAGGGTTCCAGTAAAGTGGGGGCCCTGTTGGGGAGGGAAAGGCTTATGGGGACCATGTGGAAACTTTATGGTGGAAGGAAAGACCTGTGAGGGAGGGAAAGTCTCAGGAGGAACCTTTGTTTGGATAAGGAAGCCTTTGTAAGTCAGGCCTGGGCCTGTGCTAGGCCTCCAAGAGCTTCCCCAAACTCTGAGGTAGCCGCTGTTGCGCTTAACATCTTGCACATCCATTTGACTGCTTCATCAGGGAGAGAAGGGGGTGGCGGTAATTCAACAAGGTAATCTCACTTAACCACCGTTACAACATGCAACCAAAGTTGGCAGGCCCCATTACAGTTGTTTTTTGAGGATTACTTGTATCATGGCTGGGGGATTATGGCACTCATAATCTGGAGGATAACAAGAGAGAAGATGGAAACTCCACATGATGGAATTCCAAAATCAATATAAAACACCCACCATCCAAAAGCCGTTTTAAGCAATTCCACAATTTCTGAATGACCTTTATCAAGCAAGAGTTTCCACTTTATTCCCTCCATCTACTGGTCTAAACCTGAGATGTTCAAAGAGTCGATTTCTCATCTACACTCTCTCCCGTGTGAGTCCTCTGATGTTTCTCCAATCAGGACATACAAAGTTTTTCCCTTCTGTGTATATCCTATGGTATCTCGCAAATGACCATTTCTAATGAATTTTTCCCAGTCAGGGCAGTCAAACCTTTCCCTCTCCTGTGAGTCCTCTGGTGTAACACCATATTGGAATTCCAAATGAAACGTTTTTCACAATCAGGATATTCAAAGTGTTTCTCTCCTGTGTGAGATCTCTGATGTGTCACTAGGCGGGAGCTATAACTGAAACTTTTTCCACAGTCAGGACATTCAAAGCGTTTGTTTCCTGTGTGTGTCTTCTGGTGACTCGTGAGCTGAAATTTTTTAATGAAACATTCATTACAATATGGGCACTGATATGATTTTCCCCCTGTATGAATCCTTCGGTGTTTCACCAGGTTGGAATTGTGACTATAACTTTTGCCACAATCAGGACATTCAAAGGGTTTCTCTCCTGTGTGAGTCCTCTGGTGTGCCATCAGGTGAGAATTCTGACTGAAACCTTTCCCACAGATAGGACATTCAAAGGGTTTCTCTCCTGTGTGAGTCCTCTGGTGTATCACTAGGTAGGAATTATTACTGAAACCTTTCCCACAAATAGGACATTCAAAGGGTTTCTCTCCTGTGTGAGTCCTCTGGTGTTTCACGAGGGAGCAATTCTGACTGAAACCTTTCCCACAGTCAGAACATTCAAAGGGTTTCTCTCCTGTGTGAGTCCTCTGGTGTATCACCAGGTGGTAATTCTGACTGAAACTTTTCCCACAATCAGGACATTCAAAGGGTTTCTCTCCTGTGTGAGTCCTCTGGTGCACCACTAGGTGGGAATTATTACTGAAACCTTTCCCGCAGTCAGGGCATTGAAAGGGTTTCTCTCCTATGTGAGTCCTCTGGTGTATCACTAGGTTGTAATTCCGACTGAAACCTTTCCCACAATCAGGACATTCAAAGGGTTTCTCTCCTGTATGAGTCCTCTGGTGAATCACCAGGTGGGCATTCCGACTGAAACCTTTCCCACAGTCAGGACATTCAAAGTGTTTGTCTCCTGTGTGAGTCCTCTGGTGCATCACTAGGTGGGAATTATTACTGAAACCTTTCTCCCCGTCAGGGCATTCAAAGGGTTTCTCGCTTATGTGAGTCCTCTGGTGTACCACTAGGTTGTAATTCCGACTGAAACCTTTCCCACAATCAGGACATTCAAAGGGTTTCTCTCCTGTGTGAGTCATCTGGTGTATCACTAGGTGGGCATTCTGACTGAAACCTTTCCCACAGATAGGACATTCGAAAGGTTTCTCTCCTGTGTGAGTCCTCTGGTGTGTCACTAACTTAGAATTGTGACTGAAACATTTCCCACAATCAGAACACTCATATGATTTCTTTTTTGTGTGCATCCTCTAGTGTATTACCAGGGTGATGTTTAGACTGAAACTTTTCCCACAATCAGCGAATTCAAAGGGTTTCGTCCTGGTGTGAGTTCTCTAATGTATCACCAAGTTGCCAAGCTCACTTCATTGGGAGCACTTGTAGGGCTCCTCTCCTAGGTGGGTCCTTCCATGAACCACAACGGAGCTGTTCTGACTAAAGCTTTGGCCACATCAGTATTGCTTTTCTCCTATGTGGATCATTTCGTGCACACTCAATTGTGATTTGAAATATGCACTTTGACCACAATAGACACGTCTGTGGAGCTGCAAAAGGGGATCACGTGACCCTAGAACAGGGCAACCATCATAATTGTGAGTCAACTGCCAAGGATTCAAAAATAAATCACCATGGGGCTGCTGCAATAGTCATAAGTGTGAAAAATGGTCATCAGTCAGGTTTTTCAATGACATTGTCACTTCAAGTAGCTACTAAAGAAACTGTTATAAGCCGAGGACTACTTGTAATGTCCCTGTGTTCCGCAAACTCTACTTTTTCAGTTGGAAATCTCTACCTGATCGCCTGCTGGGGAATTAGGAGAAGTTTGGGGTTTTCTGTAGGAAATGGAAACGTTTGATTTCTGGCTTGATTGACTTTCCTTTTTAACAATGCTTGTTATTCTCAGTTGTCCGGAGTTCTCTTATTGGCATCCTCTTTGCCTGTAAGATTCAAAGAAATTGTTTATAAAATGTTTGCAGAAGATGTAAAAAAGTAAAAGAAAACCATATACATTAAAGGTAAAAAGGAAATATGCCACAATGCTAAAATAGCCTTAGATTAATTATGATTTATTTGACACATTGAAGTTTACGGAGATCTAAGTTCACATTTCATTCAAACATGAAATTCTCTTGTTGACTTGGGTAAATTCTTAGTATAGCCATTATTAGATAGAATCACTGTAATTAAGATGAATACAACATATAAGAGAATAATAGAGCTGGATGGGAGCTTAAAGGTCTTCAACTCTCTGCTGTACCATTTCAGAAGTGGACTTCGAATCTCTTTTTGGAAGCCTCCAGTGATGGAGCACCCAAAACTTTTGAAGGCAAACTATTCAATTGGTTGATTGCTTTAATCATTAGGAATTTTCTTTTCAGTTCTAGGTTGCTTCTCCCTTTGGTTAGTTTCCATCCATCGTTTCTTTTGGTACTTTGGAAAATAAATAGTCTTGTCTTTGTCTTCATAGGAGCCCCTCAAATATTGAAACACTGTTGTCATGTCTCCGCTAGTCCTTCTCATTAGACATACCCAATTCCTGTAAGTGTTCTTTGTATGTTTTAGCCTCCATAACCCTAATGATCAAAGATGCATTTTCTGTTTCAGGATTTAAGAATAATAATTGTAAGTGATACTGCATTTAAACAATGGCAGACGGCGATCTCTAAGTTGATATTACAAGGGATAAAACCAAGAATTAAATATAAATTATTCCAAGATGCTAAGGAAAGAGGAGGTTGGGCTAACCAGATTTGAAATTGTACTGTGATGCTTGTTGTTTTGTCTGGCAAAAAGTGTGGGTGACTCTCCAATTTAAAAGGTTACATGAGCTAGAGGGCCACGAATTAAGATTTTGATGGCATGACTATTTATGGCATGATATAGTTAGGGAATGATATAAAAGCATTGAATTTTGAAAATATAAAGAAGAGCTTTTTATAATTTATGGTTGGCATGTCACAAAGCAAAGAAATGCAGTAAGATACACACCTTAATAGAAGACTATTAAATCTATATAAATAAAAATGTAAAATAGTTTGTATGAAGCCACTAATCTCAAAAACTACTGCACCGATTAACACCAAATTTTGACACAATGTTCCCAAGGACTTCCGATAATAGAATACATACTCATTTTGTGCCTAGCACACGTGTGTCATGTGCAAGGTACACAAATGTAAAATGTACCCACTGATCATGTTTTCCCCTCCCTGTAGCTCCACCCATCCAGCTGCTTTCCAACAGTCATTTCCTCAGCAATGTATGGAAGCCTCTTAGGGCCAAAACAAGGCACTGTGATAGCAAACTCCCAGGTGGCCCTGGGAGAGAGAGGGGGGGGAGAAATACAGTTTAATAAAAGAGGGAGTAGGGGAGACATTATAGCAGCCTTCCAATATCTCAGGAGTTGCCACAAAGAAGAGGAAGTCAAGCTATTCTCCAAAGCACTAGAGGGCAGAAAAAGAAGCAATGGGTGGAAACTAATCAAGGAGAGAAGCAACTTAGAACTGAGGAGGAATTTCCTGACAGTTAGAACAATTAACCAGTGGAACAGCTTGCCTCCAGAAGTGGTGAATACACCAACACTGCAAGTCTTTAAGAAGATGTTGGATAGCCATTTGTCTGAGATGACCTCCAAGGTCCCTTCCAACTCTGCTATTGTATTATTGTATTACAGTAGGTAGGTAGATAGTGTCAGCCTTCACTTTGCTGTTTGCTTCGGCTGCCATATGAAACATGGAAGGAGGGGCTTTGCTATTGGGGTTTAGGACTGTAATGCTGCAGGAGGTTGATTTGCAGAAAGGAGTAAATTATCGTCATCTACTTACATACCAGTGGCTGGGGCTGTGAGGTGGTCAAGATCAACGGTCTTGCATGCCATCCTGATGAAGCTCCTGAAGATGCAACCCACATGACACCTGAGGGGTTTGCGTATTGGACAATGGGGTGGGGGTTATTGGGAAAAGGGGGTTGGACACATATTGATATGTATGCTTTTGCGCCTAAACGCTTCAGACCTTGCTTAGCATCTATGCTATTCATTTCATAACCAGTAAAAGTACTCTTAACTCCTTCCAAAATGAAGTTGAGTGGTTTCTTTCTTGATTATCGTTAGAAGCAGACCTGACAGATAGGGGAATAGAGAGGGAGAAATACAGTAGGTAGGTAGGTAGATAGAGGGATAGATAGAGAGGGAGAAATAAGGTAGGTAGGTAGGTAGGTAGGTAGGTAGGTAGGTAGATAGATAGGGAGAAACACGGTAGATAAGTAGGTAGGTAGGTAGAGAGAGAGAGAGATAGAGAGGGAGAAATAAGGTAGGGTGGCAGGTAGGTTGGTGGATAGATAGAGAGGGAGAAATACAGTAGGTAGGTAGGTAGGTAGGTAGGTAGGTAGGTAGAGAAAGGAATAAATATAGTAGGTAGGTAGGTAGATAAGTAGGTGGATAGATAGAGAGGGAGAAATACAGTAGGTAGGTAGGGGAATAGATAGAGAGGGAAAATACAGTAGGTAGGTAGGTAGATAGGGGGATAGATAGGGAGAATTACAGTAGGTAGGTAGGTAGGTAGAGGGAGAAAGGAAGAAATACAGTAGGTAGGTAAGTAGAGGGATAGACAGGGGGAAATACAGTACGTAGGTTACGTAGGTAGGTAGGTAGGTAGGTAGATAGGGAGAAATACAGTAGGTAGGTAGGTAGGTAGAGGGATAGATAGAGAGGGGGAAATACAGTAGGTAGGTAGGTAAAGGGAGAAAGGAAGAAATACAGTAGGTAGGTAAGTAGAGGGATAGACAGAGAGGGAGAAATACGGTAGGTAGGTAGATGTATAGATAAAGAGGGAGAAATACAGTAGGTAGTAGGTAGGTGGAGGGAGAAAGGAGGAAATTCAGTAGATAGGTAAGTAGAGGGATAGACAGGGAGAAATACAGTACGTAGGTTAGGTAGGTAGGTAGGTAGGTAGGTAGGTAGGTAGGTAGGTAGGTAGATAGATAGATAGATAGATAGATAGATAGATAGATAGATAGATAGATAGATAGATAGATAGATAGATAGATAGATAGATAGATAGATAGGGAGAAATACAATAGGTAGGTAGGTAGAGGGAGAGAGAGGGAGAAATACAATAGGTAGGTAGGTAGAGCGATAGATAGAGAGGGAGAAATACAGTAGGTAGGTAGTAGGTAGAGGGAGAAAGGAAGAAATACAGTAGGTAGGTAGATAGGTAGAGGGATAGAGAGAGAGTGGGAGAAATACAGTAGGTAGGTAGGTAGGTAGGTAGATAGAGGGATAGAGAGAGAGGGAGAAATACAGTATGTAGGTAGGTAGAGGGATAGATAGAGAGGGAGAAATACAGTATGTAGGTAGGAAGATAGGGGGATAGATAGGGAGAAATACAGTAGGTAGGTAGCTAGAGCGATAGATAGAGAGGGAGAAATACGGTAGGTAGGTAGGTGTATAGATAGGGAGAAATACAGTAGGTAGGTAGGTAGAGGAATAGAGAGAGAGGGAGAAATACAATAGGTAGGTAGGTGGAGGGATAGAGAGGGAGAAATACGGTAGGTAGGTAGATAGAGAGACAAAGGAAGAAATACATTAGGTAGGTAGGTAGAGGGATAGAAAGAGAGGGAGAAATACGGTAGGTAGGTAGGAAGGTAGGTAGGTAGAGAAATAGAGAGAGAGGGAGAAATGCGGTAGGTAGGTAGGTAGAGGGATAGAGAGGGAGAAATACGGTAGGTAGGTAGATAGAGGGAGAAAGGAAGAAATACAGTAGGTAGGTAAGTAGAGGGATAGACAGAGAGGGAGAAATAGGGTAGGTAGGTAGGTGTATAGATAGAGAGGGAGAAATACAGTAGGTAGGTAGGTAGGTAGAGGAATAGAGAGAGAGGGAGAAATACAATAGGTAGGTAGGTAGAGGGATAGAGTGGGAGAAATACAGTAGGTAGGTAGGTAGAGGGATAGAGAGGGAGAAATACAGTAGGTAGGTAGATAGAGGGACAAAGGAAGAAATACAGTAGGTAGGTAAGTAGAGGGATAGACAGAGAGGGAGAAATAGGGTAGGTAGGTAGGTAGGTAGGTGTATAGATAGAGAGGGAGAAATACAGTAGGTAGGTAGGTAGGTAGAGGGATAGAGAGGGAGAAATACAGTAGGTAGGTAGATAGAGGGAGAAAGGAAGAAATACGGTAGGTAGGTAGGTAGGTAGGTAGAGGGATAGACAGAGAGGGAGAAATAGGGTAGGTAGGTAGGTAGTTTAGTTTAGTTTAGTTTATTTACATTTATATCCCGCCCTTCTCCGCAAAGGACCCAGGGCGGCGCACAGGAAATTTAAAAAACATACAGAGTACAAAAATAAATACACAATTTAAAATATAAATTAAACCGTCTTATCCTATGCTAAAAACCCAATTTTAAAATACCCAATAAAACTATCTAAAAGTCCCCATGGGAGGTAGAGGGATGTAGAGGGATAGAGAGGGAGAAATACAGTAGGTAGGTAGATAGAAGGACAAAGGAAGAAATACAGTAGGTAGGTAGGTAGGTAGAGGGATAGAAAGAGAGGGAGAAATACGGTAGGTAGGTAGGTAGAGGAATAGAGAGAGAGGGAGAAATACAGTAGGTAGGTAGAGGGATAGAGAGGGAGAAATACGGTAGGTAGGTAGGTAGGTAGGTAGGTAGAGGGAGAAAGGAAGAAATACAGTAGGTAGGTAGGTAGAGGAATAGAGAGGGAGGGAGAAATACAGTAGGTAGGTAGGTAGAAGGATAGAGAGGGAGAAATACGGTAGGTAGGTAGATAGAGGGAGAAAGGAAGAAATACAGTAGCTGGTAGGTAGAGGGATAGATAGAGAGGGAGAAATACAGTAGGTAGGTAGGTTGGGGGTTATATTGTGGTTGTGTGTATGTGTGTAGGTGTAGATCTACACACAGATTGGTTAGCCATTTAACCAGACTGGGCCACAGCAACGCTTGGCCAGGTATAGCTAGCTGAATATAAAATAAAACCAGGATTATTTTAGTCTTAATGGATAACAAACAAAAAATGCAACAAAGCTGTTATATATGTTGATTGAGGCAGGAATACTTTGTGAGCAAAAATGGAAGAATATTTTCATTCCCACAATGAATGAATGGCTGCAAAACCTGATGGAGTTATCAGAGATGGGTAAATTGGCTGCTTTGATTTTAAAAAGAACAGGAATAATTTTGTTTGTAAATGGAAACTGCTTTTGGACTTTGCTCATAAGCTAGAAGAAAAATATAGTTTGATTTTGGGCTCTGTAGATTAGATAACTTTGTTGTTATAAAAGTGGCACGTTTATATTATCTTATGAAAGTAAATAGTTGAGGTTTCATGTTAGCACCTTATTCTAGTGCACCAAAATGAGTCAGAATTCAATTTTTTTCTTTTCTGTATCCCCTTATCCCTTCACTTATCTCGCTCCCCCTTTTCCTCCCTTCTACCATTATTTTCACTTTTCTTTGCACTTCTATATTTTATATTTTGATCAATTAATTTTTTTTTGTGAAGAAAAAACCCAAATTCTTAACACTACAAAGGGTTTCTATGAAATATATCTGGAAGTGATGGGGTTAGATTATACAATTGTAGATATATGGATCAGAGAAAATAGAAATAAACAACCCTACAATTTTATATATTTTGAAAATCTGTGTTTTCATACCAAAAAGTATTCCAAAATTGTTACAGTCAAACAATTTTGATACTTTCGATACTTTTAGGGATGTGGGGGCCTTAACTGATGAAATGGTGCCTAAATACTCTGCAAGATTTAAAACAACCGTTTTGCCCATGGAAGTCCATCTTAAAGGATAAAATGAATAGGCACGTAGAAGAGAAGGCACTGCTGAAGGAGAGCCAACATGGCTTTTGCAAGGGCAAATCATGCCTCACTAATGTGCTGGAATTTTTTGAGAGTGTCAACAAGCACGTGGACAAGGGAGATTCAGTTGACATTGTTTATCTGGACTTTCAGAAGGCCTTTGACAAGTTCCCGCACCAAAGGCTCTTAAATAAACTTGCCAGTCATGTAATAAAGGGACAGGCCTTGTCCTGGATTAGCAAGTGGCTAAGGGACAGGAAACAGAGAGTAGCATTAAATGGACACTTCTCCAAGTGGAGGGAGGTAAAGAGTGGGGTCCCCCAAGGTTCAGTACTGGGACCCCTGCTCTTCAACCTTTTCATAAATGATCTAGAAGTAGGAGTAAAGAGCAAGGTAGCCAAATTCGCCGACGACACTAAATTATACAGGGTAGTAAAAACTGAGAGAGTGTGAGGAGCTCCAGAGGGATCTCTTGACACTGGGAGAGTGAGCAACCCAGTGGCAAATGAGCTTCAAAATTAGTAGGTGCAGAGTGATGCATGTTGGGGCAAAAAAACCCAACTACATCTATAAACTGATGGGGTCTGAACTCCTTGCAACTAACCAGGAAAGGGACCTTGGTGTCCTGGTGGACAGCTCAATGAAGGTATCAACCCAGTGTGCTGCAGCAGTGAAAAAAGCAAACTCATTGCTAGGGATCATTAGGAAGGGTATAGAAAATAAGTCAGCAGTGTCATTCTGCCTCTTTATAAATCTATGGTGAGGCCCCATCTAGAGTATTGTGTACAGTTCTGGTCACCATATCTTCAGAAGGATATTATGGAAATGGAAAAGGTGCAGAGGAGGGCAACCAGGATGATTAGGGGGCTGGAACACCTTCCTTACCATCTGAGGCTGCAACAGCTGGGCCTCTTCACTCTAGAACAACGGCGCCTGAGAGGTGACCTGATTGAAGTCTATGAAATCATGCACGGTGTGGACAAAGTAGAAAAGGAAAAACTGTTTTCCCTATCGCACAACACTAAAACTAGGGGACACTCCATGAAACTTTTGATAGCTAGACCTCAAACAAATAAGAGGAAGTACTTTTTCACCTAGAGGATCATTGGTCTATGGAACTCGCTGCCAGAAGAGGTGGTGACAGCTGTCAGCCTCAACACCTTTAAGAAAGGATTAGACGAGTTCATGGAGAACAAGGGTGTCCATGGCTATCATTATGGATGCCTAAGGACACCCTCCGGGTTGGAGAGATAGGCAGGATATTTCTCAATGCCATTTGCAGGGAATCATAAGCAGGTGAAGGCATCTGCTTGGGAAGACCCTGAAGCAAATAGTGAGCCACTGTGTGAGACAGAATGCTGGACTGGATGGGCTGTGGCCTTTTCCAGCAAGGCTATACTTATGTTCTTATGTTCTTATAAGTCCTGAGATCAAAGTAAGAGCAGAAAATACTTTCCCCAGCTACTCAGTTGACATTCCTATTGAAGCAGTCCTCACTTACTGACTGCATTTGGGACTCACATGTGTCACTAAGCAGACTGATCATGAAGCATGATGTCACGTGACAGTGCCAACCTACATCTGTTCCTTTGCAGTTGTGGGTTGTTAAAGACAATTTCACTCATGAAACAAATGGTAAGCGAGGACTACCTACACAAACTGAATATCCCAAAACGTCCTCAATAGGACCTTTTTAGTTGAACCTGGTAAATACATGGATGGGGCACCAACAGGAAATATCCCGCTGGTTGGCTAGACATGGAAGTAAAAAAAATCAAAAAGAACACAGTGGCAGAGCAGTCCAATATTATTGTCAAGAAAACGTAACAGGGTCCATAACACAACAAAAGAGTTGAAAGGGACCTTGGAAATCTTCCAGTCTACAGAAGAGGAGGCCGAGGGGTGAAATGATAGCAGTCTTCCAATACTTGAGGGGCTGCCACAAAGAAGAGGGGCTCAACCTCTTCTCCAGAGCATCTGAAGGCAGAACAAGAAGCAATGGATGGAAACGAATCAAGGAGAAGCAACCTAGAAACAAGGAGAGTTTCCTGACTATGAGAACAATTAACCGGTTTGCCTGCAGAAGTGGTGGATGCTCCATCACTGGAGGCTTTCAGGAAGAGACTGGTCAGCCACATGCCTGAGATGTATAAGGTCTCCTGCTGGAGCATGGAGCTGGACTAGATGACCTCAAAGATCCCTTCCAAGTGTTATTCCACATTCTATCTAGTTGCTTCTTTGCTTCCAGGCCGTGGAGGGAACCAAACAGCCTGAGTTGCTCCCGGATTCTCCTCCCACCTGCCCTCAACTCACCTGCCAGCTGCTGCTTCCAGCCTTGGAAGAGGCACCAGAGCCTCTCTAGACGCCACTCTCCCCTCGTCTCTTCCGTGAGTGTTTCTGAAGAGGAAGTTCCCCTGTGCTTCTTTTTCCATTCTTTGTAGCAATGTAATACTCGATGGTTTTAAGTCTCTTAAGGTCAACCAGAGCGGCCGCTATTGTACTGTTGGCTCTCCAGTCACAGATGCTGCCATCTCCTGATAGGAGGCTGAAAAACAGGCTTGTGCCATCTCTACAGATAGCATTGGCCAGATTCTCTCACTGATTATGTGCTATCAATCATGTTCAGACTCCTAGCAACCTATATTTGCAGCTGAGCCAAGTGAAATATAATAAGTATTGAAAGACTGCTATCACATCACTCCGGGTCCTTCCTACAATTGTTCATCGTATGTTTTAGCCTCCACTACCCAAATGACTTTGTTGTTCTTCTCTGCACTCTTTCTACAGCCTAAACACTTTTGTATCCTGGTGACCAAAACTGAATGCAGTATTCAAAGTGTAGTCTTACTACTAAAGTATAACACAGTACTAACACTTTGTGTGACCTTTGACACTATCCCTGTAATACTGCAGACTAGGACTGAATTGTCTTTATGCAATTACTGCCTACTGTAGGAAGATAGCACCCAGCCCTCTCCTAGAAAAATGAAATATCCTAGGAAATATTGACAAGGCCGAATATTATTGTTAGATCGGGTGAATGGATGAGGCAGACTCAGGCTTCAGCAAACAACAGCTCTTTATTAAGTGACAACTATGTACAATCCAGCAAAGACACTGTCTGGCAGCAGCCCTTTCATAGGGCTTTGTCAGACCCTTCGACCAATCAGATTTGAATACTGTTCTCGCCAAAACAGAGGAACTTGGTGGAAACTATCATACTGATTGTCAGTATGTAACACCTCTTAGTTGGGTTGTCCAGCTTGTAACATAGTCACGCAGGCTGGGATGAGGCGATTCCTTTCTGTATATTTTGGCGTACAAAACCAGAGCTAGCCTGACCTTAACTGCAGCCAATATCATTTTAGTAAAATAACAGTTTGCTTCAACCCAGGGTAGTTGAGGGTCTTTCTTCCCTAAGGGATGAGATTGGGGCAGGTCTGGCAACTGTTTTTGAGCCAGGGTCAAGGCCAAGGTCCTTTTTCAAACTGGAGTGCTATGGGGACAAAATGTTCAGTCTTTGTTTTGCCTGTATCCTATGCCAAGGCATTGTAGGAAATTAAAACCCATCCCTCTCCTAGGAAAATGAAATATCCTAGGAAATATTGAAAAGGCAGAATATTATATTTCCCTGGATGTGAAAAGGGAAGGAGCATGTTTTAAAGACAGAAGAGTTCCCTGCAGCTTCCTGCCCCCACCCCATCTGTTAATGAGCCATTAAAGCCTGAGCTAATCCACTTTACACAATAAAGGCAATATCAGCTTTTCACAGAAACAGAAACTGACCACATGGCATCTGAGAACTCAACCAAACTTGGATTCAAAACACAGCCGTGAGAGTTGCCCCTACATTGCCCTATGTCAGGGGGCTGCAAAGTTGGATCTTTTAAGACTGGTGGACTTCAACTCCCAGAATTCCCCAGCCAGCCAAGACCTCTGCCCTATGTGAATATGACAACCAATCAGAATACACTTCTTACACAGGAACAGGAAACAGATAGGTGGGGCCGAACAGATTATAGAAAACCCTGCAAGCCCTTCCCTCGGTCCTTCTCTTCTCCTTCCTCAAGATTGAAGCATGTGATCACCCTTTCTGTTCAGGACTCGGGCCATGCCGTCCTGTCCACCATTAAAGCATCTTTCCAAGACACCCTCCATGTCTCCAGTGTCTCTTTTCCCACTTGGAGCCGAACCCAGGAGGACATTCCTTCCAACAGCACTTTTAAAAATTATTTTTAACAGTACTAGAATATGTAATGTGTGGGAAATGCCCTTGATCCTCTTCCTCCTCTCCAGACCCTTCCTCAACTCCAGGCGGTCTGCCACTGGGAGCACCAAACGTTGGACTGCAGGGAAAGAGAGAGGGAATGGGAGGGAGGATTTTAAGGAGAGTCGGAGAGCCATTTGCAGAAGCAGCAACCGAGGAGGAGGCGGAGAAGCGGCGGCGCAGCGGTTCCCACGGAGCAGGAAACTTTGCGAGGAAAGGCGGAGACTGGGAAGGGGAGGGGACGCAACTCGCTCTCCTCCCCTCCCCCAAGGAATCCCTCCTCCCCTTCCCGCACCTGAAGATTACCTCCCTCCTCCCAACCTGTTGGTCTCTCTCCCAGCATCCTTGAGCGCCCCTCCCCGAGAGGGGATCTCCGCAGCCCTGGCTTAAGAAGCGTCGGGAGACCAGGAAAGGGGGGCAGGAGAGGTCTGCAACTGGCTCCCAAGCCCCCTTCCCCCGTTCCCTGCCTCCTCTCTAGGCGCAAAAGGTCTCTGCCTTTAACCCCTTCACTCAAGCGCTGCAGGGAGGGGGAGACGGGCGCCGCTGAGCATTGCCAAAGTCGCCCAACCGGGGACAGCAAAAGACCGTCACCCCCTCAAGGGAAGGGCAAAAGACCCAAAACAAGGATCCAGATTTTAAAAACGATAGTCGCATGTGCTACTCTGTACCTCTAAATGCAAATTAGGAAATTATCGCTCTTGAAGATGAGGGGAAAAAAGTGCTGCACATGGCATTGGACTACAACACCCACCATCCTTCATCCCGGAATTAGATGCTGTGATTTGCCCAAGATACAGAAGGATCTTGATAAATGTGAGCACTGGGCCCTTTCCAGCAAAATGCAATTCACTGGCGAGAAAAGTAAGGTCTTACACGTAGGCAAGAAAAGCTAAATGCACATCTATAGAAGAGGTTGTACCTGGCTCAAGAGCAGAAATTGCGTCAGGGACCTAGAAACATTTACATATGAGTTAGCTGTGTGTTATAATTGCCTAAAAAGTCAATGCAGTCCTACTCTGCAGCACCAGAGGGATAGTGTCAAGATCATATGTAATGCTGTGTTATACTACATTGGAAAAACTACACTTTGAATACTGCATCCAGTTTTGATCACCAGGTGCAGAGAAGAATATCAAGGTCACTTACACATATCACTAATTCAATTGGCTCAGCTGCAAAGACAGGGTGCTAAGGGTCTGGAAATGATTGATGATGTAGCTTGTCGGTGAGACGATCTGACCAATGCCATAGTTTGAGAAGGCTGTTTTTCAGCCTCCTATTGCAAGGTGGCAGTCAGATAGACTAGAAAGCCAACAGTACAATAGCGATCTCTGTGGCTGAGCTTAAAGGAGTTAAAACCACCGAGTACTGACTGTGTTGCTAGAAGGGATGGAAGGAGAGGAGAAGCACAGGGGAACTTCCTCTTCGGAAACACGAGACGAGGGGAGAGTGTGTGTTCTCGCAACTCTTCCGAGGCTCGAAGCAGCAGCTGGCAGGTGAGTTGAGGGCAGGTGGGAGGAGAATCCGGGAGCAACTCAGGCTGTTTGGTTCCCTCCACGGCCTGGAAGCAGAGAAGCAACTAGATAGAATGTGGAATAAGAGTTGGGAGGGATCTTTGAGGTCATCTAGTCCAGCCCCCTGCTGCAGCAGGAGACCTTATACATCTCAGGCACGTGTCTGTCCAGTCTCTTCCTGAAAGCCTCCAGTGATGGAGCATCCACTACTTCTGCAGGCAAACCGGTTAATTGTTCTCACAGTCAGGAAACGTCTCCTTGTTTCTAGGTTGCTTCTCTCCTTGATTCGTTTCCATCCATTGCTTCTTGTTCTGTCTTCAATTTGAAGTTTCACCAATTTGGGTTCTGTCAACTGGTGCACATTTCTGATGGTTGCAGCATCCCACACTTAGGATCCCCATGCAAGCCAGGGTCTTGTGAAATTGCCTTTAACAATCCACAACTGCAAAGGAACAGATAAGTTGGCAATATCAGGTGACATCATGCTTCCTGATGAGGCTGCTTAGTGACACAGATGCGAGTCCAAAATGCAATCAGTAAGTGAGGACTGCTTCAACAGGTATGTCACCAGAGTGGTGGTGGACAGTATTTTCTGCCCTTAATTTGATCTCAGGACTTCCACGGGCAAAAAGGTTGTTTCAAATCTTGCAGAGAATTTAGTCATCATTTCACCAGTTAAGACACCCACATTTCTAAAAGTATAGAAAGGTTTCATTGTAACTATTTTGGAATACTTTTAGTTATGAAAACACATAGATTTTCCAAATATATAAATTTGTATGTTTGTTTATTTTTCTATGAATCCATATATCTGTAGTTGTATAATCTATCCCCATCACTTCCACATATGGTTCATAATAACTCTTTGCAGTACTAAGAATATGGTTTACTTAATTATTTCCTTAGAGTTTTGCAATAATTTATATTTTAATTCTTGGTTTTTTTCCTTGCAATATAAACTTAGAGGTTTCTGTCTTCCTTTTTTTGTATTGAAAAAGTTTTATTGGTTTTTATAATTTTCCAAAGGGGGTAGGGAATACAGAAACATTTTAAGAACTTTCGCGTCGGGATCATTGGCCCTTCCAGGGCTTCATAATAAAATATTGAAAAAACATTTTCCCAAAAATACTACAAGGTGAAAATAAGTACATGTTTCCTAAATTCTCAATTCTATGCTAGCAGTCGTGTGCAAACATCCAGATATAAAGGTTATACAATATTAATGATAATAAAAAAAAGCAAAGTTATTTTTTCGATCTAAGTCTCTTGGCAATTGTATCTTCTTTTTCTCCTCCCTGGCCCCCAGCGGGCGGGGCCGTGGCCCCCTCCGTCCCCCCTGGATCTTCCCCCAGGATAGAGGAATGTTTTTTAAGAAAGGCTTTCGCCTCAACAACTGTTTTAATCCTTACTCTTCCTTCATCCCAGAACACCAACATCCCTTCCGGCATCGCCCACTTAAACCAGATCCCGTGGTCAAACAATTTTTTAGATAAGAAGGAATACTTCCTCCTCATCTCTCTAATCTTTTTTGGGATCTGCTTCAAGATGGCGACTTCCTTTTGTTGGTAAATTAACGGCCCCCCTCTCTGCGCCTTCAAAATTCCCTCTCTGGTTGACCTTCTGACAAATTTAATATGTATCTCTCTGGGTACTTCATTTATCCTGGCATATGTCGAATTTATTCTGTAGACTAGGTCAATGTCCCCCCTGATCTCATCTTTAGGTTTATGTAAATAGTCTACTAAAATTGTGCTCATGAGTTCAGGAAGACATTCACCAGATTCCTCAGAAATATTCTGAAATCTTAAAAAATATGACATCCTTTCAAAATCCATCCTAGACATATGACCAGACAAATCTGCAATTTCAGTGTTGACATTTTTAAGTTCTCCCTTTGCCCCAACCAGCCCCCCTTCCAGCTCCTCAGTCTTCTGTGTGTTCTCCAGCACTTGCTTCCATGTTTCCAGAAGATCTTTCTTGAAGCTACTGTTATCTTCTCTCAAAGCTTTAATTTCCTGCACCAGAGCTTGTAACACTGATTCCAAAGATGACATTCTTTGTTCCAATCCTGCCAATTCTGATTTTGATGCCATGGTAAGCTGTTAAAGTCAGTGCCACTAAGATGGCGTTTTTTGGGTGGGGCCATTGAAGCAGATCAGGAGAAAAACAGTTCAAATGAAAGTTGTAAAAAGTTCAAGACCCAGCAGAGAAACACTTTCACAGTCAATAATTATAGCAGAGAAGGCACTCCAGGGAAGGAATCAATTAATCCAGAAATTTCTTCATTAATAGAGAGAGAGAGTCCAAATCACAAAGAGATGTTGGTAATTTTCCAAAAGTAAAAATAGTCATTCAGGAACAAAGGGAGCCATCCTCCACCGCCCAGTCTGAGAGCCAGCAGGAGAAAGTACCAAAGAAAAATTGTTTCAAGCCAGCCGGACTTAGATACATTGTAAAGAAACAAGCCGCAAATCACTTTCACTTAGTTCAAAGCAGTCCGGACGCAAAATATCCGCTTCCTCGCAACGAGGAGCCATTTCTAAACGCCGCTTTAAATCCGAGGGGGGTTTTAACAAACAAACACCCCCCTCTGCGTTCTTTCAGTCCAGGCTGCCAGCACAGATAATGTTAAAGATCACTCACTCTTCACCTCGCTGTCAAAGCCCCGGGGAGCCTTCCGACCCGCACGCTCAGCTCTTTTTAAATCTGTTGTTCGTTGCCGTCCTCCATTGGCGAAGGGAAAACCCCCCGCAGCATGTCTTCCTTCACCTAAACCGAAGACAAGGGCCGTTTCCCAGCCACCGCCAGGGTAAACCAGCCCAGGCAAGCCAGTTTTACGGAGGGACCCCAAAAAAAAGGGGTACCCTGCCCCGTTAGGGGCAGAAAAAAGAACAAAACGGTGGACGAACCCCAAGGTTCGTCCATCGCCGCCGGGAACAGGAACAGGAACGAGGTTTCTGTCTTCCAATGTCTGGTAATTAGGGGGCTGGAGGCTAAAATGGAATAGCTTGCCTTCAGAAGTACAAACAATACAATACAATAGCAGAGTTGGAAGGGACCTTGTAGGTCTTCTAGTCCAACCCCCTGCGTGGGCAGGAACCTTATACCATTTCAGACAAATGGCTATCTAACATCTTTTTAAATACTTCCAGGGTTGGGGCATTCACAACTTCTGGAGGCAAGCTGTTCCAGAGGTTAATTGTTCTAACTGTCAGGAAATTTCTCCTTAGTTCTAAGTTGCTTCTCTCATTGATTAGTTTCCACCCATTGCTTCTTGTCCTGCCCCCAGGTGCCTTGGAGAATAGTTTGCCTCCCTCTTCCTTGTGGCACCCTCTGAGATATCGGAACACTGCTATCATGTCTCCCCTGGTCCTTCTCTTCATCAAACTAGACATACCCAGCTCCTGCAGCCGTTCTTCATATGTTTTAGTCTCCAGTTCCCTAATCATCTTGGTTGCTCTTCTCTGCACTTTTTCCAGAGTCTCCACGTCTTTTCTACATCGTGGCGACCAAAACTGTATGCAGTATTCCAAGTGTGGCCTTACCAAGGCACCATACAGTGGCATTAACACTTCACGTGATCTAGATTCTATCCCTCTGTTTATGCAGCCTAGAACTGTGTTGGCTTTTTTGGCAGCTTCTGCACACTGCTGGCTCATATTTAAATGGTTGTCCACTAGGATTCCTAGATCCCTCTTACAGTTGCTACTATTGAGCAAGGTACCACCTATACTGTACTTGTGCATTTGGTTTTTCTTGCCTATATGTAGGACCTTACTTTTTTCACAATTGAATTTCATTTTATTAGATAGTGCCCAATGTTCAAGTTTGTCTAGATCCTTCTGTATCTTAAGCCTATCTTCTGGAGTGTTGGCTATTCCTGCCAGCTTCGTGTCGTCTGCAAGTATTGGGTGCTCCATCATTGCAGGCTTTCAAACAGAGATTTTACGGTCATTTGTCTGAAATGGCATAGGGTTTCTGCTTGAGCACAGAGTTGGACCAGAAGACCTTTAAGGTCCCTTCCAACTCTATTATTCTGTTATATGCATCTTAATTACAAAGATTCTATCCAATAATTGCTATACTAATAATGTGTATTGACCCAAGTCAACAAGAGAATTTCGTGGTTGAATGTAAATGTGGACTTGGATCTCCGTAATCTTCAATGTGTCAAATGAATCATAATTTTTGCAACCTTTATAAACAATAAATTTACTCTTTTCTTTAAATCTTACAGGCAAAGAGGATGCCAATAAGAGAACTCCGGACAACTGAGAACAACAAGCAACATTCAAAAGGAAAGCAAATCAAGCCAGAAATAAAAATATTCTCTATTTCCTTCAGCAAACCCCAAAATTCTTCTTCTCCGGCAAGTGATCAAGCAGAGATTTCAAACTGAAAAGAGTAGAGCATGTGGAACAAAAGGATACATTACATGTAGCCCTCAACTTACAATAGTTCACTTATAACTGTTTGTAGTTACAGTGCCACTGAAAAATCTGATTTATGACCATTTTTCATACTTATGACTATTGTAGCAGCCCATGGAAATGTGATTTATATTTGAGTGGTTGGCAGCTAACTCACATTTATGATAGTTGCCGTGTTCTAGGATCACATGATCCCCTTTTGCAGTTCCACAGACATGTCTATTGTGGGCAAAGTGTGTATTTCAAATCACAACTGAGTGTGCACATAATGATCCACACTGGAGAAAAGCAATACTAATGTGTCCAAAGCTTTAGTCAGAACAGCTCCCTTGTGGTTCATGGAAGGACCCACTTAGGAGAGGAGCCCTACATGTGCTCCCAATGAAGTGTGCATGGCAACTTGGTGATACATTACAGAATTCACACCAAGGAGAAACCCTTTGAATGCGCTGACTGTGGGAAAAGTTTCGGTCAGAACTCTGGCCTGATAATATACTAGAGGATGCTCACAAAAAAGAAATCATATGAGTGTCCTGATTGCGGGAAATGTTTCAGCAAGAATTCCAACCTGGTGATTCACCAGAGGACTCACACAGGAGAGAAACCATATGAGTGTCCTATTTGTGGGAGAGGTTTCAGTCAGAATTTCAACATGATGTTGCACCAGAACACTCACACAGGAGAGAAACCGTATAAGTGTCCTATTTGTGGCAAAGGTTTCAGTCAGAATTCCAACATGGTAATACATCAGAGAACTCACACAAGAAAGAAACGCTTTGAATGTCCTGATTGCGGGAAATGTCTCATTAAAAAATCCCAGCTTATCAATCACCAGAGGATTCACACAGGAGAGAAACCCTTTGAATGTGCTCTTTGTGGGAAAAGTTTCAGACTGAATTCTCAACTGGTGATACACCAGAGGACTCACACAGGAGAGAAGCCATTTGAATGTGCTCTTTGTGGGAAAGGTTTCAGTGAGAATTCCAAGCTGGCGATACACCAGAGGACTCACACAGGAGAGAAACCATTTGAATGTACTCTTTGTGGGAAATGTTTCAGTCTCAATTCCAATCTGGTGAAACACCAGAGGATTCATACACGAGTGAAATCATATCAGTGTCCATATTGTGGGGAAAGTTTCATGAAAAAATTCCAGCTCATGAGACACCAGAAAACACACACAGGAGAGAAATCCTTTGAATGTACTGATTGTGGGAAAAATTTCAAGTACAATTGCAACCTGGTGATACACCAGAGGACTCACACAGGGGAGAGACCATTTGAATGTCCTGTTTGTGGAAAACGTTTCATCAAAAATTACAATCTTGTGAAACACCAGAGGTCTCACACAGGAGAGAAACCCTTTGAATGTCCTGATTGTGAAAAACGTTTCAGTCACAAATGCAGCCTGGTAATACACCAGAGAACACACACAGCAGAGAAACACTTTGAATGTCCTTCTTGTGAGAAATGTTTTAGTCAAAGTTCCAACCTGGAGATACACCAGAGGATTCACACAGGAGGGAAACACTTTGATTGTCCTGATTGTGGAAAAAGTTTCATTAAAAAATACCAGCTCACAAGGCACCAGAGGATTCACACAGGAAATAAACCTTTTGAATGTCCTGATTGTGGGAAATGTTTTAGAACAAATTCCTTCCTTGTTATACACCAAAGGACTCACACAGGAGAGAAACCATATGAGTGTCCTGTTTGTGGCAAGTGTTTCAGTCAGCCTTCCAACATGGTGGTACACCAGAGGATTCACACAAGAGAGAGACCATGTTAGTGTCCTGTCTGTGGAAATGTTTCAGTCAGAATTCCAACGTGGTGGTACACCAGAGGACTGACAGAGGAGACACTTTGAAAACCTTGATTGTGGGAAAAGTTTCATTAGAAATGTCCATCTCATGAGACACCAGAGGATACACAAAGGAGAGAAAACCTTTGAATGTCCTGCTGTGGGAAACATTTTCATTTCAATTCAAACCTGGTGAAACCCCTTTGGACTCATATGGGAGAGACCTTTCAAATGTCCAGTCTGTGGACAGCACTTCTAGCGTAAATCACTCATTGCATACAAGAAAATCCATGGATTTCTTGTATGGATTTCATTACTGATTTTCCATCAGCAGAAATTAACTGGATATTTTCTTTTTTAGAAATTGTGGAATTCCTCAAAAAAGTTTTTGGGTGGTGGTTTTTCTATATTGATTATGGAATTCTAACTTGTGGAGATTCAGTCTTCTACCTTGTCCTGCATAATGCAGTTCAGATTCCAGGATTTGAAAATCACTGCTGCAGAGAGGAGACAGGCAGATGTAGGACTCTCCTGAATAATCTAATTAAAAATCTTTAAAGCAACCCAAACATGTACAAACATCCAACTATGGGGGAGGGATTGAAAGGGAGGGAAATGACTTGGAGAGAAGAGAATTCTTAGAAATGTTGGAAGTCAAACATTTATTTGGATGCAAATTCTGGTGAGTTCTGCTTGTAGCATAATCAGACTGTGGTTCCTTTGTTCTTTAGCATTGACAAGGTTTTTCAGCATTTCTTCAGCATTTCTTTCTTTTTACCATTAACAGAACATCCTTACTCAGACTTAATTGCAGAATGAATTATATATAGCTGTGACTGCATGAATGTTCTTTTCCCCTCTTTCTCTAATGAAAGAAGTGCAGATCTGTTGCAAGGGTGCTTTCTCTCTCTCTGTCTACATATTTATAAGCTCAGCATTCAATACCATCATTCCAGATATTCTTCTAACAACTAAATCAGCTAGCTGTATCCGACCACACCTTTAAATAATACAATAGCAGAGTTGGAAGGGACCTTGGAGGTCATTTAGTCCAACTCCCTGCCTAGGCAGGAAGCCCTATACCGTTTCAGACAAATGGCTATCCAACATCTTCTTGAAGACTTGCAGTGTTGGGGCATTCACAACTTCTGGAGGCAAGCTGTCCCACTGACTAATTGTTCTAACTGTCAGGAAATTTCTCCTCAGTTCTAAGTTGCTTCTCTCCTTGATTAGTTTCCACCCATTGTTTCTTGTTCTGCCCTCAGGTGCCTTGGAGAATAGTTTGACTCCCTCTTCTTTGTGGCAGCCCCTGAGATATTGGAACACTGCTATCATGTCTCCCCTAGTCCTTCTTTTTATTAAACTAGACATACCCAGTTCCTGCAACTGTTCTTCATATGTTTTAGTCTCCAATCCCCTAATCATCTTTGTTGCTCTTCTCTGCACTTTTTCTAGAGTCTCCACATCTTTTCTACATCGTGGTGGATCACAAGCTTCCTAACTTGGAAGGATCACAAGCTTCCTAACAGACAGGAAGCAACAGGTGAAGCTGGGCAAAATCAACCAGATACCTGTACAATTAGCACAGAAGCCCTTCAGGGCATGTGCTCTCTCCTCTTTATACACCTGTTATGGTGAAAGTACGGCAGACGTGGCACATGCAGCCATATTTGCTGGCACAGCAGCCCTCAGCTCCGGCATGCATGCGCGTATTGGCCAGCTGATTTTTGGCCTTCCAGAGGATCAGGGGAGGCTGTTTTCACCCTTCTCAGGCTTCAGGAAAGATAGATAGATTTATTTAGATAGATTTTATTTTTCTATACCGCGTCCTCTCCCCAGGGGGACTCGGAGCGGTGCACAGGGAAAATTAAAACAACATAAAATATATACATAGATAAATACAATTTATCTCTGAAAGCCTCCAGAGCCTGGGGAGGGCGAAAAACAGGCTCAACAGGCCAACTGGAAGTTCAGGAACAAACTTTCAGTTGGCCTGTTGGGCCATTTTTTGCCCTTCCCAGGCTTCAGGAAAGCCTCCAGAGCCTGGGGAGGGTGAAAAACAGGCCCAACAGGTCAACCGGAAGTTTGTGCCTGTTTTTTGTCCTACCCAGGTTCCTAAGGCTTTCCTGAAGCCTGGGGAGGGCAAAAAACACCCAGCAGGACCACTGGAAGTTCGGAAACAAATCTGTTTCTGCCTTCTGGAGGGCTGCCAAGGGCGGCCTTTTTCGCACTTCCCAGGCTCCAGAAAGCCTCCAAAGCCTGGGGAGAGCGAAAACTGCCTTCTGCATTGGGGGGGAGAGGGGCTGTCACGTGCACATACGCAGGTGGGTGGGGCCTGCACATGTGCATGCAACAGCCTCCCCCCCCCCCCCATGTAAAGTACTGAGGTTTGCAGATGATACAATAGTGATTGGTCTCATTCGAGATAACGATGAATCTGCATACAGACTGGAGGTTGAACAATTAGCCTGGTGGTGCAACCAGAACAATCTTGAACTAAACACACTCAAAACTGTAGAAATGGTGGTAGATTTTAGGAGAAAACCTCCTATTCTACCACCTCTTAACAATACTAGACAACACAGTATTAACAGTAGAGATCTTCCACGTTTCTAGGTCAAGACTTAAAATGGGCACCTAACATCAAAAATGTCATCAAAAAAGCACAACAAAGAATGTTCTTTTTGCACGCCAATTCAGAAAGCTCACACTGCCCAAAGAGCTGCTGATTCTGTTCTATAGAGGGAGTCTGTCATTTGCACCTCTGAAACTGTCTGGTTTGGCTCTATAGGGCACTGCACCCCAACCTACCTACCTACTGTATTTCTCCCTCTCTATCCCTCTACCTACCTACCTACCTACCTACCTACCATATTTTTCCCTCTCTATTTATCCCTCTACCTACCTACCTACTGTATTTCTCCCTCTCTCTCTATTCCTCTACCTACCTACTGTATTTCTCCCTCTCTATCTATTCTATCTAGCTACCTACTGTAGTACAATAATACAATAGCAGAGTTGGAAGGGACCTTGGAGATCATCTAGTCCAACTCCCTGCCCAGGCAGGAAGCCCTATACCATTTCAGACAAATGGCTATCCAACATCTTAAAGACTTGCAGTGTTGGGGCATTCACAACTTCTGGAGGCAAGCTGTTCCACTGGTTAATTATTCTAACTGTCAGGAAATTCCTCCTCAGTTCTAAGTTGCTTCTCTCCTTGATTAGTTTCCACCCATTGCTTCTACTTCTGCCCTTCTGCTACTTCTGAACATTGTGTCAAAATTTGAGGTAAATTGGTGCAGTAGTTTTTGAGATTAGCGGCTTCGTACAAACTATTTTACATTTTTATTTATATAGATGACTAGCTATACCCGGCCACACGTTGTTGTGGCCCAGTCTGGTTAAATGGCCAACCAATCTGTGTGTAGATCTACACCTGCACACATACACACAACCATCATACAACCCCCAACCTACCTACCTACTGTATTTCTCCCTCTCTATCTATCCCTCTACCTACCTACCTACTGTATTTCTATCTATCTATCTATCCCTCTACCTACCTACCTACTGCATTTCTCCCTATTTATCTATCCCCCTACCTACCTACCTACTGTATTTCTCCCTACCTACCTACCTACCTACCTACTATATTTCTTCCTTTCTCCCTCTACCTACCTACCTACCTACCTACCTACTGTATTTCTCCCTCTCTATCTATCACCCTATCTATCTACCTACCTACCTACCTACCTACCTACCTACCTACCTACCTTCCTTATTTCTCCCTCTACCTACCTACCTACTGTAATGCAATAGTACAATAGCAGAGTTGGAAGGGACCTCGGAGGTCATCTAGTCCAACTGCCTGCCTAGGCGGGAAGCCCTATACCCATGATGGTGAACCTATGGCATGGGTGCCACAGGTGGCACACGGAACCATTTCTTAGGGCATGCGAGGCATTGCCCTGTCAGCTTCAGTGTGTATGTGTGCCCTGGCCAGCTGATTTAGGCCTTCTTTTGAGGCCATTTTTTGCCCTCTGGCAGTGGGGGGAGGGTGAAAACAGCCTTCCTATAAAACCTCTGGAGCCTGGGGAGGATGTTAAAAGCATGCCAAATGCACATAGCATTAGGGATGTGGCACACCTGTGCACATTGCCCCTGCACTCCCCCTGCTTTTGGCATGCGAGCCAAAAAAGGTTAGCCATCACTCCCTAAACCATTTTAGACAAATGGCTATCCAACATCTTAAAGACTTGCAGTGTTGGGGCATTCACAACTTCTGGAGGCAACTTCTGTTCCACTGGTTACTTGTTCTAACTGTCAGGAAATTTATCCTCAGTTCTAAGTTGCTTCTCTCCTTGATTAGTTTCCACCCATTGCTTCTTGTTCTGCCCTCAGGTGCTTTGGAGAATAGCTTGACTCCCTCTTCTTTGTGGCAGCCCCTGAGATATTGGAAGGCTGCTATCATGTCTCCCCTAGTCCTTTTTTTATTAAACTGTATTTCTCCTTCTCTCTCTAGTCGCCTCTCTACCTACCTACTGTAATACAATAATACAATAGCAGAGTTGGAAGGGACCTTGGAGGTCATCTAGTCCAACTCCCTGCCTAGGCAGGAAACCCTATACTGTTTCCGACAAATGGCTATCCAACATCTTCTTAAAGACTTCCAGTGCTGGGGAATTCACAACTTCTGGAGGCAAGCTATTCCACTGGTTAATTGTTCTAACTGTTAGGAAATTTCTCCTCAGTTCTAAGTTGCTTCTCTCCTTGATTAGTTTCCACCCATTGCTTCTTGTCCTGCCCCCAGGTGCCTTGGAGAATAGCTTGACTCCCTCTTCTTTGTGGCAACCCCTGAGATATTGGAAGGCTGCTATCCTGTCTCCCCTAGTCCCTCTTCTATTAAACTGTATTTCTCCCTGTCTCTCTATTCCCCTATCTACCTACCTACTGTAATACAATAATACAATAGCAGAGTTGGAAGGGACCTTGGAGGTCATCTAGTCCAACCCCGCTGCTCAAGCAGGAGACCCTATGCCGTTTCAGACAAATGGTTTTCCAGTCTCTTCTCTCTTCAGTGTTGGGGCATCCATAACTTCTGGTGGCAAGATGTTCCACTGGTTAATAGTTCTCACTGCCAGGAAATTTGCCCTCAGTTCTAGGTTGCTTCTCTCCTTGATTAGTTTCCACCCATTGCTTCTTGTTCTGCCCTCAGGTGCCTTGGTTGACTCCCTCTTCTTTGGGGCAACCCCTGAGATATTGGAAGGCTGCTATCATGTCTTCCCTAGTCCCTCTTTTATTTAACTGTATTTGCTGTCAGATGGGTGGTTCTTTGTTACAGTTTGGTTCAGTTCGTATTAAAGAGTTTAAAGCAGCTGCCTGCCTCCGTGTTTTTACCTCAGAGAACAGTCTTGAGCAGTATTCCCCCCCCCCTCTATGGGCCACCTGGGAGTTTGCTATCCCAGTGCCTTTTTGGCCCTAAGAGGCCTCCATATGAGGTCTCTTCCAACACTGACAGTTGAAAAGCAGTCTGATGTGTGTGGCTACAGGGAAGTGAAAACATTTTCAGTGAGTACATTTTACATGTGTGTACTTTGCACACGATACATGTGTGCTAGGCAAAAAATGAGTTGGTATTCTATTATCCGAAGTCCTTGTGAACATTGTGTGAAAAATTGTTGTAGACCAGCCCAGTAGTTTTTGAGATTAGTGGATTTGTACAAACTATTTTACATTTTTATTTATATAGATTATCACTAAGTGTTATATCTTATGATTCTTGATCAATGTATTTTTTTTCCTTTTATGTACACTGAGAGCATATGCACCAAAGACAAATTCCTTGTGTGCCCAGTGACACTTGGCCAATAAAGAATTCTATTCTATTCTATTCTATTCTATTCCATTCCATTCCATTCCATTCCATTCCATTCGGATTCTAGTCTTTAGTAACTAAATAATCATGAATGAATTGAATACAATTTTTAAAAATATGTTGAATGATCCTGAAAAAACTGAGTGAACTTTTTAAAAAGTTGTTATAATTATTGTAAAATTTTACAGCCAGATTTTAAATTTTTATTAACTAGACCGTAAATTCCCCAGAACTGTTTTTATTACCCTAAACTACAATTATCATTCTAACTTCTTTTGTGGCTCACAAATAGTCAGAGACTGCAATTATTATTATTTTTTACAATATTTTTACAATATTTTAACATTTCTAATACTTTTAACTATTTTGTGGATTTTTGTAGCCTACCTCATATTATCTTTTTATAACATATAGACATGCATACAAGCTTTTTTACACTACCAAGAAGCTGACATCTCTTTTTTTGTGCTCAAGTTGAGATACTATTTTTTTTTCTTTTAAGCTGACATTTTGCTTTACTTTGCAAATTTTATTCAGCTATCATTTTCAATACATGTGTGGAATATAGGCTAAATCTGGGCATGCGCACCATCGCCAGCTGCACGTCCAGGTTCCGTTGTACACATGGGGGAAGACCAGCTGGCCTGATGCGCATGTGCACACAGCCAGCTGCTCTCTTTCGAGCATGCAGGGGTGGGACACTTTTGCAGGGGGGCTCACATTGCATTTTGGGGATTGGGGCACATGAAAATATTTTTTTTTTATATTGAAAAAGTTTTATTGGTTTTACATTTTTCCATAGGATTGGGTAAGGGATACAAAGAAATTTTGAGAGCATTCACGTCAAAGTCATCGGCCCTTCCGGGACTTCAAAATACATTGATAACAATAAAAAAAACATTTTCCATAACACTACAAAGTGAAAGCAAGTACATATACCTAAGTTCTCAGTTCTATGCTGTCAGTCATTTACAAAAATCCAAATACAGATATTATGCAATATTATTCAGAAAAATCAAGGCAAAGTTATTTTTTAGATCTAAGTCTCTTGGCAATTGTGTCTTCAACCTCTTCCTCCAGGCCCCCAGCGGGCGGGGCCGTGGCCCCCCCTGCCCCCCCTGGATCTTCCCCCAGGACAGAGGAGTGTTTTTTGAAAAAGGCTTCCGCCTCGGCAACTGTTTTAATCCTCACTCTTCCTCCTTCCCAGAACACCAGCATCCCTTCGGGTGTCACCCACTTGAACCAAATCCCGTGATCAAACAATGTTTTAGACAAGAAGGAAAATTTCCTTCTTGCATCTCTAATCTTTCTTGGGATCTGCTTCAAGATAGCAACCTCTTTTTGTTGGTAAATTAACGGACTTCCTCTCTGCACTTTCAGGATTTCCTCTCTGGTTGACCTTCTAACAAATTTCACATGTATCTCTCTAGGTACTTCATTTATCCTGGCATATGCTGAGTTTATTCTGTAGGCTAGGTCAATGTCCCCCCTGATCTCATCCTTAGGTTTATGTAAATAGTCTGCTATAATTGTGCTCATGAGATCAGGGAGGCATTCACCAGGTTCCTCAAAAACATTCTGAAATCTCAAAAAATATGTCATTCTTTCCATATCAATCCTAGACACATGCCCATTTATTTCCACAACCTCGTTAGTAACATTTTTAATCTCTCCCTTAGCCCCCACCAGCCCCCCTTCCAATTCTTCATTCTTCTGTGTGTTTTCCAGCACTTGTTTCCGTGTGTCCAATAACTCCTTCTTAAAGTTAATATTTTCTGCCCTCTGGGCCTTAATTTCTTGTACCAAAGTTTGTATAACAGATTCAAGAGAAGCCATCCTTTGTTCTAAGCTTGCCAGTGCTGTTTCTTGTGCCATGATAATCTTTGGGACAACAGATTGAATACCACATCTGGTATATATAGTTTGTTCATGCAGGACTGAGATGAAGAGTTTGAAAGGGAAGTCATCATATTTGTAGATGACACCCAGTTGGGAATACCCAATACTTCAGAAGATAAACCCAAGATCCAGAACGATCTTGACGCATGTGAGCAAAATGCAATTCAGCAATTCAGTGATGGGCAAAATAAGCTCTTCCACTGAGGCAAGAAAAGCTAAATGCACATCTATAGAAGAGGTTGCACCTGGCTTAAGAGCAGAAATTGTGTCAGGGACCTAGAAACAATCACAATGTGCTGTAATGGTCTAAAAAGTCAATTCAGTCCTAGTTTGCAGCATCACAGGGATGGTATCACATGAAGTGTTAGTACTGTTTTATGCTGTATAGCAGTGGTGGGTTTCAAATTTTTTTAGAACCTCTTCTGTAAGTGTGGCCTGCTTTGATGTTGCAGGAAAAAGAGCACGAGACTTGGACTTCTCAAAATCAGGAAAAGTTTATTATGGCTGCCATAGTTCAGAAAGCTAGTCAAGGCTAGCATCCAAGAATTCTGAACTTCCTGTCCAAAAGGAATACAGACTTTTATACTTCACTAAAAGCAACTTTCATCATGGCTATTTTCTTATTGGTTACATGATTGTCGTCAAAAAAGAAAACCACAAACATATCCTGTTATTTTCTAAGATGAACTTCTAACCTTTGTGGTTAAGCCGGTTGTCTGACTTGCCATCTAACTCGACCTATTTACAAGCAGGTGTTTGCGGTTTGGCGCATCCTGTTGCAGCTCAGAAAATTCAGAAATTCAGAGCTAAAAAGGGACCCTCCTGGGTCATCCAGTCCAGCCCCACATCATTTCACTCTTAACAACCAGGTCTCACTTTATGCCCTGCCTCATTGTGGGAGTGGCTTGCTGGCCATGTGACCGGGTAGGAGTGGCTTGGCAGTCATGTAGCTGGGTGGGCATGGCCAACTTGTAAAATGTGGTGAAACTCACTTAACAACGCTCTTGCTTAGCAACCAAGATGTTGGCTCAGGAACTCTGGCATTTGAAGCACGCAAGTCTTAAAGCTGTCAAGTTACAAGACCCTTGCACCCCTAACCCTTTAGGAAAAAAAAAACCCCAGGGGTGTTCAAACTTGACAGCTTTAAGACTTGTCGACTTCAACTCCCAGAATTCCTCCTCTCGCTCTTCATCTTGATGATATGCGGACGGGTGGGGGGAGGGAGCTGGAACCGGTTCTAAACGGCACTGTTGATTTGTAGAATCTCTTCTATAGAAGAGCTTAGAACTGGCAGGAATCCACCCCTGCTGTATAGGTAAGACTACACTTCGGACGCTGCATCCAGGTTTGGTCACCAGGATATTAAAAAGGTGTTCAGACTGTAGAAAGAGTGCAGAGAAGAAGAACAAAGACATTAAGGAGACTGGAGGGTAAAACGATGAACGATTGTAGGAAATGGATAACACAGAGAAGGACTAAGGGTAATGTGATAGCAGTCTTTCAGTATTTGAAGGACTGACACAGAAAAGAGGTAGCATACAGCTAATCTTCACAAGCTAAGTACACATTTCACTATTTCACTTGGCTCAGCTGCAAAGAAAGGTTGCCAGGAGTCTGAAAATGATTGATGATAGCACATAATCAGCGAGAGGATCTGGCCAATGCTATCGGGAGAGATGGGATAAGCCTGCTGTTCGGCTTCCTAGCAGGAGATGGCAGCATCTGTGACTGGAGAGCCAACAGTACAATAGCAGCCTCTCCGTGTTGAGTGTAAAGGAGTTAATACCATCGAGTACTGTATTGCTAGATGGAAAAAGGAGCACTGGGGAACTTCCTCTTCAGAAACACAGAAGAGCGGAGGAGAGTTTCATGCAGAGAGACTCTTCTGAGAATCAAAGCAGCAGCTGGGAGGTGAGTTGAGGGCAGGTGGGAGGAGAATCCAGGAGCAACTCAGGCTGTTTGGTTCCCTCCATGGCCTGGAAGCAGAGAAGCAACTAGATAGAATGTGGAATAAGAGTTGGGAGGGACCTTTGAGGTCATCTAGTCCAGCTCCTTGCTCCAGCAGGAAACCTTATACATCTCAGGCACGTAGCTGTCCAGTCTCTTCCTGAAAGCCTCCAGTGATGGAGCATCCACCACTTCTGCAGGCAAACCGGTTAATTGTTCTCACAGTCAGGAAACGTCTCCTTGTTTCTAGGTTGCTTCTCTCCTTGATTCGTTTCCATCCATTGCTTCTTGTTCTGCCTTCAGATGCTCTGGAAAAGAGATGGAGCCCCTCTTCTTTGTGGCAGCCCCTCAAGTATTGGAAGACCGCTCTCATTTCACCCCCCAGCCTCCTCTTCTGTAGACTGGAAGATTTCCAAGGTCCCTTTCAACTCTTTTGTTCTGTAATGGACCCTGGTATGTTTTCTTGGCAATAATATTGGACTGCTCTGCCATTCTGTCTTTTTGATTTTTTTACTTCCATGTCTAGCCAACAAGCAGGATATTTCCTGTTGGTGCCCCATCCATGAATTAACCAGGTTCAACTAAAAAGGTCCTTCCATTTTTCCATTGATATAATATCAATGTTCCTTTTCTTTCAAGTTCTTTATCCATTAAGCTTTTATCTTTATATTCACTTTAATGATCTTCTTTATTAAGATGCGGATCTTACTCCAACATTTCTTTGCTTTATGACTTGCTCAACATAAATGATTCTTCCTTTCTCCCTCTATCTACCTACCTACTGTATTTCTCGCTATCTATCTATACACCTACCTACCTACCTACAAACCTACTGTATTTCTTCCTATCTATCCCCCTATCTACCTACCTACCTACCTACCTACCTACATACCTACTGTGCTGTTCCCTATCTATCTATACAGTATGTAGGTAGGTAGAGGGATAGAGAGGAAGAAATACAATAGGTAGGTAGGTTGGGGGTTATATGGTGGTTGTGTGTACATGTGCAGGTGTAGATCTACACACAGATTTAACTAGACTGGGCCACAGCAACGCGTTGCCGGGTATAGCTAGTGTATTAAATAAATCATAATTAACCTAAGATTATTTTACAATTGTGGCATATATGCTTTTTACCTTTAATGTACGTATTTTTCTTTTTTCACATCTTCCGCAACCATTTTATAAACAATAAAAGTCACTCTTTTCTTTAAATCTTGTAGACAAAGTGGATGCTAATAAGAGCATTCTGGATAACAGAGAATAACAAGCAAGATTAAAAAGGAAATAAATCAACCCAAAAATCAAAATATTTCCATTTTCTGCAGAAAACCACACAATTCTTCTTCTCCAGCAGATGATCAAGAAGAGATTTCACACTGAAAAGAGTAGAGGATGTGGAACACAAGGACACATTTACAGGTAGTCCTCAACTTACAACAATTCATTTAGTGACCTTTCAAAGTTACAATGGACAAACTTTTTGAATGCCCTTTCTGTGGGAAAAGCTTTATTCACAATTCCCGCCTGGTGATACACCAGAGGACTCACACAGGAGAGAAACCCTTTGAATGTCCTGATTGTGGGAAATGTTTCAGTCAGAATTCCCAGCTGGTGATACACCAGAGGACTCACACAGGAGAGAAACTCTTTGAATGTCCTGATTGTGGGAAATGTTTCATTAGTAAACCCCATCTTATTAATCACCAGAGGATTCACACAGGAGAGAAACCCTTTGAATGTGATGTTTGTGCGAAAACTTTCCGTCAGAATGCCCACCTGATGATACACCAGAGAGCTCACACAGGACTGAAACCCTTTGACTGTCCTGATTGTGATAAATGTTTTAGTCACAATTCTAGCCTGGTAATGCACCAGAGGACTCACACAGGACACAAACCCTTTCAATGTTCTGATTGTGGGAAATGTTTCATTAGAAAAACCCATCTTATTAATCACCAGAGGATTCACACAGGAGAGAAACCATTTGAATGTGCTCTTTGTGGGAAAAGTTTCAGACTGAGTTCTCAACTGGTGATCCACCAGAGGACTCACACAGGAGAGAAACCGTTCGAATGTGCTATTTGTGGGAAAAGTTTCAGTGAGAATTCTCGACTGGTGATACACCAGAGAACTCACACAGGAGAGAAACCATTTGAATGTGCTGTTTGTTGGAAAAGTTTCAGTCACAATTCCAATTTGGTGAAACACCGGAGGACTCATACAGGAGAGAAATCATATCAGTGTACGTATTGTGGGGAAAGTTTCATTAAAAAATTGCAGCTCATGATTCATCAGAGGGCACACACAGAGAAACCCTTTGAATGCCATTTCTGTGGAAAAAGTTTTACTCACAATTCCCGCCTGGTGATTCACCAGAGGACTCACACAGGAGAGAAACCCTTTGAATGTCCTGATTGTGGGAAATGTTTCAGTGAGAATTCCAAACTGGTGATGCACCAGAAGACTCACACAGGAGACAAGCCCTTTCAGTGTCCTGATTGTGGGAAATTTTTTATTGGAAAACCCCAGCTTATGAGTCACCAGAGGATTCACATAGCAGAGAAACCCTTTGAATGTGCTCTTTGTGGGAAAACTTTCCGTCAGAATGCCCACCTGGTGATACACCAGAGAATTCACACAGGGGAGAAACCCTTTGAGTGTTCTGATTGTGAAAAATGTTTCAGTCACAATTCCAGCCTGGTGATACACCAGAGGACTCACACAGGAGAGAAACCATTTGAATGTCCTGTTTGCGGGAAAAGTTTCATTACAAATTACTACCTCGTGATACACCAGAGGACTCACACAGGAGAGAAACCCTTTGAATGTCCTGATTGTGAAAAACGTTTCAGATACAATTCCAGCCTGCAAATACACCAGAGGACTCACACAGGAGGAAAACCATTTAAATGTCCTGATTGTGGGGAAAGTTTCATTAGAAAATTACAGCTCACAACTCACCAGAGGATACACACAGGAGAGAAACTGTATTAGTGTCCTGTTTTTGCCAAATATTTCAGTCAGAATTCTAGTATGGTGATACAGCAGAGGATATGCACAGGAGAGAAACATTTTGGATGTCCTGATTGTGGGAAATATTTCCATTTCAATTCAAACCTGGTGAAACACCAGAGGAATCATATGGGGGGAGACCTTTCAAATGTCCACTCTGTGGACAGTTCTTTAGGCGTAAATAATTCTATTGCATCGAAGAAATTTCACATGAGGCAAAAGATGATGAATTTGGAGAAGGCTTGAATGTCATTTCTGATCTCCTAGTGAGAATGTTGATGAGAAACAGACTCTGAATTTTGGCCTGATCCTTTTTAGTCAACACATTGCAGGTTTGGACGGTGGGACAAGAAGTAATGGGTGGAAACGTAGCTTTTCTAAAAAAAAGAAAAGAAATATTCAGAAAATTAATATAAATTACAAGCTCCAAAAAGAAAAAAGATTTAAAAAAAAATAAAAACAAGGCTAGAAAGAAGAAATGTGCATCAAAAAGACTAAAACAGATTTACATATATTATCTCCCTCATTTGATTATTCATAAATGTATTGGAGCAATATTAGTTTCTTCCCGAGGTGGGATTTACTTACCTTCCCTGCCATTTCACAAATGTGAGCGCATGTGTCTCGTCTGCGTCTGCTCACGGCCTTCTGCGCATGTGCAGTGCTAGCACATTACGGCGGTGGCAGGAGGGGAGGGCAGAGCCTCCCGCAGCTGCTGCTACCGGTTTGTCTGAACCAGAGGGAACTGGCTGAATCCCATCTTTGGTTTCCTCCCCTTGTAAAGCAGGCCCAAAATTTAGGAAGTTCTACCTCTATTTACCACCACTTAGACCTTCATCTCTCTCTACTTCCTAGAGAGGCAAAGTTGTTAATAAGTGAATCAACAGCCAAGTTAAAATATCAAAGCCTTTTGTTAATAATCTAGTCTTGCATTCAATTTCTATAAGGTGGTCTGGATGAAGCCTCCTCCCAGCATTTAATCTCTTCCTGATCACTCCCTTGAGCTGACTGTTAAGCTCAATGCGCACATGCTATTGCAAACCATTTTCACTTCTCTGCTTGCCAATAGGTATGGAAGAAGGGAAGGGTGAGAAGGAATATTTATTTATTTATTTTATTTAATTTTATTTTAATTCGATTTATATCCCACCCTTCTCCACGAAGGACCCAGGGCGGTGCACAGGAATTTAAAACATATAAAACAGAATATGCAAAAATTAAAAGTATATTAAATTACATGAAACAATCCTATGCTAAAAACCAAATTAAAAACCCCAATTTAAAAAATATGAACTCCAAACTTTGAGGAGGAGAGGCGTGAGACCAAGGACACATCTGCAAGTGTTTAGCTGACCCCCAGAGACACTTTTTCATAAGAAAAACAATTGGATGACATGACTTGCACTGTAAGGGGGAGGGCAGAAGGTTGTATTGAACAAGGTGGGTTTTGTGTGGGAATTGGGTAGAGCTGGTTTTGCCTTCCATGGTGCCGAAATGATGTACTCAATAAAGTTTTGCACTGAGACGTTGGGAGTTCTCGAGCGTGCTTGCTTTGGTTGGGATCGTCAGTCAGGACGTTGACATTAAACCAGCTTTCTCAAAAGAGAATCAGAAAACCTCTGGTTTCCCACAGCTTAGCCAGTGCCTTCGGGAAATGAGGAGGGGCTGTGAAGATCCAGGGAAAGATGTCTAGTGTGGAGACTAGAGGGAACAGGCCACCAAAGCGATGGTGAGCCCAATGAAAGAAACCCCAACAGCAGGCCAGGCAGACTCCTAGGCCCAGGTGGGGGTGATCCGAGCAGAGAAAGCCAAGCAGCCAGTGAAGGGGGGGGGGCAGCTGGGGAATCCCGACAGGGCTGGCAAGAAGCTCTTTATGTGTTTATAAATCTGGTCTCCATCACCCGCCATTCAGATGCCAGTAGGCTCCTCCTAGTAGGGTTCCCACCCTCGGAGGGAGCCTCTCCAGTCACGATCCCTCTGAGCCCAGATCCTCTGCCTCCCCTCCAGACCCTGGGAGGGTGATCCTCCCCAGCAACCACAGGGGAACGTGGAAACAGCGGCGCTGGAAAAAAACCAGGTGGCCTTCCCCTGTGAGCACATCTACACCAAACGTTGGACTGCGAAGGGTTTGGAGGGAGGATTTTAAGGGGAGTCAGAGAGCCATTCGCAGAAGCAGCAACTGAGGAGGAGGAGTTGAAGCGGCAGCACAGCAGTTCCCACAGAGCAGAAAACCTTGCAAGGAAAGGCGGAGACTGGGAAGGGGAGGGGGCCCAACTGGGGAAACCCCACCTCGCTCTCCTTCCCTTCTCCAAGGAATCCCTCCTCCCCTTCCCACACCTGGGGATTCCCCACCCCCTCTTCCCCACCCCTAATCCCTCCCCCTCTCGCTGCGCCCTTGCCCACCTGGCAGCCCTTGAGCTACCCTCCCAGAGAGGGGATCCCCGCAGCACTTGGTGTAAGACAGGGGTCTCCAACCTTTGCAACTTTAAGTCTGAAGGACTTCAGCTCCCAGAATTCTCCAGCCAGCTTTGGCTGGAGAAAACTGGGTTCCCACCTCCCCCTTTCCCCCTTTCCCATCTCTTCTCTGGGCACAAAAGTTTTCTACCTTTAACCCCTTCACTGAAGAACTGCAGGGACGTGGCACCGCCGAGCGATGCAAAAGTCCCCCCAACCGGGGACCGCAAAAGACCAACACTCCCTCAAGGGAAGGCCAAAAGACCCAAAATAAGGACCCAGATTAAGAATTAGGAATTCATTGTTATTTAAGATGGGAAAGAAAGTGCTACAGATGTCTTTGGACTACAACACCCACCATCCTTCACCCCGGAATTAGATGCTGTGATTTGATTAATACAATATCTAACCTTATGCACTATGTCAAGAGGAGCCTTTTAGGGTTAGTCACTTTTCACTCATCTGGCTTTGGCCTCTCATAGACTCACACGGCTCTCCTCCTAAAAATAGGGAGAATTCCATCTTCTGAGTAGGAGGATCCATTTCCTGCCTTCCTTCTCCTGTTTTAAGGGTTTTCATCTGTAAAATGAAGCTGCGACCCAAAACAAACCTGATTCCCCCTTTCTCCCAATAGAGTCACATGTTCCCCAAGGATAAAATAAAAATAGGCAAAAGAGCCATCGGACACCACCACAAAACTCTACATCACAATGCCAGCCTAAACGAGGGCATTTCCTCCCTATCAGCATTTGCAGTAATTTTCAGATATTTTTAATGGAAGGAGATATTGAATATCAAGGGGAAGGCATAAGGTACAGTGTTTCCTTCCTGTTTGATTGGCAGCAATATATTTACCTGTTTAGGGCTGAGAAATTTCCAGCAGCTGTTACTTATTTTCATCTCTGTATCTACTGGCACCTGTATTTAGTTGCTAATTGACAGTGCACTTAAGCTCCCTACTGTTTGGAGTCTCACAAAGATAAGCCTTGGGAGAAGCACCCAGAGCTCAGGATTTCTGTCGACACCTTGGTGGTAATTTTGGAACTCTACTCGTGCAAAAAGTGGGTTTTGAAAAGCATCTTTGGGACAGCAGCTTGAGTGCTACATCTAGAATATCCAGTTTGTTCATACAGGACTTAGACGAAGAGATTGGAAAAGAACTCATCAAATTTACAGATGGCACCCAGTTGCGGGGAATAGCCAACACTTTACAGGGGTGTCAGACTGGAGGCCCACAGGCTGGATGTGTTATGTGCAGGCCACACCACCCCAGCTCCACAAAGTAAAAAAATGTCATGATAAATCACATGATGCAATCAAGTTTGACACCTGTGTTTTAGAAGATAAGCACAACATCCAGAAAGATATTTTCACGTGTGAGCACTGGGCTCTTTCCAGTAAAATGCAATTCAGTGGTGAGAAAAGTAAGGTCTTACACTTAGGGAAGAAAAGCTAAATGCACATCTATAGAAGAGGTTGTACCTGGCTCAAGGGCAGAAATTGTGTCAGGGACCTAGAAACAATCACAATGTGCTGTGATTGGCGAAAAAGTCAATTCAGTCCTAGTCTGCAGCATCACAGGGATAGTATCAAGATCATATAAAGTTTTAGTATTGTGTTATACTGTAGTAAGACTACACTTTCAATACTGCATCCAGTTTTGGTTACCAGGATACAAAGGTGTTTAGATTGTAGAAAGAATGCAGAGAAGAACAAACATTTACACATTTCACTTAATGCAGTTGGGTCTTCTGCTTTGAGACTTGGTCCCTTCCAACTCATACTCTAATATTGTAAGACATTCATGAACTTGTTCAGCATGTAGCTAATCTTCACAAGCGCCACAAGTACACATTCCACTATTTCACTTGGCTCAGCTGCAAAGAGGACGCCAGGGGGCTGAAAAATCACTTGATAGCATGTAATCAGTGACAAGCTCTGGCCAATGCCATTGTTAGAGATGGGAGAAGCCTTTATTTTTGGCCTCCTATTAGGCAGCATCTGTGACTGGAAGGCCAACAGTACAATAGCGGCCTTTCTGGTTGAACTTCAAGGAGTTAAAACCATTGAGTACTGTATTGTGAGAAAGGATGGAAAGAGAAGCACAGAGGAACTTCCTTTTCCGGGTTATTCACGGGAAGAGGGTGGTGTGCAGAGAGGGTCTCACGCCTCTTTCCAGGGTCAAAGGGAGACCTGACAGGTGAGTTGAGTGCAAGTAGGAGAAGAATCCGGGAGCAACTCAGGTTGTTTGGTTCCCTCCACAGGGTGGAAACAGAGAAGCAACTAGAATATGGAATAACAGAAGGGATCTTTGCTCTCTGCTCCAGCAGGAGACCTTATACATTTCAGGCACATGACTGTCCAGTCTCTTCCTGAAAGCCTCCAGTGATGGAGCATCCACCACTTCTGCAGGCAAACCGGTTAATTGTTCTCACATTCAGGAAACGTCCCCTTGTTTCTAGGTTGCTTCTCTCCTTGATTCGTTTCCATCCATTGCTTCTTGTTTTGCCTTCAGATGCTCTGGAGAAGAGGTTGAGCCACTCTTCTTTGTGGCAGTCCCTCAAGTATTGGAAGACCGCTATCATTTCACCCATCCTATTCTATAGACTAGACATACCCAATTCCTGCAGCCATCTTTGTATGTTTTAGCCTCAAGTCCCCAAATATGTTTGTTACTCTTTCATATCTTTTCTCTTAGTAAGTATTGTCCAGTATAGTTGACCAGGTTATGATGCCTTGGCAATAATATTAGACAATTCTGCCACTATGCCTTTTTGATTTTTTTACTTCCATGTCTAACTAACAAGCAGGATATTTCCTATTGGTGCCCCATCGATGTATTAACTAGGTTCAACTAAAAAGGTCCTATAGAGACCCTTTTGGATTATTCAGTTTGTATAGGTACTCCTTACCATTTGTTACTTGTTCAGTGACCTGAACAAGTCAGCAGTTCCTGTGGTTATGAAGGTGCAGGAAAAGGAGTTGTGCCAATTTGGATTCTACCAACTGCTGTACTTTTATGATGGTTGTGGCATCCCACACTCCTGATCCCCATTTGAGTCCTTCCCAGCTGGCTTCACCCAAGCAAAATCAGTGGGGATGCTGGCAGGAGGTTGCAGGCCAGTCAGGTGAAATTGTCTTTAATAACCCACAACTTCAGAGGACCAGATGTAAGTACTGTCACATGACATCATGCTTTGTGATCAGGCTGCTTATTGACACAGATGCCAGTCCCAAATGAAGTCAGTAAGACCACTTCGATAGGAAAGTAACCAGAGTGGCTGTTGAAAGTATTTTCTGCTCTGGAGCTCTGGAGCTCAGGACCTCCATGGGCAAACTGGATGCTTCAAATCTTTCAGAGGCTTTAGACATCATTTCATCAGTGAAAGCCACACATCTCTAAAGTTAGGGCAAAAGGTTAGACAAACCATTTCGGGACATTTTTTCAGGCTGAAAACATGGATTTTCCAGATATATAATTTTGTAGATTTGTTTATTTCTATTTTTCTCTCTATGCATATACTTTATCTACAATTGTATAATCTATTCCAAGCACTTCCAAATATTTTTCATCATAACTTCGCAGTACTAAGCATTTGCTTTCCCCCCCACAAAACTTTTATTAATTAATCAAAATATAAAATAAAGAAATCCATTGTTTTTTTATGTTCTTTATTTATTAAGCCTAAAAAAATCCTAACTGGCATTATCTTTATATTCACTTTAATAGTCTTCTGTATCTCTTTTTCCAATATTTGTCACATGTCCACCATAAAGAGCCACAGTGGTGCAGTGGTTAGAATGCAGTACTGCAGGTTACTTTTGTTGACTGCCAACTGTCTGCCATTTGGTAGTTTGAATCTCACCAGGCTCAAGGTTGGCTCAGCCTTCCATCCTTCCAAAGTCAGTAAAATGAGGACCCAGATTATTGGGAGCAATACGCTGACTCTTAGAGAGACGCTTAGAGAGAGCTGTAATGCACTGTAATGCAGCTGTAATGCACTGTGAAGCAGTATATCAGTCTAAGGCAGTGATGGCTAACCTTTTTTGGCTCGCGTGCCAAAAGCCGGGGGAGCGCAGAGGGGGTCGTGCGTGAGCGTGCCACACCCATAATGCTATGTGCGTGACCCCCTGCTTTTGGCGTGGTTTTTTTGCCCTCGCCAAGCTCCAGAGGCTTTCTAGAAGCCTGGGGAGGGTGAAAATAGCCTTCCCTCCCCACCTCCAAAGGCTTCAGGAGCTTCCTGAAGCCTCCAGAGGGCAAAAAATGGCCTCAAAAGAAGGGCTAAAACAGTTGGCCGGCGCACACATGCACACTGGAGCTGACAGGGCAACACCTCGCGTGCCCTAAGAAATGGTTCCGCGTGCCACCTGTGGCACCTGTGCCATAGGTTCGCCATCACTGGTCTAAGGGCTATTGCTATAAATGTTAAAAAGCTCTTTACATTTCCAAAATTCATTGTCTTCATATCATTCCCTAACCATATCATGCCATAAACAGTTGTGCCATCAAAATCCTAATTCATGGCCATCTAGCTCAAGTAACCCCTTAATTTGGAGAGTCACCCACTCTTTTTGCCAGGCAAAACAACAAAGTGCAATTTGAAATCTAGAAAACCCAACTTCCTCTTTCCTTACTGTCTTGTAATAATTTATATTTAATTCTTGTTTTTCACCCCTTGCAATATAAACTTAGAGATCTCCAGCTGCCATTGTTTAAATAGAGTATCACTTACAAGTATTAGCAAAATTTGAAACAGAAAATGCATCTTTGATAATTAGGATGCGGAGGCTAAAACATACAAAGAATGCCTAATGGAATTAGGTATGTGTAGTCTAACGAGAAGGACTAGCTGAAACAGGACAGCAATGTTCCAATATTTGAGGGGCTCCTATGAAGACAAAGAAAAATCCATTTTTTTTCCAAAGTATAAAAAGAAACAATTGATGGAAACTAACCAAACAGAGAAGCAACCTAGAACTAAAGAGAAAATTCCTATCAATTACAGCAATCAACCAATGGAATAGCTTGCCTTCCGACATTTTGGGTGTTCCATCACTGGAAGCTTTCAAAAAGAGATTTTACAATCACTTCTGAAATGGTAGAGCAGAGGGTTGGACTAGAAGGTCCCTTCCAACTCTATTATTCTGTTATATGTTGTATTCATCTTAATTACAGCGATTCCATCCAATAATTGCTGTACTAAGAATTTGTATTCACGGTTGAATGCAAATGTGAACTTGGATCTCGGTTAATATTTCCTTTTTACCTTTAATGGATATGGTTTTCTTTTTTCTTTTTTTATATCTTCTGCAAACATTTAGTAAACAATGAAAGTTATACTTTTCTTTGAATCTTACAGACAAAGAAGATGCCTTTAAGATCATTCTGAGAATAACAAGCAATGCTAAAAAGGAAAGGAAATCAACAAAATATTGTCCATTTCCTTCAGAAGACCACACAATCCTTCTCCAGCAAGTGAAGAGATTTTGAACTGGAAATAGTAGAGTACGTGGAACACAAGGATACATTACAGGTAGTTCTCAACTTACAATAGTTTAGTAACTGTTCAAAGTTACAATGCCACTGAAAAAAACTGACTTATGACCATTTTCACACTTATGACTACTGCAGCATCCCCATGTTCATGTGTATTATATTTGGATGCTTGAATGCTAATACACATTTATGACCGTTATGACACAAAAGAGAAGCCCTACAAGTGCTCCCAGTATAGTCAGAATGGCAACTTGGTGACATATTAGAGAACTCACACCAGGGGAAAACCTTTTGAATGCTCTGATTGTGGGTAAAGTTTTGGTCAAAACTCTGGACTGGTGATATGCTCAAAAATGCACACAAAAAAGAAATCATATGAGTGTCCTAATTGTGGGAAATGTTTCAGTGGAAAATCTAAGTTTGTGATACACCAGAGGACTCACACAGGAGAAAAACCTTTTGAATGTCCTGATTGTGGGAAATGTTTCAGTAAGAATTCCAACATGGTGATACACCAAAGAACTCATACGGGAGAGAAACCCTTTGAATGTCCTAATTGTGGTAAATGTTTCAGTTTGAATTCCAACCTGATGAAACACCAGAGGATTCACACAGGAGAGAAACCATTTGAATGTCCTGATTGTGGGAAAAGTTTCAGTCAGAAATCCCACCTCGTGGTACACCAGAGAACTCACACAGGAGAGAAACCCTTTGAATGTCCAGATTGTGGGGAAAGTTTCATTAAGAAATCCCAGCTTATGATTCACCAGAGGATTCATACAGGAGAGAAACCGTTTGAATGTGCTCTTTGTGGGAAAAGTTTTGATCAGAATTCTCAGCTGGTGATACACCGGCGGTCTCACACAGGAGAGAAATCATTTGAATGTTCTCTTTGTGAGAAAAGTTTCAATCAGAATTCCCAGTTGGTGATACACCGGCGGTCTCACACAGGAGAGAAACCGTTCGAATGTGCTCTTTGTGGGAAAAGCTTCAGTCACAATTCCCACCTAATGACACACCAGAGGACTCACATAGGAGAGAAACCATATGAGTGTCCAGTTTGTGGGAAAAGTTTTAGTGACAATTCCAACCTGGTGAAACACCAAAGGATTCATACAGGAGAGAAATCATATCATTGTCCATATTGTGGTGAAAGTTTCATTAAAAAATTTCAGCTCACGAGTCACCAGAAGACACACACAGGAAACAAACCGTTTGAATGCCCTTTCTGTGGTAAAAGTTTTAGTCACAACTGCCGCCTGGTGATACACCAGAGGATTCATACAGGAGAGAAACCATTTGAATGTTCAGTTTGTGGAAAACGTTTCATTAAAAATTACTACCTCGTGACACACCAGAGGTCTCACACAGGAGAGAAACCCTTTGAATGTCCTGATTGTGAAAAACGTTTCAGTCATAATTCCAGTCTGGTAACACACCAGAAGACACACACAGCAGAGAAACACTTTGAATGCCCTTATTATGAAAAACGTTTCAGTCAAAGTTCCAACCTGGAGATACATCAGCAGACTCACACAGGAGGGAAACACTTTGAATGTCATGAATGTGGGAAAAGTTTCATTAGAAAATTCCAGCTCACAAGTCACAAGAGGATCCACACAGGAGATAAACCTTTTGAATGTCCTGTCTGTGGGAAAAATTTTAGTCATACTTCCAGCCTGGTGACACACCAGAGGACTCACACAGGAGAAAAACCGTATGAGTGTCCTGTTTGTGGCAAAAGTTTCAGTCAGAATTCTAACATGATGATACACCAGAGGACTCACACAGGAGAGAAACCATATGAGTGTCCTGTTTGTGGCAAAAATTTCAGTCAAAATTCCAACATGATGATACACCAGAGGACTCACACAGGAGAGTAATGGTGCTAGTGTCAAGTTTCTTGCAAATGTTTCAGTCAGAATTCCAATATGGTGTTACAACAGAGGATTCACAGGAAACACTGTGAATGCCCTGGCTATGGGAAAAATTCATTAGAAATGGCCATTCACAAGACACCTTCCCTTATTGCACACAAAAAAATCCACAGGAGGCAAAAGTTGATGAATTTAGAGAAGGATTGAATTTCATTCCTGATCTCCCATTGAGAGTGTAGATGAGAAATCGACTCTTTGAACTCTGACACATCTCAGATTTAGACCAGTAGGTGGAGAGAATAAATTGGAAATTCTTGCTTGATAAAGGTTGTTCAGAAATTGTGGAATTGTCCAAATGGCCTTTGGGTGGTGGGTGTTTTATATTGATTTTGGAATTCCACCATGTGGAGTTTCCGTCTTCTATCTTGTTGTCCTCCAGATTATGAGTGCCGTAATCCCCCAGCCATGATACAGCTAATCCTCAAGATGCAACTGTCATGGGGCCTGCCAACTTTGGTTGCATGTTGTAACGGTGCTTGTGAGATTACCTTGTTGAATTATCACCACCCACTTCTCTCCCTGATGAAGCCATCAAAAAAATGGTTCAAGTTGTTAAGCGCAACAGCAGCTACCTCCGAGTTTGGGGAAGCTCTTGGAGGCCTAGCACAGGCACAGGCCTGACTTACAAAGGCTTTCTTATCCAAACAAAATTATTCGGAAAATTAATTTAAATTACAAATTTTAAAAAAAGAAACAAAACAATAGACACAAAATTTAAATAGAAGGGAAAATGTGCTACAAGAAGACAAAAACAGATTTACATATATTATCCTCCCCAGTTGAGTATTAATAAATATATTGGAACAATATTAGATTCCTCTCCTTGCAAAGCAGGCCCAAAATTTAAAAAGTAGTTAACATGTGAACCGACAGCAAAGTTAAAACATCAAAGCATTAACAATCTAGTTTTGTATTTAATTTGTATAAAGTCTAGAATGACTTTTTATTTACCATAAGTCACCATAATCATTGTCTCTGATCTGTCCGGGATGAAATATCTTTGATTCTTACGAATAAAACTTTTTCTTAAGATTTTGGTTGAAAACAATAAAACAACTATTGTGTCTTATTCCTCAAAATCATAAACCTCTGTTGTCGATCCATTTTCCCCAAAGAGTCCATTCCAAACAGTTTTCCAGTTAGATATGGCAAGTCCATTTCCCAGTGACAACCAACTTCCCTTCAAAGTCTGGTTCATCACACATTGAATGTATTCACTACAAATCTGTAGCTTCTATATCTCCTTCAACCTTCTCCAACCAACCAGCAGTTTCCAACCCATGGTCACGGGTCTTTTAAGAAGTGGCTGTGCTCCCCATGGGAGCTTCTTGGGAAGAGCTCAGGCTCACAAAGGGATTCATTTGTGGGCGCTCATAATCCCAAATGATTCCATTGTTTTTTTAGGCTATTTCTAGGCTGTTTTTTGAGCTGTATTTGGGGTGTTTTGGGGTCATTTTAGGCAGTTTCTGGGTTTTTTGGGGGGGCATTTGCAGGCTGTTTTGGGGGGCATTTTCAGACTCTTGTAAGGCCATATTTTGGGACTTTTTTGACCATTTTCCATGACTTTGGGGCTGTTTTTGGCCATTTTTCAAGTTGTTTCAGGGTGGGTTTTGGCCCATTTTTGGGAGCTTCTGGGGAAGATCTCAGGCTCACAAAAGAATACATTTGTGTGTTCTCATAATCCCAAACGCTTCCAAAAGTTTTTCAGGCCATTTCCAGGCTCTCTTCTGAGCTGTTTTGGGCCATTTTTTGGCTGGTTTTTTTGGGGTTGTTTTTAGGAAGTTTCTGTGGTGTTTTTTGGGCCGTTTTTCAGGCCATTTATGGGATGTTTGTTTGGGCTGCTTTTGGCTGTTTTTCAGGCCATTTTGTGGCATTTTCTGGGCCATTTTTCCAGGCCAGTTTTGGGCCGTTTTCAGACTGTTGTCAGGCTATATGTTGAGATGTTTTGGGCTGTTTTTCGGGCCATTTCCAGGCTGTTTATTGGGCCATTTTTGTTGGGTTTGGGGGTTGTTTATTAGGCAGTATCTGGGATGTTCTTTGGGCCATTTTTGCCCATTTTTCAGGCCATTTACAGTCTTTTTGGGGTTATTTATTTGGCCTGTTTTGGCCCTGTGTTGAGCATTTTTGGGGCATTTCTGAGTTACTTTCTGGGCATTTTCAGGCTGTTGTCAAGCCATATATTGGGACATTTTTGGCCCTTTGTTAGGCCTTTCTGGGCTGTTTTTGGGCTGTTCTGGCCATTTTTCAAGCAATTTCCGGGGTGGTTTTTGGCCCATTTTTGTGGCTGAATTTTAGGACTTTTTCAGCTGTTTTCTGGGCCTTTTCTAGTCTGGTTTTTTGGATATTTCTGGGCCATTTTTCAGGCTATTTCCGGGAGGGTTTTTGCCATTTTTGGACTGTTTGGGGCTCTTTTTAAGGCCACTTTTTGGACTGTTTTTCAGATCATTTTTCAGGCTGGTTTCAGGCTGGTTTTCGGGGGATTTTGGGGCCATTTCCAGGCTGCTTTTGGCCCATTTTTCATGGTTGTTCCTGGGAAATTTTGGAGGGCATTTTTGGGCTGTTTTTCAGGCCCCAAAACGGGTGGGGGTGAGGCCAGCCAGTGGTGGGATTAGCAGGTTCACCAAACTGGGCAGAATTTTAACAACTGATTTGCCCGAACCAATCTGAACTGGCTGAATCCTACCTCTGCCCATAGGCCACCATAGACCCAGTGGGATATGGTCAGCTGCCCTAGGCACACTGCTTACTGCCATTCCAGAGGTGGGCCGGCTGGCTGAGGGGGCATCCGTTGGTGTCCACTATCCACAAGTCTCGTTGCCTTACCTTGGTTTTGGTCAGAGCTTCTGCCAAATTCCATCAAAGAGGGGGCTGGTCCCGGGCCCCTCACCACTTGGGTCTCCTGAGATCTGCTGTGACCATCGCCTAACTGGAGCTTTAGGCTGGCCAAGCAGAATTGGGTGGGTGGAACCCACCAGCTGTTGACGGAACTGCAACAGGGCCCTCAGTGTGGTTGCTGCTTCCTCCCCCAATTCCCCATGCTGTCAAGACCCAACGTCACAAAAACTGGCCTCACCAAACCACTCACAAAACAGTTCTATTGTTTGACTACCAAGCATGGTGGCATAACTCCATTCCTCATTATCATCACCTTCAGACAGGCACCTCTCCCGCCAGGGCATCAAATATCTGCCAGACATATTCGATGTTGGTAGCAGGCGCCCAAACCAGCGGCTGCCAATGAACTCCTTCACCATTCTCTGGTGTGTCCCATCTCTTGTCTTGCGTCCTGGATGGATGCCATGTAGGACAGCTGTACATATCCGGGAGCCTCATGCTCCTTGGCGCATACATCGAACTGGGTAGCCCATCGTCCTGCACTGGAAGGATTGCCACTGGGGACAAGTCCTCTGCCACTCCGGCAGTGGCCTCCATCGCTGTTCCCTCAGCAATTCCCATGATGCTCCCCTGCCTTCCTATTTCCTGCAGGTAACCGGTAGGCAAAAAGCTGGAGACAAGGGGAGGAGAAGGATGGAGCATTGACTTACTGTTATGTTCCAGACCTCCAGCATCAGAAAACAGCAAGTGACATAATTCTTAGCATGAGATGTGTTAAATGCAGGCTTGAAAACTCAGCACAAAGTAACTGCAGTCGAAGTCATCACTAGCAGCTGCTGCTTCACATCCGGTTTTAACACCCCTGTATGCCCGTATCCTCCCCAGCAGCTTCTGGATGCTGAGAATGGCCGAGAAGCTTTGGACCAGGGGTGGGTTTTGGCAGTCACTACTGCTGGTTTCCTTATGGGTGCATGCTGTGTGCGCATGCACAGAGCTATAAAAATTGCTCTGCGCATACACAAAAGCAAAATACAAGATGGTGGTGCCTATGGTGCTCCTGGAAGAACCGGTTTGGTGCTCTGGCAGGCCTGGGTCACTGCCAGTTCCAGCGACGCAGGCCAACAAACTACTACCGGTTTTTGGCCATTTTGGAGGCATTTCTAGGATATTGCAGGGTATTTTGGGGTAATCTTTTTGAGCTGTTTTGGCCGTGTTTGGGGCAATTTGGGGGGCATTTCTGTGATATTTTCTGGGGCATTTTCAGGCTGTTGTCAGGCCGTATTTTGGGATGTATTTGGCCATTTTTCAGGCCATTATTTCAGTATTGCAGCCTTACAGCAGCCGATGAGCTATTAAATCATCATTACCCTGACATGCTGTTTTGGAGTTTGACATGCTGTTTTGGGGTTTGAGGCCCCTGGGTCCCTTCCCAGCTCTCCTTTTGCTTTAGTCCTCTGAATTTTAAGAAGCCACCTCCTCCAGTTCAAATAGTGGTTCCCTTTTCCAAGCTAATCTTAGCACCAAGGGCCTTTCCATACCCAGTTCTATGATGAAACTGGGTCACTATATGTGCCCCCATCTGCATTTCTATCAGTTCGGTGACAAACTTCACTGGAATCCCCCCTGCTACATATCTGTCCAGCTGGCAAAAGGCCACTGGCTCCTCATCAGTTGCATCTTGTCAGTTTGTTCAAACATGACTTAGATGAAGAGATTAAAAGAGAACTCATCAAATTTGCAATTGACACCCAATTGCAGGAAATAGCCAATACTTTAAACCAGTGATGGCGAATCTATTGCACATGTGCCTGAATGCGGAACCATGCTGGCGCATGCGGCATCGCCCGTTCCTGTTCTGGACTCCTGGTGCACATGCTCACATGACAATTAGCTTTTCTTAACATGTGTGGCAATCCCAGAAACCGGAACAGCTGGTCTTCTTGTTTCTGTTGTGCGCATGCGTACTTGGCAGCTTCTGTTCTGTGTCGCGTCCCCGAAAAGGTCCGCCATCACTGCTTTAGAGATAACCCCAAGATACAGAAGGATCTTGACACGTGAACACTGGGCCCTTTCCAGCAAAATGCAATTCAGTGGTGAGAAAAGTAAGGTCTTACACGCAGGCAAAAAAAAAGCTAAATGCACATCTATAGAAGAGGTTGTACCTGGTTCAAGGGCAGAAATTGTGTTGGGGACATAGAAACAATCACAGTGTGCTGTAATTGCCAAAAAGGTCAATTCAGTCCTAGTCTGCAGCATCACAGGAATAGTATCAAGATCATATATAGTGTTAGTATTGTGTTATACTGTAGTAAGGCTACACTTTCAATACTGCATCCAGTTTTGGGCACCAGGATACAAAGGTGTTTAGGCTGTAGAAAGAGTGCAGAGAAGAAGAACAAAGTCATGTAGGGGACTGGAGGGTAAAACAGAAGATGAACAATTGTAGGAATTGAGTAACAAGAGAAAAGGACTGGAGTGATGTGATAGCAGTCTCTCGGTACTTATTATATTTCACTTGGCTCAGCTGCAAATATAGGTTGCTAGGAGTCTGAACATGACTGATAGCACATAATCAGTGAGAGGATCTGGCCAATGCTTTCCGTAGAGATGGGAGAAGCCTGTTTTTTGGCCTCCTATGGCGAAACGGCAGCATATAGCGGCCTCTCTGGTTGACCTTAAAGGAGTTAAAACCATCGAGTATTGTATTGCTAGAAAGGATGGAAAAAGGAGCACAGGGGAACTTCCTCTTCAGAAACACTAACGGAAGAGACGAGGGGAGAATGGCGTATAGAGAGGCTCTGGCGCCTCTTCCGAGGATCGAAGCATCAGTTGGCAGGTGAGTTGAGGGCAGGTGGGAGGAGAATCCGGAAGCAACTCAGGCTGCTTAGTGTCATATGCGAGTCCCAAATGCAGTCAGTAAGTGAGGACTGTTTCAATAGGAATGTCAACAGAGTATTTGTGGAAAGGATTTTCTGCCCTTACTTTGATCTCAGGACTTCCATGGGCAAAATGGTTGTTTCAAATCTTGCAGAGGATTTAGGCATCATTTCATCACTTAAGGCCCCCACATCCCTAAAAGTATCAAAATGTTTGACTGTAAGAATTTTGGAATACTTTTTGTCCTGAAAACACATAGATTTTCCAAATATATAAATTTGTTGGTTTGTTTATTTCTATTTTTCTTTGAATTCATGTATCTACAATTGTATAAGCTATCCCCATCACTTCCAGATATATTTCATAGAAACCCTTTGCAATGCTAAGAATTTGGGTTTTATTCTTCACAAAAATATTAATTGATCAAAATATAAAATATAGAAGTGCAAAGAAAAATGAAAATAATGGTAGAAGGGAGGAAAAGGGGGAGTGAGATAACAAGGGATAAGGGGATAAGGAAAGGAAAAGCATTGAATTCTGGCTCCTTTTGGTGCACTAGAATAAGGTGCTAACATAAACCTCAACTATTTACTTTCATAAGATATTATAAAGTAGCCACTTCTATTACAACAAACTTATCTAATCTACAGAGCCCAAAATCAAACTATATTTTTCCTCTAGCTCATGAACAAAGTCCAAAATCAGTTTCCATGCACAAACAAAATTATTCCTGTTCTTTTTTTAAATCAAAGCAGCCAATTTATCCATCTCTGATAACTCCATCAGGTTTTCCAGCCATTCATCCATTGTGGGAATGAAAATATTCTTCCATTTTTGTGCACAAAGTATTCTTTCCTCCATCAACATATATAACATCTATGTTTCATTTTTTAAAACTTCTTTATTCATTAAGCCTAAAATAAACGATCTGGTTTTATTTTATATTCACTTTAATAGACTTTTATTAGAATGTGTATCTTATTCCAACATTTCTTTGCTTTGTGACATGCCCACCATCAATATACAGATGAAACTTGAAAAATTAGAATATCATGCAAAAGTTCATTTATTTCAGTAATGCAATTTAAAAGGTGAAACTAATATATGAGATAAGACTCATTACATGCAAAACAAGATAGTTCAAGACGTGATTTGTCATAATTGTGATGATTATGGCGTATAGCTCATGAAAACCCCAAATCCACAATCTCAGAAAATTAGAATATTAAATGCAATCAATAAAACAAGGATTGTACATAGAACAATATCGGGCCTCTGAAAAGTATGAGCATGCATATGTATTCAGTACTTGGTTTGAGCCCCCTTTGCAGCAATTACTGCCTCAATGCAGCGTGGCATGGAAGCTATCAGCCTGTGGCACTGCTGAGGTGTTATGGAAGACCAGGATGCTTCAATAGCAGCCTTCAGCTCTTCTGCAATGTTTGGTCTCATGCCTCTTATCTTTCTCTTCGCAATGCCCCATAGATTCTCTATGAGGTTCAGGTCAGGTGAGTTTGCTGGCCAATCAAGCACAGTAAATTAGAATATTAAATGCAATCAATAAAACAAGGATTGTACATAGAACAATATCGGACCTATGAAAAGTATAAGCGTGCATATGTACTCAGTACTTGGTTTGGGGCCCCTTTGCAGCAATTACTAAGCACAGTGGTCCAAAGTCCTATTGCTTAGTGGTCCAAAGTCCTCTTTTCTGATGAGAGCAACTTTTGCATCTCATTTGAAAACCAAGGACCCAGAGTATGGAGGGAGAATGGAGAGGCACACACTGCAAGACGTTTGAAGTCCAGTGTGAAGTTTCCATAGTCTGTGTTGATTTGGGGAGCCATGTCATCTACTGGTGTTGGTCCACTGTGCTTCATTAAATCCAGGGTCAACGCAGCCGTCTACCAGGAGCTTTTGGAGCACTTCATGCTTCCTTTCGCAGACAAGCTTTATGGGGATGCTGACTTCATTTTCCAGCAGGACTTGGCACCTGCCCACACTGCCAAAAACACCAAAACCCGGTTCAATGATCGTGGGATTACTGTGCTTGATTGGCCAGCAAACTCACCTGACCTGAACCCCATAGATCAGTGATGGCGAACCTATGGCACGCGTGCCACAGGCGGCACGCGAAGCCCTTTTTGCTGGCCCGCGAGCAGTCGCCCAGCAGTCAGATACACTGCGCATGCCCACGTGCCTCCCGCCAGCCAGCTGATTTTGGGTTCTCTGGTGTCGGCAGGAGAGACGTGTGAATGCGTGGTGAGTAGGGGAGGTTGCAGGTGCATGTGTGAGGAAAGGGGGGAGAGCGCGCACTCAGAGGGGGGGTGGCACAGATACCCCATGCCCCGTGAGGCTGGCAGGAGGAGAAGGAGGACCCGGCCATTGCATCTGCCTCCCTCTCTGCTGCCCCGTGCACCCGAGCAGCCCTTCCGCCTGCAGTTACTATTGCTGCTGCTGCTGCTATTCTGGAACCTCGCTACTGCCCCCCCCACACAAGCAACTTCACTCCAAATTAGGCAGAGGGAGGGGGATGGTAAAGAAGAGGTGGTAGCCGTGCACAGAGGGATTCCTAATCCTTCCTTTTCTCTCTCCAGCGTTCCTCCTGCTCAACTCTGCTGCCACAGAAGGGCAGCTGTAGCGGCAGGGGGGAAGCCAAGAGTGACTGGCCAGCTCGGGCACTCAAGAGAGCAAGGCAGTATTTGCTGCCTGGGTGGTTGGCTGTCCCTCCTGCTGCTCCTTTCCCTAGCCCTGTTGGGCTTCAAGTGGCAGCTAAATGAAAACAAACAGCGTAAGGAAATGTAGTTGGGGGCAATCAAGTCCCGCATGGCTAGGGGAAGGAGCAGCGGGAGAGAAACAGTGAACGATGGCTGTTGTCCCCCCTCCCCTCTTTCCAGAAAACAGCCCCCCCCCTCCTTGCTTTTTCTGGACCTGCATCGCCAGACAGCCAGCTGAACTTCAGGCAGCTTCCCATTCCATTGCAGGAGAGGTGGCTAGATGGGAGGGCTCTCTCAGTTGCTGCCGGGTGAGGATAAATGCACGTGAAGTGTTAATACCACTTTATAATGCCTTGGTAAGGCCACACTTGGAATACTGCATTCAGTTTTGGTCGCCACGATGTAGAAAAGATGTGGAGATTCTAGAAAGAGTGCAGCGAAGAGCAACAAAGATGATTAAGGGACTGGAGACTAAAACATATGAAGAACGGTTGCAGGAACTGGGTATGTCTTGTTTAATGAAAAGAAGGACTAGGGGAGACATGATAGCAGTGTTCCAGTATCTCAGGGGTTGCCACAAAGAAGAGGGAGTCAAACTATTCTCCAAAGCACCTGAGGGCAGAACAAGAAGCAATGGGTGGAAACTCATCAAGGAGAGAAGCAACTTAGAACTGAGGAGAAATTTCCTGACAGTTAGGACAATTAATAAGTGGAACAGAAGTTGCCTCCAGAAGTTGTGAATGCCCCAACACTGCAAGTCTTCAAGAAGATGTTGAATAGCCATTTGTCTGAAACGGTATAGGGCTTCCTGCCTAGGCATGGAGTTGGACTAGATGACCTCCAAAGTCCCTTCCAACTCTGCTATTGTATTATGATAACTCTCTAAAAAGCCGCCTTGCCTTTTCTCCCCGCCCCCAGTGCAAATCGCCAAGAAAGGCGCTTGACTGCAGGTGCATTTGCAAATTGCCTGAAGTTGAGCCGGCCATCTGGCAATGCAGATCCAGAGCAGAGCAAGAAGGAGGGGGGCTATTTTCTGGAAAGAAGCTCAACTTCAGGCAGCTTGCAAATGCGCCTGCAGTCAAGTGCTGCCACCTTTCTGGCCCCTTTCTCGGCAACTCCCACATGGGGGTGGGAAGAAGAGGCAAGGCAGCTTTTTAGAGAGTTATTCTGACCCGGCAGCAGCTGAGAAAGCCCTCCGGTCTATCTACCTCTCCTGCAATGGAACGGGAAGCTGCCTGAAGTTCAGCTGGCCGTCTGGCGATGCAGGTCCAGAGAAAAGCAAGAGGGAGGGGGGGCTTTCTGGAGAGAGGCGAGGGGGCACAACAGCCATAATTCCTTCACTGCTTCCCTCCCGCTGCTCCTTCCCCTAGCCATGCTGGACCTGATTTCCCCCAACCACACTTCCTTACGCTGTTTGTTTTCATTTAGCTGCCACTTGAACTCTTCAGAGTCCAACACGGCTAGGGAAAGGAGTAGTGGGAGGGACAGCTGAACACTGACAATTGAACAGGTTTTAATTTAATTTAATTTAATATGTTTTTAATATTGTATATTGTCTTTTGTTATTTTTCCCATATCTGGTAATATTCTGTTTCTTCATTTCTCTGGTTTTCTTTTGTCAATTGGTCCATTTCGGCAAAGGCCATAACCTTTCTTATTATTTTATCTTCATTTGGCATTAATTTATTTTTCCATTTCTGATCAAAGGAAATCCTCGCTGTCATAATTATGTGTAAAATTAAATACTGGATTTGTTTCTTGTATTTCGCAGTCATTATTCCTAGGAGAAAGATTTCTGGTTTACAATCTATTTTGACTCCTGTTATTGACTCTAGCCAATTTTTAATTCTTTTTGAATACTTTTTAGTCTCCTCACACGTCCACCATACATGATAATATGTTCAGTGTGTTGATTCACACATAATATTTTGGGGAAGTATTTGCTGCGATTTTTTGCTAACCTTACTGATGCCAGGTGCCATCTAAAATATTTTATACTGGTTTTCCTTATATGCAACCAATAGTGTCATTTATAAATCCCCACCACAAATTTTCCCCATTAATCTAACTCAATATTGTAGTCAAAGTTCTGTGCCCATTTTACCATTTGTTCGTTCACAAATTTCTTCTTCCATTTTATACTTCAGGAGAAATTTATATATTCTCCCTATCATCTTTCTTTCTGAGTTTTGGATTATTTTATCTAATTTGTGTGGTTCCATTTCGATGCCATATAATTTAGTTTCATTATTATGTTTAGTTTTGATTTGCAAGTAGGTTAGCCGGTCAACTTTCATGTTTTGTTCTGCCAATTCTTTGATTGTTTTTAAATTTCCCTGTCCATTAATTAAGACTTTGTATCTTAACACTTTATTCATATGTGTAAAATTTGGGTGCGTCTTCCTTTCTGTCGGGGTTAGCCAATTCGGGATTTTCATATAGTTTGGGTTTTTTTTTTAAAAAATTGAGCCAGTTTTGCAGTAATTTCTAATTAGATGTTTTTGCAAGTATTTGTGCATTTTATTTTTATCATTCCATAGCAACATATGTCAACCTGCTTGCAGATCATGGCCTTCTAAAGTCAAGATTCTTTTATTCTTTAACTCTATCCAGTCCTTCACCCATGCTGTTGTTATTGCTAATGCGTATAACTCCCAATTTGGAAATGCTAGGCCTCCTCCCTCCTTCCTATCTTGCATTGACCTTAGTTTAATCCTCGTTTTTTGTCCTTGCCAGATGAACCTAGCAGTTAGTTTGTTTAATTCCTGAAAGAAAGTTTTACCCATATTGATAGATGCGGCTTGCAACAAAAATAAAATTATTGGTAAAATATTCATTTTAACTGTGGCTATACGTTCCATTAGTGATACCTGAATATTTTTCCAGCTTTCTAAATCTTTCTTTATTTGCATCACTAGTTTATTATAATTATCGTTTTTAATTGCAGAACATTTTGCCGACACCCAGATTCCCAAGTATTTCACTTTCTTAGTTATTTGCATTTTAGTTATTAATTCCAATTCTTCTTCTTGCTTTTTTGTCATATTCTTAATTCTTAATTTTGTTTTGCTTTTATTAATTTTTAATCCTGCCACTTCGCCATATTCTTCTAATTTTTCAAATTAATTTCAGATTGGATTCTAGTGGATCCTCTAAAACAAAAATTAAGTCATCGGCATAGGCATGGGTTTTATATTTTTAAGTCTTAAACCTTTTATTCCCTGGTCCTTCCTAATTATATTTAATAATATTTCCACAGTTAGTATACTAAAAATTTGTATTGACCCAAGTCAACAAGATAATTTCATGGTTGAATCCAAATGTGAACTTGGATCTCCGCAAACTTCAATGTGTCAAATAAATCATAATTAATCTAAGGTTATTTTAGCATTGTGACATATTTCCTTTTTACCTTTAATGTATATGGTTTTCTTTTTCTTTTTTACAACTTCTGCAACCATTTTATAAACAATTTCTTTGAATCTTACAGGCAAAGAGGATGCCAATAAGAGAACTCCGGACAACTGAGAATAACAAGCAATTTTAAAAAGGAAAGTCAATCAAGCAGAAATCAAACCATTTCCATTTCCTTCAGAAAACCCCAAACTTCCCCTTCTTCCCCAGCAGGTGATCAAGAAGAGATTTCCAACTGGAAAAAGTAGAGTATGCAGAACACAAGGATATATTACAGGTAGATCTCAGCTTATAACAGTTTGTTTAGTAGCTATTCAGTGAGAATGCCACCGAAAAACCTGACTTATGACCATTTTTCACACTTATGACTGTTGCAGCAGCCCCATGGTCACATGATTTATTTTTGAATCCTTGGAAGCTGACTCACATTTATGACAGTTGCCCTGTTCTAAGGTCACGTGATCCCCTTTTGCAGCTCTACAGATGTATCTATTGTGGGCAAAGTGCGTATTTTAAATCAAAACTTAGTGTGCACAAAATGATCCACATGGGAGAAAAGCAATACTAATGTGGCCAAAGCTTTAGTCAGAAGAGCTCCCTTGTGGTTCATGGAAGGACCCACCTAGAAGAGAAGCCCTACAACTACTCCCAACGAAGTGAGCATGGCAGTTTGGTGATACATTAGAGAACTCACAACAGGGATAAACCCTTTGAATGCGCTAATTGTGGGAAAAGTTTCAGTCTAAACAACAGCCTAGTAATATACTAGAGAATGCACACAAAAAAGAAATCATATGGGTGTTCTGATTGTGGGAAATGTTTCAGTGACAATTCTAAGTTGGTGATAAACCAGAGGAGTCACACAGGAGAGAAATCTTTCGAATTTCCTATCTGTGGCAAAGGTTTCAGTAATAATTCCCACCTCCTGAAACACCAGAGGACTCACACAGGAGAGAAACGCTTTGAATGTCCTGACTGTGGGAAAAGCTTCAGTCAGAATTACCACCTAGTGATGCACCAGGAGACTCACAGAGGAGGGAAACCATTTCAATGTCCTATCTGTGAGAAAAGTTTCAGTCGGAATTCTCACCTAGTAGTACACCAGAGGACTCACACAGGAGAGAAACCCTTTGAATGTCCTATTTGTGGGAAATGCTTCAGTGACAATTCCAAGGTGGTGATACACCAGAGGACTCACACAGGAGAGAAACCCTTTGAATGTCCTGACTGTCGGAAAAGTTTCAGTCAGAATTCCCACCTAGTGATACACCAGAGGACTCACACAGGAGAGAAATCCTTTGTATGTCCTGACTGTGGGAAAAGTTTCAGTCAGAATTCCTACCTAGTAATACACCAGAGGACTCACACAGGAGAGAAAATCTTTCAATGTCCTAAGTGTGGGAAAGGTTTCAGTCAGAATTCCCACCTAGTGATACACCAGAGGACTCACACAGGAGAGAAACCCTTTGTATGTCCTATTTGTGGGAAAGGTTTCAGTAATAATTCCCACCTAGTGATACACCTGAGGACTCACATAGGAGAGAAACCCTTTGAATGTCATATCTGTGGGAAAGGTTTCAGTCGGAATTCCCACCTAGTGATCCACCAGAGGACTCACACAGGAGAGAAACCCTTTGAATGTCCTGACTGTGGGAAAAGTTTCAGTCAGAATTCCTACCTAGTAGTACACCAGAGGATTCACACAGGAGAGAAACCCTTTGAATGTCCTATCTGTGGGAAAGGTTTCAGTCAGAATTCCCACCTAGTTATACACCAGAGGACTCACACAGGAGATAAACCCTTTGAATGTCCTACTTGTGGGAAATGTTTCAGTAATAATTCCCACCTAGTGATACACCAGAGGACTCACATAGGAGGGAAACCCTTTGAATGCCCTATCTGTGGGAAAGGTTTCAGTCGGAATTCCCACCTAGTGATACACCAGAGGACTCACACAGGAGAGAAACCCTTTGAATGTCCTGACTGTGGGAAACGTTTCCGTCAGAATTCCTACCTAGTAGTACACCAGAGGACTCACACAGGAGAGAAACCCTTTGAATGTCCTATCTGTGGGAAAGGTTTCAGTCAGAATTCCCACCTAGTTATACACCAGAGGACTCACACAGGAGAGAAACCCTTTGAATGTCCTATTTGCGGGAAAGGTTTCAGTAATAATTCCCACCTAGTGAAACACCAGAGGACTCACACAGGGGAGAAACCCTATGAATGTCCTGACTGTGGGAAAGGTTTCAGTCAGGATTGTACCCTGGTGAAACACCAGAGAACTCACACAGGAGAGAAACCCTTTAAATGTCCTATTTGTGAGAAACGTTTCAGTAATAATTTCAACCTAGCAAAACATCAGAGGACTCACACAGGAGATAAACCCTTTGAATGTCCTGATTGTGGGAAAGGTTTTAGGCAGAATTCCCACCTGATGACACACCAGAAGACTCACATGGGATGAAACTGTTTGAATGTCCTGACTGTGGGAAAGGTTATAGTGACAATTTCAATCTGGTGAAACACTGAAGGATTCATACAGGGGGGAAATCGTATCAGTGCCCATATTGTGGTGAAAGTTTCATTAAAAAAATTCAGCTCACGAGTCACCAGAAGACACACACAGGAAACAAACTGTTTGAATGTCCTGACGTTGGGAAAAGTTTGAGTTATAGCTTCCGCCTAGTGACACACCAGAGGTCTCACACAGGAGACAAACCATTTGAATGTCCTGATTGTGAAAAACTTTTCATTCGGAATTCCAATATGGTGATACACCAGAGGACTCACAGGAGAGGAAACAGTTTGAATGCCCTGACTGGGAAAAATTCATTAGAAATCGCCATTTGCAAGACACCAGAGGATATACACAGAAGAGAGACCCTTCGGATGGCCTGATTGTGGGAAAAGTTTCCGTTTCAGTTCAATCCTGGGGAAACACCAGAGGACTCACATGGGAGAGAGTTGTTGATGTTATTTCAGGTATAAATCTTCCCTTATTGCACATAAAAAAATCTACAGGAAGCAAAAGTTGATGAATTTAGAGACGGCTTGAATTTTATTCCTGATTTCCCATTGACAGTGTAGATGAGAAATCGACACTTTCAACTCTGACACATCTCAGATTTAGACCAGTAGGTGGAGAGAATAATGTGGAAACTCTTGCTTGATAAAGGTTGTTCAGAATTTGTGGAATTGGTCAAAACGGCTTTTGGGTGGTAGGTCTTTTATATTGATTTTGGAATTCCACCATGTGGAGTCTCCGTCTTCTATCTTGTCCTCCAGATTATGAGGGCCATAATCCCCCAGACATGATACAACTAATCCAACTGTCATGGGGCTGCCAACTTTGGTTGCATGTTGTAACGGTGGTTAAGTGAGACTACCTTGTTGAATTCCTGCCACCCACTTCTCTTCCTGATGAAGCCGTCAAATAAATGTGCAAGTTGTTAAGCGCAACAGTGGCTGCCTCAGAGTTTGGGGAAGGTCTTGGAGGCCTAGCACAGGCACAGGCCTGACTTCCAAAGGCTTCCTTATCCAAACATTTGGTACACCCTGAGCCTTTCCCTCCCTCACAGGTCTTTCCTTCCACCATAGAGTCTCCACATGGTCCCCATAGGCCTTTCCCTCCCCCACAGGGCCCACAGTTTACTGGAACCCTGCAATATTATACCTTTCCTGCGCTGGATGGCAGGAAAACAAATAATGGGTGGAAGCTTATTAAAATGCCCAACCAAGAAGTAAAGAGAAATTGTCTGTCAGTAAGAGCAATGAATCAATGCAATAGCTTTCCTCCAGGGATTGTGGGTCCTCCATTACTGGAGGTTTTTAAGAATAGGACAGCCATTTAAGTGGGGTGGTATAAAGCTCATGCCTTGAGCAGCAGGTTGGACTAGAAGACCTCCAGGACCTCTTCCAAGACTCTAATGCTAGTTTTCAAGGAGGGTTAAAAATAGAGCAGCCCATTAACTTGCTAGTCGTAAAGTGACTTTAAAAAAAGTTATTCGGAAAATTAAATTACAAATTCAAAAAAAGAGAGAAAATTTTAAAATCAAAACAACAGACACAACATTTAAATAGAAGGGAAAAAGGGGTTCAAGAAGACAAAAATAGAGTTATATATATTATCCACCCCCAGTTGAGTATTCAGGAATAAATTGGAACAATGTTAGTTTCCTCTCCCTACAAACCAAAATTAAAAAAGTAGTTAACAAGTGAACCAACAGCAAAGTTAAAACATCAAAGCATTAACAAAGTTTTGCATTTAATTTGTATAACATCCAGAATGGCTTTTTATTTACCATAAGTCACCATAAACATTGTCTCTGATCTGTCTGGGATGAAATATCTTTCTTTGATTCTTATGAATAAAACTGTTTCTTAAGGTTTTGGTTGAGAACAATAAAACAACTATTGTGTCTTATTCCTCAAAATCATAAACCTCTGTTGTCGATCCATTTTCACTGAACTGGGCAGAATTTTAACAACTGGTCTGCCCAAACCAATCTAAACCGGCTAAATCCTACCTTTGTCCACAGGCCACCCTGGACCCAATGGGATCTGGTCAGCTCCCCTAGGCATTGCTCACTGCCATTACAGGAGTGGGCTGGCCGGTCGAGGGGGAATCCATTGGTGTTCACTATCTACAAGTCTCGTTGCCTCACCTTGGTTTTGGCCAGAGCTTCTGCCAAACTCCGTCAAAGAGGGGGCTGGTCCCGGTTCCCTCACCACCTGGGCCTCCTGAGATCTGCCATGACCATCGTCTAGCTAGAGGTGTAGGCTGGCCAAGAAGAACTGGGTGGGTGGAATCCACTGGCTGTTGACTGAACTGCAACAGGGCCCTCAGTGTAGCTGCTGCCTCCTTCCCCAACTCTAGTTGCTGACAGGACCCAACGTCACAAAAATTGGCCTCACCAAACCGCTCCCAAAACAGCTCTATTGTTTGACTACCAGGCATGGTGGCATAACTCCATTCCCCGTCATCATCACCTTCACACCGGCACCTCTCCCGCCATCACGTCAAATAGCTGCCAGACAGATTCGGTGTCGGTAGCAGGGTCCTGAACCAGAGGCTGCCAATGAACTCCTCCACCATTCTCTGGTGAGTCTCATCTCTTGCTCTGCATCCTGGGATGATGCCATGTGGGCCAGCTGTACATGTCTGGGGGCCTCATGCTCCTTGGAGCGTACATCTAACTGGGCAGCCCCATCGTCCTGCACTGGAATGATTGCCACTGGGGACACATCCTCCGCCACTCTAGCAGCAACCTTCGTTGCTGTTCCCTCACCAATTCCCATGATGCTCCCCTGCCGTCCTATGCCCTGCAGGCAACTGGTAGGCAAAAAGCTGGAGACACGGGGGGTGGAGGGGCAGGCGGGAATGGATGGAGCACTCTTTTATAGTCATGTTCCAAGCCTCCAGCATCAGAAAACAGCAAGCAACATAATTCTTGGCATGAGATGCATTAATGCAACATCACTGGAATCCCCCCTTGCAGGCCTAGGTTATTGCTGGTTCCAGCGACCCAGGCTGCGAAACTACTACCAGTGTGACTGAACCAATCGGAACCGTAGGAACCAGGAATGGGTTCCTGCCAGTTCTAACCTCCTCTATAGAAGAGGTTCCACAAATCTACAGTGCCGTTGAGAACACGTTTCAGCTCCCTCCCCCTGCCTGTCCCTACATCATCAAGATGAAGAGCGAGAGGAAGAATTCTGGGAGTTGAAGTCCACAAGTCTTAAAGCTGTCATGTTTGAACACCTCTGTGGGTTATTTTTCTAAAGTGTTGGGGGTGCAAGGGTCTTGTAACTTGACAGCTTTAAGACTTGTGTGCCTTAATGCCAGAGTTTCTGAGCCAATATTTTGGTTGCTAAGCAAGAGCGTTGCTAAGTGAGTTTCACCACATTTTACAAGTTGGCCACACCCACCTAGTTAAATGGCTGGCAAGCCACTTCCACCCGGCCACATGGCTGGCAAGCCACTCCCACAAAGTAGGCCACACCTACACAAAAGGTTCTAAAAATTTTTGAAACCCAGCACTCGTAGGAATCCACCACTGGTTTGGATGCGGCTGTGTCTTCTCCCTGCTTTTTGGTCACAGCTGATTGACACGTGCTTTGGGGATCCAACAGATCAGCAAAACCTCCAGTTTCCCAGCAATTTCTCTGCAGCTATCAGCTTCTCGGTGCATTACTCGGCCTCCGCTTAAGCGCCATTCAAACCAGTGCTAACCCTCCCCATCAGCAGAGTTTCGCCTCCTTTCCCTCCCCCTCCGGGACCCTCAAACGGCAACCCCGAGACAGCCCACAGCGCTCAGTGTGATTATTTTGAGACAACTCAGGAGCAAAATAGAGTAAACAGAGGTTTGTCATTCAAACAGTGGTTTATCTACAAGGAATATATATATATATGTACTAGGCAAAGTCAGGCAATCAAACATCAACTATATTGCGGAAGCGCACAAACACACAGAATGCCCCCACAGGGCCTCATCATCATTTCAGTATTACAGCCTTACAGCAGCTGATCAGCTATTAAATCTCATTACCATGACACATTGTTTTGGAGTTTGACATGCTGTTTTGGGGGTTGAGGCCACTGGGTCCTTTCCCAGCTCTCATTTTCCTTTAGTCCTCTGAATTTTAAGACGCCACCTTCTCCAGTTCAAATAGGGGTTCCATTTACCAAGCTACTCTTAGAAATACCCCCTGCTACATATCTCTCCAGCTGGCAAAAAGCCACCGACACCTCATCAGTTGCATCTTGAAAAGGAGGTTTGGGACAACAACTTGAATACCTCATCTAGTATAGGGGATGATTAGGGGACTGGAGACTAAAACATATAAAGAACGGTTGCAGGAACTGGGTATGTCTAGTTTAATGAAAAGAAGGACTAGGGGAGACATGATAGCAGTGTTCCATTATCTCAGGGGCTGCCACAAAGACAAGGGAGTCAAACTATTCTCCAAAGCACCTGAGGGCAGAACAAGAAGCAATGGGTGGAAACTAATCAAGGAGAGAAATTTCCTGGAGTTCGAAAAATTAGGCAGTGGAACAGCTGGCCTCCAGAAGTTGCGAATGCCCAAACACTGGAAGTCGTTAAGAAGATGTTGGATAGCCATTTGTCTGAAATGGTATAACGTTCCTGCGTAGGCAGAAGGTGGGACTAGAAGACCTCCAAGGTCCCTTCCAACTCTGCTATTGTATTGTATTGTACAAATTTGCAGGTGACACCCAGTTGTGGGGAATAGCCAATGCTTTAAATCAGTGATGGCGAACCTATAGCACATGTTCCTGAATGCGGAACCATGTCGGCTGGCACATGCGGCATCGAACATTCCTCTTCTGGACTCCTGGTGCACATGCTCACGTGACAATCAGCTTTTCTTAACGTGAGTGGCAATCCCAGAAACCGGAAAACCTGGTCTTCTGGTTTCAGTTGTACACATGCGTACTTGGCAGCTTCTGTTCCGGGTTGCGTCCCTGAACAGGTCCGCCATCCCTGCTTTAGAGATAAGCCCAAGATACAGAAGGATCTTGGCACATGTGAGCACTGGACTTTTTCCAATAAAATGCAATTCAGCGGTGAGAAAAGTAAGGTCTTACACGCAGGCAAAAAAAGCGAAATCCACATCTATAGAAGAGGTTGTACCTGGCTCAAGACCAGAAATTGTGTCAGGAACCTAGAAACAATCACAATGTGCTGTAACTGCCCCAAAAAATCAATTCAGTCCTAGTCTGCAGTATCACAGAGATAGGATCAAGATCATATAAAGTGTTAGTATTGTGTTATGCTGTAGTAAGACTATACTTTCAATACTGCATCCAGTTTTGGGCACCAGGATACAAAAGTGTTTAGGCTGTAGAAAGAGTGCAGAGAAGAAGAACAAAGTCATGTAGGGGAGTGGAGGGCAAAACATATGATAAACAATTGTAGGAAGCACCGGAGTGATGTGATAGCAGTCTTTCAATACTTACTATATTTCACTTGGCTCAGCTGCAAATATAGGTTGCTAGGAGTCTGAACGTGACTGGTAGCACATAATCAGTGAGAGAATCTGGCCAATGCTTTCGGTAGAGATGGGAGAAGCCTGTTTTTCAGCCTCCTATCAGGAGATGGCAGCATCTGTGACTGGAGAGCCAACAGTACAATAGCGGCCGCTTCAGTTGACCTTAAGAGAGTTAAAACCATCGAGTATTACATTGCTACAAAAAATAGTAAAAGAAGCACAGGGGAACTTCCTCTTCAGAAATACTCACGGAAGAGACGAGAGGAGAGTGGCGTGTAGAGATGCTCTTCCGAGGACCGAAGCAGCAGCTGGCAGGTGAGTTGAGGGCAGGTGGGAGGAGAATCCAGAAGCAACTCAGGCTGTTTGGTTCCCTCCATGGCCTGGAAGCAGAGAAGCAACTAGATAGAATGTGGAATAACAGTTGGGAGGGATCTTTGAGGTCATTTAGTCCAACTCCTTGCTCCAGCAGGAGACCTTATACATCTCAGGCATGTGGCTGTCCAGTCTCTTCCTGAAAGCCTCCAGTGATGGAGCATCCACCACTTCTGCAGGCAAACCAGTTAATTGTTCTCACAGTCAAGAAACGTCTCCTTGTTTCTAGGTTGCTTCTCTCCTTGATTTGTTTCCATCCATTGCTTCTTGTTCTGCCTTCAGATTCTCTGGAGAAGAGGTTGACCCCCTCTTCTTTGTGGCAGCCCCTCAAGTATTGGAAGACCGCTATCATTTCATCCCTTGGCCTCCTCTTCTGTAGACTGGAAGATTTCCAAGGTCCTTTTCAACTCTTTTGTTCTGTTATGGACCCTGTTATGTTTTCTTGGCAATAATATTGGACTGCTCTGCCACTTTGTCTTTTTGATTTTTTTACTTCCATGTCTAGCCAACAAGCAGGATATTTCCTCTTGGTGCCCCATCCATGTATTTACCAGGTTCAACTAAAAAGGTCCTATTGAGGACCTTTTGGGATGTTCACTTTGCATAGGTAGTCCTCGCTTACCATTTGTTTCATGAGTGAAATTGCCTTTAACAACCCACAACTGCAGAGGAACAGATGTAAGTTGACACTGTCATGTGACATCATGCTTCATGATCAGGCTGCTTAGTGACACATGCGAGTCCCAAATGCAGTCAGTAACTGAGGACTGTTTCAATAGGAATGTCAACAGAGTGGTTGTGGAAAGTATTTTCTGCCCTTACTTTGATCTCAGGACTTCCATGGGCAAAATGGTTGTTTCAAATCTTGCAGAGGATTTAGGCATCATTTTATCAGTTAAGGCCCCCACATCCCTAAAAGTATCAAAAGGTTTGACTGTAACAATTTTGGAATGCTTTTTGGGCTGAAAACACATAGCTTTTACAAATACATAAATTTGTAGATTTGTTTATTTCTATTTTTCTCTGAATCCATATACCTACAATTGTATAATCTATCCCCATCACTTCCAGATAGATTTCATAGAAATCCTTTGCAGTGTTAAGAATTTGGGTTTTTTTCTTCACAACAAAAATTGATCAAAATATAAAATATAGAAGTGCAAAGAAAAATGAAAATAATGGTAGAAGGGAGGAAAAGGGGGAGCGAGATAAGTGAAGGGATAAGGGGGTAAGGAAAAGAAAAGCTTTAAATTCTGACTCCTTTTGGTTCACTAGAATAAGGTGCTAACATAAACCTCAACTATTTACTTTCATATGATAATAAAAACCAGCCACTTCTATAACAACAAACCTATCTAATCTACACAACCCAAAATCAAACTATATTTTTCCTCTTTAGCTCATGAGCAAAGTCCAAAAACAGTTTCCATTTACAAACAAAATTATTCCTGTTTTTTTTTAATCAAAGCAGCCAATTTACCCATCTCTGCTAACTCCATCACGTTTTGCAGCCATTCATCCATTATGGGAATGAAAATATTCTTCTATTTTTGCTCACAAAGTATTCCTGCCTCAATCATCATATGTAACATCTATGTTTCATTTTTTAAAATTATTTATCCATTAAGCCTACAATAAATAATCTGGTTTTACTTTATATTCACTTTAATAGAATTCTGTTAAGATGTGTATCTTACTCCAACATTTCTTTCCTGACAGGCCCAGGATCAATATTCATAACATAAGTATTCCAATTTGTTCAGGTTCTTCATCTATTAAACCTAAAAAAAACCTGTAAGTGCATTTACTTTTATAGTTACTTTAATAGTCTTTTTGTATCTTATTCCAACATTCCTTTGCTTTGTGACATACCTATCCTAAATGATTCTTTATATTTTCAAAATTCATTGCCTTTATTTCCTAACCATATCTTCAGAAGTTCCTTCTGAAGATATGATAAGGTTCCTTCCCACTCTATTATTCTGTTATATCTTGTATCTGACCGAACACAGGTGAGAGCCCATTTACAGACTTACCTTGTGGCGTTGAGAGTGGCCAAACGTCATCATTGTGCCACTCTCATCGCACCCGCAGATAACCGCCCTGCCGCCCTGTTTAGGGTGACCCGCTCCCTCCTTCAACAGTGGGTGCCGGAAGCCCCTTTACAGGGTAGAGCAGAGGAATTTGGGATTTATCTGCAGGATAAAATCGCTCAGATTCGGAGCGAGTTAGTCTCCATCGAAAGTGGCCCAGTGGGATGCCCCGAGGCAGATCTTGAGACAGTTTTGTGGGAAGAGTTTGACTCTGTTACTTCCGAAGATATTGACAGGTTACGTGGGCGACTGCGAGCTACCACATGTTTATTGGACCCGTGTCCCTCCTGGCTTGTACTGGCATCCTGGGAGGTTACACGAGGCTGGCTCCAGGAGGTGGTCAACGCTTCCCTTAGTGAGGGGTTCTTGCCTGCCTCCCTTAAAGAGGCGATGGTGAGACCCCTCCTGAAGAAGCCCTCTCTGGACCCAGCATTGTTGGTTAATTACCGTCCGGTCTCCAACCTTCACTTTTTGGCGAAGGTTGTAGAGAGTGTGGTGGCACAACAGTTCCCCCGTTATTATCTGGACCCGCGCCAGTCTGGCTTCCGGCCCGGGCACAGCACCGAGACGGCATTGTTCGCGTTGGTGGATGATCTCTGGAGGGCCAGAGATGGGGGTTGTTCCTCCATCCTGGTCCTATTAGACCTCTCAGCGGCTTTTGATACCATCGACCATGGTATCCTATTGCATCGGCTGGAGGGGCTGGGGGTGAGGGGCACCGTGTTGCGTTGGTTCTCCTCCTACCTCTCCGGTCGATCGCAATTTGTGTTGGCAGGAGAGCAGAGGTCGACCTCGAGACCCCTCACTTGTGGGGTGCCTCAGGGGTCGGTCCTCTCGCCTCTCCTGTTCAACACATATATGAAGCCGCTGGGTGAGATCATCCGTGGTTTTGGGGTGGAGTACCATCTGTATGCTGATGACACTCAGCTGTACATATCCACCCCAGACCACCCCAATGATGCCGCCGAAGTGCTGTCCCGGAGGTCGTACAGATCTGGATGGGTGGTAACAAACTCAAGCTCAACCCTGCCAAGAGTGAGTGGCTGTGGTTTCCGGCACCCCAGTTCAGCCAGATTATTCCAACTCTGGCCATTGGGGGCAAAACACTGGCCCCCGTGGAGAGGGCGCGGAATTTGGGTGTCCTCCTGGATTCCCGGCTGTCCATGGAGGACTATTGGGGTTTTAGCACGGGTTTGTTAATTTAATACATTTTAAGTGATATTTATTGTATTTTGTGTCTTTTAAATAATGCCTGTGCGCCGCCCTGGGTCCTAACGAGAAGGGCAGGGTATAAATTTAATAAAATAAATAAATAAATAAAATAAATGTGGCGGCCGTGGCCAGGGGGGCGTTTCATCAGGTATGCCTGATGCACCAATTGCGCCCCTTACTGGACCGGGCTGCCCTTCGCACAGTCACTCAAGCTCTCGTGACGTCCCGACTCGACTACTGTAATGCTATCTACATGGGGCTTCCCTTGAGGTGCACTCGAAAGCTACAGTAAGTCCAAAACGCAGCCGCGCAGATGATTATGGGAGCCACTAGATGCTCCCACATAACACCGATCCTGCGCGAGCTGCACTGGCTTCCTGTTGCCTTTCGGGTGCGCTTCAAGGTTCTGACGACCATCTTTAAAGCGCTCCATGGCTCGGGGCCTAGTTATATGCGAGACCGCCTCTTGCCCCATACATCCCTTAGACCGATACGCTCCCACAGAGAGGGCCTTCTCAGGGTGCCGTCGGCTGGACAATGCCGACTGGCGACACCCAGGGGAAGAGCCTTCTCTGTGGCGGCCCCAGCCCTTTGGAACGACCTACCCCCTGAATTACGCACCATCACCGACCTCCGCCTCTTCTGCCAATGTCTAAAGACGTACCTTTTCCAACAAGCCGGCCTAGCCTAACCTCCCACGGGGAATTTTTAGAAAGTTTTAAATTGGGTATTTTAAAATTTGGTTTTTAGCATAGGATTAGGATAGTTTAATATATATTTTAAATTATGTATTTATTTTTGTATGTTTTTAAATTCCTGTGCGCCGCCCTGGGTCCTCTGTGGAGAAGGGCGAGATCATCCGTGGTTTTGGGGTAGAGTACCACCTCTACGCTGACGACACGCAGCTGTATATATCTACCCCAAACCACCCCAACAATGCCGTAGCAGTGATGTGCCAGTGCCTGGAAGCCGTGCGGGCCTGGATGGGAAGTAACAGACTCAGACTCAACCCGTCCAAGACCAAGTGGCTGTGGTTTCCGGCATCCCGGTACAACCAGTTGACTCCATCACTGGCCATAGGGGACGAACACCTTACCCCTGTGGATGGGGCACGCAACTTGGGCGTCCTCCTGGATACCCGGTTGTCCATGGAAGATCAAGTGACAGCCGTGGCCAGGAGGGTGTTTTACCAGGTTCGCCTGGTACGCCAGTTGCGTCCCCTATTGGATCGGGATGCCCTCTGCACAGTCACTCATGCCCTCGTGACATCCCGACTGGACTACTGTAATGCTCTCTACATGGGGCTCCCCTTGAAGTGCACCCGAAGACTTCAGCTTGTCCAGAATACAGCCGCGCGGGCAATCATGGGAACCTCCAGGTTTTCCCATGTAACACCGCTCCTGCGCGAGCTGCATTGGCTGCCTGTCGTCTTTCGGGTGCGCTTCAAGGTGTTGGTTATCATCTTTAAAGCGCTCCATGGCACGGGACCTAGCTATCTGCGGGATCTCATCCTGCCCCATACATCCCTGCGGCCGATTCGCTCCCACAGAGAGGGATTTCTCCGGGTGCCGTCCACTAGGCTGTGCCAGCGGGCGGCGCCCAGGGGAGGGGCCTTCTCTGTGGTGGGCCCGACCCTCTGGAACGACCTTCCCCCCGAAATTAGAACAACTACGGACCTCCGCTCCTTCCGTCAAAAATTAAAAACGCACTTTTTCCGCTTGGCCGGCCTAGGTTAGTCATTTGTTATTGTTTTAATTGGTTTTTAAGGGGTTAGTTTTTAGCATTTTGGGTTTTTAGCGCAGTGATAACTTGTTTAATTCGATTTTTATATATTTATGATGTATTTAATCTCCCTGTGCACCGCCCCGAGTCCCTTTGGGGAGTGGGAGCAGTCTACAAATTAAATTTATTATTATTATTATTATTATTTGTCTTAATTACAGTGATTCTATTAAATAATTTCTATACTAAAAATTTGTATTGATCCAAGTCAACAAGAGGTTATTTTAGCATTGTGCCATATTTCCTTTTTACCTTTAATGCATATGGTTTTCTTTTTCTTTTTTACATCTTCTGCAACCATTTTATAAACAATTTATTTGAATCTTACAGGCAAAGAGGATGCCAATAAGAGAACTCCGGACAACTGAGAATAACAGGAAAGTCAATCAAACCAGAAATCAAAACTTTTCCTTTTCCTTCAGAAAATCTTCTCCTTCCCGAGCAGATGATCAAGAAGAGATTTCAAACTGGAAAAAACGGAACACAAGAGTACATTACAGGTAGTCCTCGGCTTATAAAGTTTGTTTAGTAGCTACTCAAAGTGACAAAGCCATTGAAAAACCTGACTGTTGACCATTTTTCACACTTGTAACTATTTCAGCAGCCCCATGGTCACATGATTTATTTTTGAATCCTTGGCAGTTGACTCACATTTATGATAGTTGCCCTATTCTAAGGTCACGTGGTCCCCTTTTGCAGCTCTACAGACCTCTCTATTGTGGGCAAACTGCATATTTCAAATCACACCTGAGCATGCATGAAATTATCCCCACTGGATGAAAGCAATACTAATGTGGCCAAAGCTTTAGTTAGAACAGCTCCTTTGTGGTACATAAAAGGACCCACCAAGGAAAGGAGCCGTACATGTGCTCCCAAGGCAACTTGGTGATACATTAGAGAACTCACATCAGGAGGAATCCTGATCATGGGGAAAGTTACAGTCTAAACACCGGCCAGGTAATATACTAGAGGATGCTCACAAAAATGAAATCATATGAGTGTTCTGATTGTGGGAAATGTTTCAGTGACAATTCCAACTTGGTGATACACCAGAGGACTCACACAGGAGAGAAACCTTTCGAATGTCCTATCTGTGGGAAAGGTTTCAGTCGGAATTCCCACCTAGTGACACACCAGAGGACTCACACAGGAGAGAAACCCTTTGAATGTCCTGACTGTGGGAAAGGTTTCAGTCAGAATCCTCACCTAGTGATACACCAAAGGACTCACACAGGTGAGAAACCCTTTGAATGTCCTGTCTGTGGGAAAAGTTTCAGTAATAATTCACACCTACTGAAACACCAGAGGACTCACACAGGAGAGAAACGCTTTGAATGTCTTATCTGTGGGAAAGGTTTCAGTCGGAATTCCCACCTAGTGATACACCAGAGGACTCACACAGGAGAGAAACCCTTTGAATGTCCTGACTGTGGGAAAGGTTTCAGTCAGAATGCCCACCTAGTGATACACCAAAGGACTCACACAGGTGAGAAACCCTTTGAATGTCCTGTCTGTGGGAAAGGTTTCAGTAATAATTCACACCTACTGAAACACCAGAGGACTCACACGGGAGATAAACCCTTTGAATGTCTTATCTGTGGGAAAGATTTCAGTCAGAATACCCATCTAGTGATACACCAGAGGACTCACACAGGAGAGAAACCCTTTGAATGTCTTGACTGTGGGAAAGGTTTCAGTCAGAATTCCCACCTAGTGATACACCAGATGACTCACACAGGAGAGAAACCCTTTGAATGTCTTATTTGTGGGAAAGGTTTCAGTAATAATACCCACCTACTGAACCACCAGAGGACTCACACAGGAGATAAACCCTTTGAATGTACTATGTGTGGGAAAGGTTTCAGTCGGAATTCCCACCTAGTGATACACAGGAGGACTCACACAGGAGAGAAACCCTATGAATGTCCTGAGTGTGGAAAACGTTTTAGTCAGAGTAGTACCCTGGTAAAACACCAGAGGACTCACATAGAAGAGAAACCCTTTGAATGTCATATTTGTGGGAAAGGTTTCAGTAATAATTTCCACCTACTAAAACATCAGAGGACTCACACAGGAGAGAAACCCTTTGAATGTCCTATCTGTGGGAAAGGTTTCAGCCAGAATTTCCACCTAGTGATTCACCACAGGACTCACACGGGAGAGAAACCGTTTGAATGTCCTGACTGTGGGAAAGGTTTCAGTCAGAATTCCCACCTGTTGACACACCAGAGGACTCACACGGGAGAGAAACCCTTTGAATGTCCTGACTGTGGGAAAGGTTTCAGTCAGAATTCCCACCTGTTGACACACCAGAGGACTCACACAGGAGAGAAACCGTATAAATGTCCTGTTTGTGGCAAAAGTTACAGTCACAATTCCAACCTGGTGAAACACCAAAGGATTCATACATGAGGGAAATAATACAATAATACAAAGCAGAGTTGGAAGGGACCTTGTAGGTCTTCTAGTCCAACCCCCTGCATGGGGAGGAACCTTATACCATTTCAGACAAATGGCTATCTAACATCTTTTTAAAGACTTCCAGGGTTGGGGCATTCATAATATCAGTGCACATATTGTGGAGAAAGTTTCATTTAAAAATTTCAGCTCACGAGTCACCAGAAGACACACACAGGAAACAAACCCTTTGAATGTCCTGACTGTGGGGAAAGTTTCAGTTATAGCTCCCGCCTAGTGACACACCAGAGGACTCACACAGGAGAGAAACCCTTTGAATGTTCTGATTGAGAAAACATTTCATTTGGAATTCCAATATGGTGTTACACCAGAGGACTCACAGGAGAGGAAACAATTTGAATGCCCTGATTGGGAAAAATTCATTAGAAATGGCCATTCACGAGACAACAGAGGATATACACAGAATAGAAACCCTTCGGATATCCTGATTGTGGGTAAAGTTTCCATTTCAATTCAATTCTGGTGAAACAACAGAGGACTCACATGGGAGAGGGCTTTCCAAAGTCCAGTGTGTTGATGTTACTTCAGGTATAAATCTTCCCTTATTGCACACACAAAATTCCACAGGAGGCAAAAGTTGATGAATTTAGAGAAGGCTTGAATTTCATTCCTGATCTCCCATTGAGAATGTAGATGAGAAATCGACTCTTTGAACTCTGACACATGTAGACCAGTAGGTGGGGAGAATAAAGTGGAAACTCTTGCTTGATAAAGGTGGTTCAGAAATTGTGGAATTGGTCAAAACGGCTTTTGGGTGGTGGGTGTTTTATATTGATTTTGGAATTCCATCATGTGGAGTTTCCGTCTTCTATCTTGTTGTCCTCCAGATTATGAGTCCCATAATCCCCCAGCCATGATACAACTAATCCTCAAGATGCAACTGTCATGGGGCCTGCCAACTTTGGTTGCATGTTGTAACAGTGGTTAAGTGAGATTACCTTGTTGTTTTTTGAAAGTTTTTTTTATTTTTGCACATACAAAAACAAACAAAACATATAAACTTATAACATCTGCATCAATTATGTATTGCATGTTGTTTGGTTACAAGATTTTTCCATATTTCAATGACATATACAGTCACTAAATATCCATCAAATATAGTAAATACATCACTATCCTTATACATCATATATTCAGTTATATATTCATATCTCATTCTATTAATTTTATAATACCAATACGCAGGAGGTTTCTAACTGTTTATAATTATACATCATTACTTTCTATTATATTAGTAGTTTTAATTTTACCTGTACACCGCCCCGAGTCCCCCCTGGGAGAGGGGGCGGTCTAGAAATCTAATGAAATGAAATGAAATATATACTATCATAAATCATCCATCAGATACACGTTTTCATTATTATCCTTATATTTCATATATTCAACCACCAATGTCTATTCTTCATTTTTGAACAAAGTATTCAAAATACTCAATTCGTGTATATACCAATATTTCTTCACATCATTGTTAATTTATTTAACATCAAGGTGTCTTTATAACATCACCTATCTCCTACCATTGCTATTACAATGCTAAGAAATTTCCTCCAACACTTTTCATTTCCATGTTTTCTTATCTAGCCAGTAATAAAAAAAAGTCCCATACATTGTAAAATTGCTTATCTTCTTGCTCTCTAATTTTAAATGTCAATTTACTTATTTCAGCACGTGCCATTATTTTTTGAATAACTTCCTCCTTGGGTATTTTCTCATTTTTCCATTTTTTTGCAAATACAATTCTAGCTGCTGTTAAAATGTTTACAATTAGATATTCAAAGCCTTTATTGGATGTATCTGGTTTAATTTCCAATAAAAAAACCTCTGGTTTAAAGTCTATGTGTTTTTGTATCATTTTCTCCAACCACCTGTGGATTTTAGTCCAGTATCTTTTAGCTTTTAGCTTCAGTACACGTTCACCACATGTGGTAATATGAGCCTGGTGTCTGATGACATTTCCAACACTTTTCTGACTTGTTCTTGGACATTCTTGCTATTCTCGTTGGGGATAGGTGCCACCTGTAAAACATCTTATACAAATTTTCTTTATATGCAGTCGACATTGTCATTTTGTAATTTTGAGACCACAGTTTCTGCAGACTTCTCTAAGTCAATCCCATGTCCAAAGTTTTTTCCCCAAGCTATCATAGTTTCTTTAACTTGTTCTTCCTGTAGATTAGCCTCTAATAAATGTCCATATATTTTTTTATTACGTTTTCATCCGTATCTGTTAAGATTTTATCTAACTCAGTCATTGTTATAAAACCTTCCTTGTTTCAATCTTCATTATATCTAGAATGTATTTGCACGTATGAATACCAATTCATTTCTATTCCTTCCTATTTCAGCTCTTGCATAGATTTGAGTTCACCCTCTGCATTTAAAATTTCAACATATCTAACTGTTCCTTTTAATATGCGCGAAAATGGAGGTCGTGCCTTGAGGAACGGGAGGAGGCCCGGGGGCCGTTTTTGCCCCTGGGGGACGTTGCCAGCCCTCACTGACCATCGTGGAGGGCTGGCCCAGCAAGACCAGCCGTTGCGCCGGGCCGCCCAGACTTAGAGGGCGAGCCGGGATCGTGACGGCAGAGCGAGCGGAGTACGGAGCGATGGGCGTCGGCCGTCTCGGCCTAGAGCGTCCCAGCGCGGCGGAGGTAGGCCTGCGAAGCCGGGACGCGGAAGATCCAGCCTGAAAACAGCTAAATGGCCGAGCCGAGCCGGGAGGACTTTATTCCGACCCGACCCGAGTGTTTCCATACCGACCCGACCCAGGAGTGGAGCTGCGGGAGCTGCGGGAGAAATGGAGATGGACGGTTGGACGGCTGGAGGTGATGGACGGGAGATGAAGTTGGAAAGAGAGAGCATGTGAGAGGAGAGATTGGAAGAGAGAGATGTGAAGAGAGGAGAGGAGGAAAGAAAGAGGGGAAGGGGAGAAGGAGAAGGATTGGAGATGGAGTGGAGATGGAATGGAGGGATTGGATGGAATGGAGATAGATTGGAGATGGAAATGGAGATGGATATGGAGATGGAGAAGGAGAAAAAGAAAGAAGGAGGAGGAGAAGGAGAAGGAGAAAGAAGGACTGGATCGATGAAAGAGAAGGAAGATAGAGCGAATAGACAGTAGAAAGTCTGTGGATAGAAGCCAAGCAGGCGGGCCGGGAAATGGTGAAGCAATGGCTGAGGAGGACCCAGGAAGATCTGGAGTGTGTGCACTGAACAGGAGGAGGTAAGCCGGGCCAACACATGGCAGCATTTTCCATCAGGCTGCACGACAGACCAACTAGTCGTGCGGCACTAAATGCAGACTTAGGCCTATGTGGCTGAAGAAAACAGTCAGACGGGGTTTGTGCAGGGACTAAACTGCGATCTGCCCTTATGCAGGACCCCAGACTAACAGACTAATTGACAACTGACTTTTTCCCTCCTGCCCCCCAAGGACATCTATTGCACTTTATTTATAACCTGTCACTTTATACCTGTTTTTTCCCTGGACTCTGTTCGGACTTGCAACTATCCCCCGGGTCTGGATGACCATCGGGGTTCCAAAAATGTATTCAAGACGTGATCTCCTTTGCCTGCGAAAATCTCCCCTCTCGCAGGCCTGGCCTCCTTGTCTAACACGGGCCCACCTCGAGGATGGACTAATTGCTCCTGAGAGGTGGGCGAGGCGCAAACTGAGGGGTTTTTAAAGTAAATTTTAAATTCGACTTTTAGGGGGTTCCAGGGAGGAGGGGAGGGATAGTCCAATTAGGGGGCGGGACAACTAGGCCGGCCGGCGGAAGTGGGGAAACGGAGGAAGGGGAGGGGGAGTCATTCCCACTGAGGTTTTGCCTATCAGTTCGGTTCTGGGGAGGGGCAGGGGCGGTGGGAGACGGATTGGGTTGGAAGACCGTGGCCGCTGGCTACAGGCGGTCACGCGTTCAAACTCCCCGTGCTCCCATCGCAGACTATGTGGGCAACGACCACAGAACCGGGGCCCTAGGCTGATGTTATGCCAGGTCCGTGGTGAATAAAGCCCCCCTCATTCGTGACCTCGTGTCAGAGAGGGACCCGGACCTGGTGGGTATAACGGAAACCTGGTTGGGCCTCGAGGGGGGTTTACCCCTCGTAGATATGTGCCCACCAGGCTACTGAGCCTAGGGCCCTGGGAAGGGGTGGGGGGGTGGCGATTATGGTTAGGGAAGGTCTGGAGCCGAAGGAGACCACGATCCCTCAGACGACCGGGTGTGAGTCCCTCCTTGTGAAGTGGGGCCTAGGGAGGCAGTTGGGCATGTTAGTTGTATATGGGGCTCCTCGCTATGCAACAACAGCCCTGCCCGAGCTCCTAGAGGTGATAACCGAGGCGGCGGTTGAGACCCCCAGACTATTGGTCATGGGGGACTTCAACCTGCCGTCAGTAGGCGAGACCTCTGGAGTAACTCGGGAGTTCATGGCTTCCATGACAGCCATGGACCTGACCCAGGTAGTTTTAGGCCCTACTCACGAGGGTGGACACACCCTGGACTTAATCTTCGTCTCGGGACAGTGGAGTAGTGATCTGGGAATAGGGAATCTAGCCATCACACCCCTGTCATGGACAGATCACGCTCTCCTTCGACTAGACTTTCCAATCGCCGCACCTCACCGCGGGGAGGCGGAGCCGAATATTTCTATATGGTTCCGCCCCAGGCTCCTGATGGACCCGGTAAGGTTCCAGAGGGAGCTTGGGCCAATGCCTGTGGACTTGCCCTGCGACTCGACTGAGGACCTGGTGGCCGCATGGTTAAGTGCGGCCAAGGGGGCCTTGGATCAAGTCGCACCCTTGCGGCCTCTCTTGCAGCGATGAGTCACCCAGGCTCCTTGGTTTACTGAGGAGCTGAGGGAGATGAAACGCCACAAGAGACGCCTAGAGAGAAGATGGAGATCCTCTCGCTCCGAAGCCAACCGAACACTAGTGAGAACCCATATTAGGACTTACTTAGTGGCGATAAGGGTGGCCAAACGTGAGTATTGTACCACCCTTATTGCATCTGCAGATAACCGCCCTGCCACCCTGTTTGGGGTGACCCGCTCCCTCCTTCACCAGAGGCCGCGGGAAGCCCCTCTACAGGGACGAGCAGAGGAATTTGGGATTTATCTGCAGGATAAAATCACTCGGATTCGGAATGAGTTACCCTCCATTGAAAGTGGTCCAGTCGGACCGTCCGAGGCTGCTCTTGAGATACCATCCTGGGAAGAGTTTGACTTTGTCACTACCGAAGATATGGACAGGTTGTCAAAGAGGCTTAAGGCTACCACATGTTTATTGCCGTGTCCCTCCTGGCTTGTACTGGCATCCTGGGAGACGACACGAGGCTGGCTCCAGGGCATTGTCAACGCATCTCTGGGTAAGGCCCCTCCTCAAGAAGCCGTCCCTGGACCCAGCATTATTAGAGAACTTCCGTCCAGTCTCCAACCTTCACTTTTTAGCGAAGGTTGTTGAGAGTGTGGTGGCCCGACAGTTTCCGCGACACCTGGAGGAAATTGATTATCTAGACCCGCGTCAGTCCGGCTTCCGACCCGGTCACAGCACCGAGACGGCATTGTTCGCGTTGGTTGATGATCTCTGGAGGGCGCGGGATAGAGGATATTCCTCTATCCTAGTCCTGTTAGACCTCTCAGCGGCTTTTGATACCATCGACCATGGTATCCTATTGCACCGACTGGGGGGGTTGGGGCTGGGAGGCACCGTTTTGCGGTGGTTCTCGTCCTACCTCTCTGGTCGGTCACAATATGTGTTGTCAGGGGGGCAGAGGTTGGCCTCGAGACCTCTCGTTTGCGGGGTTCCTCAGGGGTCGGTCCTCTCGCCCCTCCTATTCAACACATACATGAAGCCGCTGGGTGAGATCATCCGTGGTTTTGGGGTGGGATATCATCTGTATGCTGATGATACTCAGCTGTACATATCCACCCCAGACCACCCCAACGATGCCGTTGAGGTGATGTCCCGGTGTTTGGAGGCCGTACGGATCTGGATGGGTAGTAACAAACTCAAGCTCAACCCGTCCAAGACCAAGTGGCTGTGGTTTCCGGCACCCCGGTTCAGCCAGACTACTCCAACTCTGGCCATTGGGGGCGAAACACCAGCCCCCGTGGAGAGGGCGCGCAATTTGGGTGTCCTCCTGGATTCCCGGCTGTCCATGGAGGACCATGTGGCTGCCGTGGCCAGGGGGGGCGTTTCATCAGGTACGCCTGATACGCCAATTGCGCCCCTTACTGGATCGGGCTGCCCTTCGCACAGTCACTCAGGCACTCGTGACATCCCGACTCGACTACTGCAATGCTCTCTACATGGGGCTTCCCTTGAGGTGTACTCGAAAGCTACAGTTAGTTCAGAATGCAGCTGCGCGGGTGATTACGGGAGCTTCGAGGCACTCCCATATAACACCGATCCTGCGCGAGTTGCACTGGCTTCCTGTGGTCTTTCGGGTGCGCTTCAAGGTTTTGATGACCATCTTCAAAGCGCTCCATGGCTCGGGACCTAGTTATATGTGAGACCGTCTTCTGCCCCATACATCCCTTAGACCGATACGCTCCCACAGAGAGGGCCTTCTCAGGGTGCTGTCAGCCGGACAATGCCGACTGGCGACACCCAGGGGAAGGGCCTTCTCTGTGGCGAGCCCTGCCCTGTGGAACGACCTACCCCCAGAACTCCATACCATCACTGATCTCCGCCTCTTCCGCCAGTGTTTAAAAACACACCTCTTTCATCAAGCCGGCCTAACATAACCTCCGCTGGGACTAGTGTAGATATTTTTATTTCGGGGATTTTAATTAGTTTTTAGTGCAGGACAGGCATTTAATAGGTTTTTAAATTTTTGTATTACGATTTTGTATGTATTTTAAATTCCTGTGCGCCGCCCTAGGTCCTTTTGGAGAAGGGCGGGATATAAATCTAATAAATAAATAAAAATAATAAAAAATATTATTGGATATGAAAAAGCTTCAATGGTTGAGAGCCAGACTGGAATTTTTAAGTAGTGTAACCTTTTAACCTTCTCCCAATTTTAAAACAAAGCCTCCCTTATATAGTGTCTTCTAACATGTCCATGTGCTTTGGTTCCCTTATACCATAAAAAAGCTTGCCATCCCAACATTTAGACATGACCCTCTATATTCAATAATCTAGTATTTCTTATATGTTATCCACTTTTTAATCCACATCAGATTTGTTGCCTGGTAGTGTAACTCCCAATCAGGTAAGCCCATTCCTCCTCTTATTCTAGTGTCTTGTAACAATTTAGATTTTATTCTTGCTTTCCCCCCCTGCCAAACATACTTCAGCACTATTTTATTTAGATCCTCGAAGAAGGCTTTCGCCAATCTAGTTGGGATTGTCTGGAACAAATATAGAATTATCGGTAAAATGTTCATTTTTCCTCTTTGATAAAAACCCATTTTGATCAGGGTGGATAAAGCTATTTACATACTTTTTAAGTCGCTCTGCCAATATTGAAGCAAATAACTTATATTCCAAATTTAGCAAGGAAATTGGTCTATAGTTCTTAATTTGTGTTAACTCAGCCTCCTCTTTAGGTAGCAATGTAATATATGCTTCTGACAATGATTTAGGTCAGGGGTAATCAACCTTTTTATACCTACCACCTGCTTTTGTGTCTCTGTTAGGTAGTAAAATTTTCTAACTGCCCACCGGTTCCACAGTAATGGTGATTTATAAAGTTAGGAAGTCAATTAATTTTTTTTAAAAAGTGCTTCAATATTGGACAAAATCCCTACCACCCACCATGAAAGCTGGAGCGCCCACTAGTGGGCGGTAGGGACCAGGTTGACTACCATTGATTTAGGTAGTCTACTCTCCAGCATCATCTTGTTCAAAACTTCTAAGAGTGGGAGAGACAGAGATTCCCCAAGTGTTTTGTAGAACTCCACTGGTAGCCCATCTGGACCCGGAGCCTTTCCATTGGTTTTGTTGTTTTTTTTGAAAAAGTTTTATTGGGTTTTGTTTGTTTTGTTTTGTTTTTTAAGCACTTCAGTTAGCTCCATCATCGTTATTTTACCTTCCAACATTATTCTAGTCTCTTCAGGTATCCAGGAAAGATTGGCTTCCTGTAGGTATTGTTTAACTCCTCCCTCTTCTTCTCTTGTTTGTACAATTTAGCATAATGGTCTGGTATAATTTTTTTCTTTTCGCAATTGACTCTTCCCTCCTGTCTCCAGGCGGGGCCATCACTCCCTCTGTTCCTCCATCTTCACCTCCCAACTGGGAGGAATGTTTTTTGATAAACATCTCCGCCTCGGTTAATGTTTTGATTTTTACCCTGTCCCCTTCCCAAAATATCAATATTCCTTCTGGCAACAACCACTTGAACCAAATTCCTTTCTTATATAATTTCTTAGACAAGAAGGAATACTTCCTTCTAATTTCTCTATTTTTTTTCAGAATTTGTTTCAAAATGGCTATTTCTTTCTCCTGATATTTTAAGACTCCATCCCGTTGGGCCCTCAATATCTCATCCCTTGTGGATCTCCTGAGAAATTTAACATGAATTTCTCTTGGTACATTATTTATCCTAGCATAAGCTGAATTAATTCTATAAACCAGGTCCATATCCCACCAGAGCTGATCTTTATCTTTTTAAATATATTCTGCTAATATTGTACTCATGATATCTTTAAGATCTTCATTATCTGATTCTGGCAAATTCTGGAACCTGAGGAAGAAAGACATTCTTTCAAATTCAATTTTAGTTATGTGAGCTCCTAATTCTAAGCCGTCCCTCCGGGTCTCCCTAAGTCCCCCCCCCCATATCAGCCCCCCCCTCCTCCATCTTCGCAATTTTCTGTTTATTTTCCATTGTATCCCTTTTCGTTTCCCTAAGTTCAAGTGTTAAATCTGTCAACTTTTTCATTATCTCGCAAAACATTTCAGCAACTGATGGCTCCTGCGGTCCCTCTTCAGCGGGCTGCTTCGGCAAGTTGTGTAATCTTTTGTAGTCGGGCTGGAAGCAGCTGAGGAGGGTGCAGAGAGTGATTTTCCCGCTGGTGGCTTTCTAGAAGCCATTATGTCAGTTGGTAAAGAATGGCGCTAGTAAAACAGGCAGTCGAGAGAGTCTGAGGCGTCAGGGAGTCTGAATGGAACAGCAGTCTTAAGAGTTCACTTTTAAAAATGAAGAAGAGAAAAAAACATAAAAGAAAGAATTCTTACAGTCCAAATCCAGGAATCCACGTATTGGGAGAGATTGGGAGAGATCTGGGGGCCTCTGAGAGGAATGTTGAAAGAGAAAGTTTCAAGTCCTTTGTTGTTGATTGTAGAAAGAAGAAACTTCACGCAGAGAAGACATCTTACCCCGTCTTCCAACAGGAAGAAAAGTGAAAGTTCCATTCCATTTATTTTATTTTCTTAAAAGATCTCCATGAACAATTGTTGCAAATGTGATACAATATAATTCTTTTCCATAGCTAGCTCAAATAGCAAGTTAGTCCTTTCCTCTCTCCATTCAAATGAAGAGGGCTTGTCTGCTTGCCACTTAGTCCGAGGGGAGGTTAAGAATTCCCCCCTCCAATCTTCATTTAAAGTAGATTGAACTGGAACTTACAATGTCTTATCGCTATCCTTCATCATTAGCCCAAGAGATTTGGGAGCGTCCTTCACCTCTGGCCTTTCAGATGCACTTCTCATTTGGCTTTCTGTTTCCGAGCTCCATCCGGCGAAGAGGCAGGATCGCCCCCCCCCTTTTTGCTCGCCAGCTCCTAAGTCGAGGATGGGGGTATCTCAGCCAGCCGCCGTCAGGCTGGGGGCTCCCAGTGAGCCGCCCCTACAGCAAAAGACACCCCTCCCCCCCGAGGTCTTTTGTGCTCCCGAAGGAAGAAAGCGGCAGAGAGCCCACAGGGCACGTCTGTCGCCTTCGGGAACCGGAAACGTGTCATTGTATCCATTTTCATTTTAATATCTTTTTTATGTGGAGATTTCTATAGTTCTCTTTCAGGTATCTTATAATCATTCTCTAGACCTTTATATGATTGTCTTTTCTTTAAATTTCTCTTTCTTGTGTAGTCTATTATCAGACCTCTAGAGAAGGCTTTCATTGTATCCCAAAGATTCTACATTGATGTATCGTCTTTTCTATTTTCTTTAAAGAAAAAAGCCAGTTCTTTTTCCATTTACTGTACAAAATCTTTCTCTTTCAATATTGTGTTGTTTAATGTCCATCTGGATTTTGTCCTTTGTCCTTTCCATTTGATTGTAATTGGATTGTGATCCGCCCAAGTGCTTGTTGGTCCTATACGTTGCAAATCAATTCCATTGAGGCCAAAACCATATCGATTCTGGAATATGATGAGTGTCTATTTGAATAAAAAGTATATTGTTTTTTTGTAGGATTTCTTTCTCTCCAAATATCTTTTAGATTTATTTCATCTATCATCCTGAAGAAGGACTTCGGAAGTAATTTTTGTTTAACTTTGTTGTTTTATGTTTTTTATAATCCATATTCTGATTTACCAAACATTAAAGTCTCCCATCATGCAAATATCAGTATAGTTCAAGTCACTACTTTTCTTGTGCAGTTTTTTGTAAAATTCATCTTGTTTTTGATTGGGAGCATAGATTGCAATTAAGAGCATTTTCTTGGTATTGTCTATAATTTCTACCATCAAAATTCTTCCATCTTCATCTGTATAGATTTGTTTTGCTGAGATTTTATCTTTAATGTAGAAGATCACTCGTCTTTTCTTACAATCCGCCAATGCAGTAAATATTTTTCCAAGCTTTGGTTGTACAGTGGTACCTCGGATCACGAACTTAATTCGTGAAATGACTCTGGTCGCGATCCGATTTGGTTGTGATGCGAGGCACAATTTCCCATAGGGTTCAATGTAAATCCGCTTAATCCGTTCCGACCTTGTTTTTTGGTTGTGATGCGAGGCACAGTTTCCCATAGGGTTCAATGTAAATCCGGTTAATCCGTTCTGACCTTGTTTTTAAAATGTCCGCGGCTCCAGTTCGTGAAGCGAAACGGAGGTCGTGAATCCGGGCATTTTTACGAACTTTTCCGTTCGTGATGCGAGGGCGGAGTTCGTGATGCGAGGCAGAGTTCGTGAAGTGAGGCGGAGTTCGTGCAGCGGAGCATTTTTTATGAACTTTTCCGTTCGTGCAGCGAAACGGTGTTCGTGAACCGGGGCACATTTTTTGGGAAATTTTTGGTCGTGAAGCGAATTGGACGTGATGAGAGGCGTTCGTGGTCCGAGGTACCACTGTACTAATAAATGTTCATGTCTCTTTTGAATGTGGACTTCTTGTAGGCAGATTATGTTTGATTTTAACTTTTCCAGTTTGTGAAATATTTTTCTCCTTTTAATTGCTGAGTTAAGTCCATTTATATTAATTGTAATCATTGTTTATTTCTTCCATGTTTATATTTTATATGGAGGGTTTGTGGCTCTAGTTGATCTCGGTTGTCGTTGTTCTGATAGCTTTGTCCTTGCCATGTAAATGTTAAACTTTCCGGCATGAGCCATCTGTACTTAACACCTTTTTTGAGCAGGATCTTAGTCAGAAATTGATAATCTCTTCTCTTCTCTCTCACTTGTCTTGGGATTTGTTTCAGAACTACAATCTCCTTGCCTTTATATTCCAGTTTTCTATCTTTTATTTTCAGTAATATTTGTGACTTTCTTGGTGAATCTTACATGGACTTCCCTTGGGAGGGCATTCCTTGCAGCATATCTTGTATACATTCGGAATGCCTCATCTATGCTATCCATCATCTTCTCTTGGGATATCTCTAATACGTCTATCAAGATTTCAGATATGATTTGTACCAGGTTCTCTCCTTTTTCTTCTTCTATGTTTTGAAATCTTAAAAAGTATTCAGACCGTTCCACCTCCCATCTTAGCATTCCATAACCTTGTCCTTCTTCTCTCTTTGTTCCTCTCTTTCTTCAATTTTATGGAGTCTGTCCTCATATTTCATCATCCATTGTTGAATATTTTCTATTTTTTCCTGTTTTAGCTGTTTTTTGTTCTATATTTTCTGTTTGTTGCTCTATTGTCTTGATTCTCTTTGCCATACTCTCCGTACTTTTTGCAATAGAATCTAACCTCCAATTTCTCCAATTTCATCATTGCTGTCAGCTCCTGCTTGTAATTTTTGTATTCCTTGCATAATTGCCTCTAAAGTTATTCCTTTTTTTTTCCTGTTGGATCATCGCTACCTCAGAGTTTGGGGAAGCTCTTGGAGGCCTAGCGCAGGCCCAAATGCTTCCTTATCCAAACATTTGGTTCATCCTGAGCCTTTCCCTCCCTCACAGGTCTTTCCTTCCTTTGCTGATTAATACTTGCTCTGGGGCTCCAGCTGATCAGCAAGTCCTTCGGCTTCCCAGCTGATCAGCACTTTCCTCTGCAGCCATCAGCAGCTTGGTGAATTACTCAGCCTGCACTTAAGTCCCATTCAATCCAGGTGCTAACTCTCCCCACCAGCAGAGTTTATCCTTCTTTCCCTTCCCTCTCCCCCAGTCTGCCCCAGATGGCAACGCTGAGACGGTTCAGAGTGCACACAGTGTGATTATTTTGAGACAACTCAGGAGTAAAATAGAGTAAACGGGTTTGTCTTTCAAACTATGGTTTATCTACAAGGAATATATACTGTACATACGTTCACTAGGCAAAGTCAGGCAACCAATCATCAACAATAGCACAGAAGCACGTGTACACACACACAGGACGCCCTCACAGGGCCTTTCTTATATTTACAGCCTCTTAAAGTGATAACCCTGTTGACTCATTCTCATTGCATCATCATTTCAGTATTACAGCCTTACAGCAGCTGGTCAGTTATTATATCATCATTACCATGGCACTCTGTTTTGGAGTTTGACATGCTGTTTCTGGGTTGAGGCCTCTGGGTCCCTTCCCAGCTCTCCTTTTGCTTTAGTCCTGTGAATTTTAAGAAGCCACCTCCTCCAGTTCCATTTACCAAGCTAATCTTAGCACCAAGGGCCTTTCCATACCCAGTGCTGTGATGAAACTGGGTCACTGTGTGTCCCCATCTGCATTTCTATCAGCTCGATGATGAACGTCATTGGAATCTCCCCTGCTACATATCTGTCCAGCTGGCAAAAAGCCACTGGCACCTCATAAGTTGCATTTTGAAAAGGATGTTTGGCACAACAGCTTGAATACCTTATCTAGTCAGAGGTGGGTTTCTACCAGTTCAAACTAGTTCGGCTGAGTAGGTTGTAATTCGGCCTGCAATGCCCCCAAAGTGGTTCAATCATCTTAGGCCAGTCTCTACTCTGCAGCTTGCCTGCCTGAAGGCTGCGCCCCTGATCTGTCTCCCAAGTAAACTTGAGAGTTACGGCTTAGTTAGCTGCCCCTTCCCCATGGCACACAGGTCTGCCACGCTTGCCTGCAGAAGCTGCCGGTGGGCGGGTAGGCGGCAGCCCCTCATGTGGGGAGTGGACCAATCCTGGAAAGCCACCGTGGAGCCCATGGTGCTTCCCCTTTGGCGTGGGTGCCTCCGCTTCATCTTGGCAGAGTCCAGCTTGTTCACTTTCGTTTCTGGTGGGAGAAGGAAGAAAGCGAACCGTGGTTCTTCCACCCAGGCTGAAGGGAAAGCTCCACCCATGCCAGTCCCCACATGAGGGGCTGCTGCCCACCACCCCTGCTGGCAGCTTGTGCCTTGCTCCGCTTCTTCGTAAGCTGGAATCAGCGCCATTGCCGTGTCCCCTTCCCCTGGAGCGCCACACTCCATGGGCCAAGTTCACAGTGTGGTGCCAGTGGCCAGCCGACCTGCAAACAGAGAAGGCAGGTGGCTGGGTGGGAAGCCAGTTTGCTGCTTCAGAGTCTAAAGCCCCATGGAGCTGGCACGGAAGACACATGGATAATTTTTATTTTACTCTGCATGCGCCCTGCCCTGCGTAGTCCCTTCTCTGCAGCTTGCCTGCATGAACGCTGCGCCCCTCATCTATCTGCCAGGTAAGCCTGAGAGTTGTCGCTTAGTTAGCTGCCCCTTCCTCGTGGCACACAGCGCTTCCATGCTTATCTGCCTTCCCTGCGGCCTTCTTGGCATCCCTGTGGCAGGCAAACGGAAGTCCGTGCGTGGAAGGCTGTGGAGCATGGGGACTGCTTGCTCCTTTCCCTACAGCCCTGCCATTCTTCCTTGCCTTCCACGATACATCATTTCCACTTCCCGGCAGTCCCACATACTGGCTTGCTTTCTGAGAACAGTGTCCAGCCCAGCAGCAGATGCTGCGCTGGGGCTGGAAAGGGGAGGGGTGCTCTGGGAGGGCAAGCGGACATCCCGGGAGTGCTGCACATGCACCCCTACCGTTCTGCAAATTCAGACCCCCCACTGCAAGGAGATTCAAAGAGGGGAGGGGGATGCTGCAGAAAAGGCTGCCTTCCACCCGGGCCACCAGGGCCTGCCGGCTCCACAGGGCTTTTGGGTCCAAAGCAGCCCACTGGTTTCCTACCCAGCCCCATGCCTGCTGATTTTGCAGGTTGGCCCGGCAGTCTGGCCACTGGCACCACTCAGGGAACTTGGCCCGTGGAATCCAGCGCTCCAGGGGAAGGAGAGTTGGCGGTACTCCAGGATGGCAGGCGGATGTCTGTAGCCAACCAGGGAGAGAGGGGGTGAGAATGGTGGTGGCGGCCCCTTCCTAGTGCAGCGCTTAGAGGCAGTGGGCAAGGTGGCCCGGCATGTCTGATGCTGGGGAAGTGCAGCCATCCATTTGCACCATGTCCCACTCCGGCTAGCCCCACGAGTACAAGTGCAGCAACTTGGTCTTCTCCAAGTTGAAGTGCAGCCACCCAGGATGAAGGGAAAGCTCTGCCTGGCCCACTCCCCACATGAGGGGCTCACCCATCTGCTGGCAGCTTCCGTGTCTCGATCTGCTTCTTTGCCAGCTGGAAACGGCACCACAGCCGAGTCTCCTTCCCCTGGAGCGCTGGACTCCATGGGCCAACTTCATGGAGCGGTGCTGGTGGCCGGCCAGCGATCTGCAATGAGAGAAGGCAGGTGGCTGGGAGGGAAGCCAGTGGGCTGCTTCGGAGCCTGCAGCCTCACGGAGCTGGCACAGGAGACACACGGGCCCACATGGAAGGCAGCTCTTTCTCGCACGTGGGAGAATTTTTTCTTTACTCTCCAAGGGCTAGAAGTTGTTCCACAGCTCCAGGCTCTGAGGCTCCAGGCAGTGGTTCAGGGGTGTGTGGAAATGCTGCCCAACTCCCCACCCCCAAGCAACCTCAGAAGTTTTCAAGCTAATCTGGAGAGGCATTTTTTTTTGAAGAAAACCCCCCAGAAGCCGCAAGACCGGACTCACAACCAGCCCCTCCCCACCCCAGCCCCTGCCAGTGTCTCTCTGCCATTGCAAGCAGTGAAAACAGTAAAGGAAAACTTGCCAAGAGTGCGAGAAGTGAATTGCCTTGCAAACACCTGTTAAAACAACACGTAGCTGTGACTTTAAAAGGTTCAGGGCAGCAAGGAACCTCGCATGCCCACCCCAGGTGTCAGGCTCGGAGAAAGACCTCACTCATCAGCTGTGTGTGTGTGAGAGAGAGGGAGAGATCTCCCTCCATTTCTGTGTGTGTGTGTGTGAGAGAGAGAGAGAGAGAGAGAGGGAGAGAATCTCCCCCCATTTCTCTGTATGTGTGTATCTCTTAACAGGACGCATAAGAATGTGGCTTCTCTCCTACGTTAAGGCCTCAGTCTTGCCGTGTCCCCCTTCACACACACACCCAGCTCCTCAGCCCAGCGCAGACAGCGCAAGCTGCAGCCCGAAGTGGCAGGTAGCTAACGCTGCCTTACGCACAAATGTGGCGTGAAAGGATGTACAGGGCCCCTTCGCTCCTGCACTAAAGGCTCCAGAGACCCCCCCCCCTCCTCCTCTCGTGTGTGTGTGTGTGTGTGTGTGTGGGCCGGGGGGGGGGGGGAGAGGAATAACACGGCAAGGCGATGGTTGGAGGTTTAGTGCAGGAGAGAAGCCGTGGTCCTTTTGAATCCTATTAAGACCCTCCTTAAGCGAGCCTTTGCTGTGCTTTGGCACTTGCTTGAGGGACGCCACCCCCCACCCCCCGCCCGTACAAAGCAGCTAGATGGGGAGGGTCTGTCTACCTCCTGTTTTGTGTGTGTGTGTGTGTGTGTGTGTTGGGGAGGGGTATGGACCGTTCGGCGCTGAGAGAGAAGCAGATGCAGCAGCCGAAAAGCGAGGCTTTCTTGCCAGCCTTCCAGCTGAGAAAACAGAAATATTCCACGGTTCTGTGGCGGTTTTGTAAGGGGGTGGGTGGGTGATGTGACTTGAGTGAGCGCGAGTGCCCCCACCTAGCCACGCCCACACAGCCGTTAGTAAAACATTTGAAAACCACCCCGTTTCAGTAGAGGAATTTCCTCTGTGCTTCTCCTCTGCTTCCATTCTTTCTAGCCATACAGTACTTGATGGTTTTAACCCCTTTAAACTCATCCACAGAGGCCACTATTGTATTGTTGCTTTTCCAGTTACAAATGCTGCCATCTCCTGATAGGAGCCCGAAAAACAGGGTCGAGTCTTGCTGGGTGGTGGTAATGAAGGGGATTTGGCCAATTCCTGTTATGGCTTAATGGCTTTGTCATACAGTGTGCTGTAATTGCCAAAAAACTCAATTCACTCCTAGTCTGCAGCATCACAGGGATAGTTTCAAGATCATATAAAGTGTTATTGTGTTATACTGTAGTAAGACTACACTTTCAATATTGCATCCAGTTTTGGGCACCAGGATACAAAAGTGTTTAGGCTGTAGAAAGAGTGCAGAGAAGAAGAACAAAGTCATGTAGGGGACTGGAGGATAAAACATACGATGAACAATTGTAGTATTTGGATAACAGAGAAAAGGACCGGAGTGATGTGATAGCAGACTCTCAGTACTTATTATATTTCACTTGGCTGAGCTGCAAATATAGGTTGCTAGGAATTTGAACATGACTGATAGCACATAATCAGTGAGGGGATCTGGTCAATGCTTTCGGTAGAGATGGGACAAGCCTGTTTTTCAGCCTCCTATTCTCTCTTTTTCAGGAGACAGCAGCACCTGTGATTGCAAAGACAAAGCGGCATCTCCGGTTGACCTTAAAGGAGTTAAAACCATCGAGTATTGTACTGCTAGAAAGAATGGAAACAGGAGCACAGGTGAACTTCCTCTTCAGAAACACTCACGGAAGACGAGGGGAGAGTGGCGTGTAGAGAGGCTCTGGCGCCTCTTCCGAGGATCGAAGCAGCAGCTGGCAGGTGAGTTGAGGGCAGGTGGGAGGAGAATCCGGGAGCAATTCAGGCTGTTTGGGTCCCTCCACGGCCTGGAAGCAGAGAAGCAACTAGATAGAATGTGGAATAAGAGTTGGGAGGGATCTTTGAGGTCATCTAGTCCAGCCCCCTGCTCCAACAGGAGACTTTTTACATCTCAGGCACGTGGCTGTCCAGTCTCTTCCTGAAAGCCTCCAATGATGGAGCATCCACCACTTCTGCAGGCAAACCGGTTAATTGTTCTCACAGTCAGGAAACGTCTCCTTGTTTCTAGGTTGCTTCTCTCCGTGATTCGTTTCCATCCATTGCTTCTTGTTCTGCCTTCAGACGCTCTGGAGAAGAGGTTGAGCCCCTCTTCTTTGTGACAGCCCCTCATTTCATCCCTCGGCCTCCTCTTCTGTAGACTGGAAGATTTCCAAGGTCCCTTTCAACTTTTTTTTAAATTATTTTTTATTTTTTTTATTTTTAAATACAACATAGAAATCCTTCATCTCACTTGTTATAGAAAGTGTATCTGCTGATTACAAAATATTTTCATACATCTCTTTGATATTCATCTGTTTCATATTATTTCATATTATTTCAAGTACATCACATCAAATATAGTTATAAACTTTATCTTTTTCATGCCTTCCTTAATTAATTAGAATTGTATTATACATCCTTCATTTTAAAACATACCAAAAAACCTTAGAACATAGCCACATGTTGGCATCATATTTGTTAATTCTACTATCCTCCAAAATCATTGTTCCCTGTAGCCTATTTTAACCAAGCATCAATAATATTTACTCATCTCCTTTAATAAATACTATTCAGTATTCATTTCCAATTACCACTTATAACTGTGCATATATATACATTTATTATCACTTTCAGTTACTTATGTAACTATGTCTATCATCACTAAATTTCCCTAATCTCAACTGGTTTTAGGTTAATCTTTTATCTATCAGTCTGATCCTTCCAGTAATAAAACAATATCACATCTTCTGCCATTTGTGGCATAATTCTTCTGAACATATCCTTAATCCAATTTGTGTGGACTTCTCTTTGCAGTCCATCATTTTGTAAATTCTTTCCTGTTGTTTTGGAGCCCTTCTTCTTCCATAGTCGGTTTAATTTTAATTGTCAGGGTTGTTATCAATGGTGTTACTAGTAAAGTTTCTTTCTTTAATATCATAGGTTCTTTTGTTGTTTCTTCTTCTATATCTTGCCATCTGAGGTGGAGTTCCCATCCATCTGATTCATCTTTCCATGTCCACTTTTCCCATTGCCGGACATAAGTAAGTCATCAGCCATTTTAGTTTCTTTGTGGTTATTTTCCTTTATAGTGCTTAAGAAACCAACCTCTGTTTTTTCCATTTGATATGTAACTCCATCCTTTTCCTCATATTCTCCAATTAAATGTTCTAATTTTTTTTCAAATGAATTAGAGTATTGCTGTATTGCATCCATTATTTCTTGCAAGGTAACAATTTTTGTTGTTATTTAGTATACTCCATTGTCTCCAATTGTTGATGAAAAGAAAAGGGCTGTTACCCTGGCTTAGGGAATGCTTCACAATCAAATCTCTAGTTAAAATTAGTCTTCCAAAAAGCATTTGTAAAGAAAAAAAAGCAATTCTCATTTCACTTTTAAGCAAACCAGTTATTTGAACATATCCACCTATTTTAACTTGCAAGTAGCAGCGCCATTTTCCCTTCTGTTTTTTCAATCACTATAATTTTTCTTGTTTCTTTTTATATCTTAGTTGTTTTAAAAGGAAATCAAATTCTTAGGTATTAAGTGTAGTAGAAAGAAGAGAAAAAAATTTAAAGTCACTCATACTAATGAAAAGGAAGAGTTCAAGGTTGTAGACAAGAAAAAAAATTAGAAAAGGAAAAAACGTACTTTGTTTCTTTTAAGAATTCTTCATAGGCTCCGTTTGAAATCTCAATGAGAGAGGTTGTGATATCCCACTGTCCAAGTCCTCCAGTGCTTAATTCCGCCGCTTATTTTTTTTTTTTTAAGTTTCAGCTTTTTATGGGCTATCTCTTTTGCAGCTGTCTCTTTAAAACAGTGGTTGGCTCTTCAGTCTCTCTCTGATTCCCTCCCTTCCTCCCTCTCTCTCTCTCTCTCTCTGTGCTTCTCTCTGTCTGTCTGTCACTGTCTCTGTCCACAGAATACCGCGTGAAGCAGCGACGAGTCTCTGCGCTGCCGGCGAGGCCATCCACGAGGTCCCCCTCGCGTTCCTCGTCTTCCCCGATGGTGTCTGGAGTGATCAGGGGCTGTGCAGAAACTCGCCACTTTTCCACACCGTGGTAAAGTTAGGCACATGCAGGTCCCGCGGAATTACAACACAAATTCCCACCGCTACGAAGTCTCCAAGACTGTAATTGGGCGGGACATGCACGTGGAAAAGATAGGCGCGCACAGCCTTCCTGCTGTGTGGTGTGATAGACAAAAGTTTATCCAGTTTTTATCGATTCTTCTTCCATATTGTTCCAAAAGATTTAAGATTCTAGCCAAAGCCTTCTGATTTTCTAAAGTATCCTCTTCTGGATATGGAACCATGTTGACAAATCAAAAATTGATGAAATTTGGTTCTCACTGCCACCCTGATCTCGGGCCTATTTTATCTTTTCATTGGGTTACTTTGAAATACAGTTCCTGTTGTGTTCTCCAAAGGAAAATATTACTATGTTATCAAAGAGCACCTGTTAAAAACAATTCATGCTCTGTAAGTTTCAATAAACATTTTTCACAACCTTCAACCAGCTGCTCCAAGTAAGAGAAAATAGATTGTTTCATAAAGACCAGCCTCTGACCTCCCAGTAGCAGTGTTGCAGATTTTCACTTTTTATTATATCTTTCTTCTTTATTGTTAAAAAAAGTAAAGAGTATAATTCTTGTTGAATTTTAAAAATAAGTGGTAGGTCATAGGAGGAATTATAAAAATAATCCCAAATTCAAGAATTTAAGTAACAAAAAATAAAAGAAAAAGAAATAGTCCAATCACTTTCAAAGGATAAAAAAAACCTTATTACTGATGCTTCAATCCACAATTACAGAAAAAAAAAGGGGGGGGGAAGAAAACCTCCTAGTTCAAAACATATTAGATTAATGCCGCCTCTTATTTCTTGGTAAAAAGCTTTAGTTTTACTTTTTAAAAAAGTTTCTTTAAGCAAAATGTTTCAAAAGAAGAAAAAAATACCTTCCTGGTCTCGCACTTTCCCTTTCAGTTTCCTTCCTTCCGGAGCTGCCCTGTCTTTGTCAGTCCGTAGGGGCTGCCTGTTTTCCGCCTTGCAGAAGCTCTACCCTTGGGTCAAACGGGTTTTGCGGTACCCCTGTGACCAGCAAGGCTTTGTCTTCCTCGTCGCCATCCCTCCAGGACAGTTTAGGTCCGAATGGACCAAGGGGCGGCAAAAGTGTCAACGGAGGTCTCAGAGCGCTGAGACCCCGCGTTGTGCCGACGCGACGCAGACGCCTCCCTCTGCCACTGAGTATTTTTTATTTCTTTTACTTCCATGTCTAGCCAACAAGTAGGATATTTCCTCTTAGTGCCCCATCCATGTATTACCTGGGTTCAACTAAAAAGATCCTATTGAGGACCTTTTGGGATATTCAATTTGCATAGGTACATAGTCCTCGCTTACCATTTGTTTCATGAACCTTCAAAGTTACTATGGCACTGCAAAAGAGATGGACCAGAAATCTGTGGTCCTTGTAATACTTCTTCAGTGACCTGAACAAGTCAGCAGTTCCTGTGGTTATGAATATGCAGGAAAAGGAGTTGCACCAATTTGGGTTCTGCCAACCAGTGGACATTTATGATGATTGTGGCATCCCACACTCCTGATCCGCATTTGCGACCTTCCCAACTAGCTTCTGAGAAGCAAAATCAGTGGGGATGCCAGCAGGAAGTTGCCAGTCAGAGTCCGGTGAAATTGCCTTTAACAACCCACAACTGCAGAGGAACAGGTGTAAGTTGGAACTGTCACGTGACATCATGCTTCATGATCAGGCTGCTTAGTGACACATGCGAGTCCCAAATGCAGTCAGTAAGTGAGGACTGCTTCAATAGGAATGTCAAGAGAATGGCTGTGGAAAGCATTTTCTGCCCTTACTTTGATCTTCCATGGGCAAAACAGTTGTTTCAAATCTTGCAGAGTCTTTAGGCATCATTTCATCAGTTAAGGCTGCCACATCCCTAAAAGTATCGAAAGGTTTGACTAACAATTTTGGAAAACACTTAGATTTTCCAAATATATAAATTTATAGGTTTATTTACTTCTATTTTTCTCTGAATCCATATATCTACAATTGTATAATCTATCCCCATCACAGATATATTTCATAGAAACCCTTTGCAGTGTTAAGAATTTGCATTTTTTCTTCACAAAAAAATTATTAATTGATCAAAATATAAAATATAGAAGTGCAAAGAAAAATGAAAATAATGGTAGAAGGGAGGAAAAGGGGGAGCGAGATAAGTGAAGGGATAAGGGGTAAGGAAAAGAAAAGCTTTGAATTCTGACTCCTTTTGGTTCACTAGAATAAGGTGCTAACATAAACCTCAACTATTTACTTTCATAAGATAATATAAAGTAGCCACTTCTATAACAACAAACTTATCTAATCTACACAACCCAAAATTAAACTATATTTTTTCTCTATCTCAAGATCAAAGTCCAAAAGCAGTTTCCATGTACAAACAAAATTATTCCTTTTTTTAAATCAAAACAGCCAATTTACGCATTCTCTGCTGACTCCATCAGGTTTTGCAGCCATTTGTCCATTGTGGGAATGAAAATATTCTTCCATTTTTGCTCACAAAGTATTCCTGCCTCAATCAACATATATAACATCTATGTTTCATTTTTTTTAAGTTCTTTATCCATTAAGCCTAAAATAAACTACCTGGTTTTATTGTATATTCACTTTAATAGAATTCTGTTAAGATGTGTATCTTACTCCAACATTTCTTTGCTTTGTGACATGCCCAGCATCAATATATATAACATGAGTGTTCCATTTGGTTCAGGTTCTTCACCCATTAAACGTAAAAAAATACGCTCTAGGTGCGTTTATACTTTAATAGTCTTTTTATATCTTATTCCTACATTCCTTTGCTATGTGACATACCTACTCTAAATGATGAAAAGCTCTTCTTTATATTTCCAAAATTCATTGTCTTTATATCATTCCCTAACCATATCTTCAGATGTTTGGGTAGTCCATCACTGGAAGCTTCCAAAAAGAGATTTAACGGCCACTTTTGAAATGGTAGAGTAGAAGGTGGGACCAGAAGACCTTTAAGGTTCCTTCCCACTCTATTATTCTGTTATATCTTGGATTTGTCTTAATTACAGCAATTCTATCCAATAATAGCTATACTAAGGATTTGTATTGACCCAAGTCAACAAGAGAATTTCATGGTTGAATGCAAATATGAACTTGGATCTCCGTAAACTTCAATGTGTCAAATAAATCATAATTAATCTAAGGTTATTTTAGCATTGTGACATATTTCCTTTTTACCTTTAATGTATATGGTTTTCTTTTTCTTTTTTACATCTTCTGCAACCATTTTATAAACAACTTCTTTGAATCTTACAGGCAAAGAGGATGCCAATAAGAGAACTCAGGACAACTAAGAATAACAAGCATTGTTAAAAAGGAAAGTCAATCAAGCCAGAAATCAAACATTTCCATTTCCTTCAAAAAACCCCAAACTTCTCCTCCTTTCCCAGCAGGTAATCAAGAAGAGATTTCAAACTGGAAAAAGTAGAGTATGCGGAACACAAGGATACATTATAGGTAGTCCTCAGCTTATAACAGTTTGTTTAGTAGCTACTCCAAGTGACAATGCCATTGAAAAACCTGACTTATCACCATTTTTCACACTTATGACTATTGCAGTACCCCATGGTGATTTATTTTTGAATCCTTGGCAGCTGACTCACATTTATGACGGTTGCCCTGTTCTAGGATCACGTGATCCCCTTTTGCAAGTCCACAGACATGTCTATTGTGGGCAAAGTGCATATTTCAAATCATAACTGAATGTGCACGAAATGATCCACGCTGGAGAAAAGCAATACTAATGTGGCCAAAGACTTAGTCAGAACAGCTCCCTTGTGGTTCATGGAACGACTGACATAGGAGAGGAGCCCTACATGTGCTCCCCATGAAGTGAGCATGGCAATTTGGTGATCGGGAACTCAAACCAGGAAGAAACCCTTTGAATGCGCTGACTGTGGGGAAAGTTTCACCGGCCTGGTAATATACTAGAGGATGAACAGAAAAAACAAATCATATGAATGTTCTGATTGTGGGAAATGTTTCAGTGCCAATTCTAAGTTGGTGAGACACCAGAGGACTCACACAGGAGAGAAACCCTTTGAATGTCCTATTTGTGGGAAAGGTTTCACTCAGAATTGCACCCTTGTGACACACCAGAGGACTCACACAGGGGAGAAACCTTTCAAATGTCCTATCTGTGAGAAATTATTCAGTCGGAATTCCAACCTAGTGAAACACCAGAGGACTCACACAGGAGATAAATCCTTTAAATGTCCTATTTGTGGGAAAGCGTTCAGTCAGAATTCCAACCTGGTGAGCCACCAGAGGACTCACACAGGAGAGAAACCCTTTGAATGTCCTGACTGTGAGAAATGTTTCAGTCACAATTCCAGCCTGTTGATACACCAGAGAACTCACACAGGAGAGAAACCCTTTGAATGTCCTGACTGCGGGAAAGGTTTCTTTCGGAATTCCGACCTAGTGATACACCAGAGGACTCACACAGGAGAGAAGCCCTTTGAATGTCCTGACTGTGGGAAATGTTTCAGTCAGAATTGCACCCTGGTGACACACCAGAGGACTCACACAGGAGAGAAACCTTTCAAATGTCCTATCTGTGAGAAAGTTTTCCGTCGGAATTCCCACCTGGTGAAACACCAGAGGACTCACACAGGAGAGAAACCCTTTGAATGTCCTATTTGTGGGAAAGGTTTCAGTCAGAATTGCACCCTGGTGATTCATCAGAGGACTCACACAGGAGAGAAACCCTTTGAATGTCCTGACTGTGGGAAATGTTTCAGTCACAAGTTCAGCCTGTTGATACACCAGAGGAGTCACACAGGAGATAAACCCTTTGAATGTCCGGTTTGTGTGAAAGGTTTCAGTCACAATTCCCATCGGGTGATACACCAGAGGACTCACACAGGAGAGAAACCCTTTGAATGTCCCGACTGTGGGAAAGGTTTCAGTCAAAATTCCCACCTGATGATGCACCAGAAGACTCACACAAGAGAGAAACCATGTTAAGTGTCACAGTTCCAATCAGGGGAAACACCGAAGTTTGTTGCCCACAACAAACCTTTTCGTTAAAAAATTTCAGAAGACACACACAGGAAACAAATCCTTTGAATGTCCTGATTACGGGAAAAGTTTCAGTTATAGCTTCAGCCTAGTGACACAACAGAGGTCTCACACAGGAGAGAAACCCTTTGAATGTCCTGATTGTGAAAAATGTTTCATTTGGAATTCCAATATGATGATACACTAGAGGACTCACAGGAGAGGAAACAGTTTGAATGCCCTGACTGTGGGAAAAAATTTATTAGAAATGGCCATTCGCAAGACACCAGAGGATATACACAGAAGAGAAACCATTTGGATGTCCTGATTGTGGGAGATGTTTCTGTTTCAATTCAATCCTGGTGAAACACCAGAGGACTCACATGGGAGAGAGCTTTCCAAAGTCCAGTCTGTTGATGTTACTTCAGGTATAAATCTTCCCTTATTGTACACAAAAAAATCCACAGGAGGCAAAAGTTGATGGAATTTATAGAAGGCTTGAATTTCATTCCTGATCTCCCATTGAGAGTGTAGATGAGAAATCGACTCTTTGAACTCTGACACATTTCAGATTTAGACCAGTAGGTGAAGAGAATAATGTGGAAACTCTTGCTTGATAAAGGTTGTTCAGAAATTGTGGAATTGTCTAAACGGCTTTTGGGTGGTGGGTGTTTTATATTGATTTTGGAATTCCACCGTGTGGAGTTTCCGTTTTGTATCGTTGTCCTCCAGATTATGAGTGCCATAATCCCCCAGCCATGATACAAGTAATGCTCAAAATACAACTGTAATGGGGCCTGCCAACTTTGGTTGCATGTTGTAACAGTGGTTAAGTGAGATTACCTTGTTGAAGTACCGCCACCCCCTTCTCTCCCTGATGAAGCCGTCAAATGAATGTGCAAGTTGTTAAGCGCAACAGCGGCTACCTCAGAGTTTGGGGAAGCTCTTGGAGGCCTAGCACAGGCCCAGGCCTGATTTACAAACGCTTCCTTATCAAAACAAAGGTTCCTTGTGAGCCTTTCTCTCCCTTACAGATCTTTCCTTCCACCATAGAGTCTCCACATGGTCCCCATAGGCCTTTTCCTTCCCCACATGGCCTCCACTTTTCTGGAACCCTGCAATACTTAGGTCTGACTCCCTTCCTACCAGGCATTACAGCCTTTTCCTCCTCCATACCTTTTGAAGATCTCTGAACCTCCAGGGCCCCTTCCAAAACTATAATACTAGGTTTCCATGAATTTAGAGGCAGGTTAGAAATGAACTTGCTTCTCGTAGAGTGGCTTTAAATTAATTTAAATTACAAATTCATTTAAAAAAAAACAACTAAACAATCTTCACAACATTTAAATAAAAGTGAAAATGTGTTACAAGAAGACAAAAACATATTTACATATATTATTCTTCCCAGTTGAGTATTAATAAATATATTTGACTAATATTAGTTTCCTTGCAAAGCAGGCCCAAAATTTAAAAAGTAATTAACGTGAATCGACAGGAAATTTAAAACATCAAAGCATTAACAAACTAGTTTTGCATTTAATTTGTACAAAGTCTTGAATGCCTAAAAGTTACCATAATAATTGTCTCTGATCTGTCCATGATGAAATATCTTTGTTTGATTCTTAAAAATAAAACTTTTTCTTAAGATTTTGGTTGAGAACAATAAAACAACTGTTGTGCCTTATTCCTCAAAATCATTAACCTCTGTTGACAGCACCCAGGCATGGTGGCATAACTCCATTCCCCATCATCATCACCTTCAGACCGGCACCTCTCCCGCCATCACATCAAATAGCTGCCAGACTGATTCGATGTTGGTAGCAGGGTCCCGAAGCACCATTCTCTGGTGCGTCCCATCTCTTGCCCTGCGTCCTGGACCAATGCCACGTGGGCCAGCTGTACATATCGGGGAGCCTCATGCTCCTTGGAGCATACGTCCTATTGGGTAGCTCCATCGTCCTGCACTAGAAGGATTGCCACTGGGGACAAGCCCTCCACCGCTCCGGCAGTGGCCTCCATCACTGTTCCCTCAGCAATTCCCATGATGCTCCCCTATGCCCTGCAGGCAACCGGTAGGAAAAAAGCTGGAGACAAGGGAAGGGGAAGGATGGAGCATTGACTTACTGTTATGTTCCAGGCCTCCAGCATCAGAAAACAGCAAGTGACATAATTCTTGGCATGAGATATGTTAAACGCAGGCTTGAAAACTCAGCACAAAGTAACTGCAGTCAAAGTCATCCCTAGTAGCTGCTGCTTCACATCCGGTTTTAACACCCCTGTATGGCCGTCTCCTCCCCAGCAGCTTCTGGATGCTGAGACTGGCCGAGAAGCTTTGGACCAGGGGTGGGTTTTGGCAGTCACTACTGCTGGTTTCACTACTGCTGGTTTCCTTATGGGCTCTGCGCATGCACCGAAGCAAAAAACAAGATGGTGGTGCCTATGGCGCTCCTGGAAGAAACTGTTTGGTGCCCTGGCAGGCCTGGGTCACTGCCGTTTCCAGCGACCCAGGCCACCAAACTACTACCGGTTTTGGGCCATTTGGGGGGCATTTCTAGGATATTACAGGCAGTTTTTTGGGGTCATATTTTGGGGCTGTTTTGGCCGTCTTTGGGGCAATTTTGGGGGCATTTCTGTGATATTTTCTGGGACATTTTCAGGCTGTTGTCAGGCAATGTTTTGGAACGTATTTGGCCATTTTTCAGGCCATCCTTTCAGTTTTACAGCCTTACAGCAGCTGGTCAGCTATTATATCATCGTTACTCTGATATGCGGTTTTGGAGTTTGACATGCTGTTTTGTGGCCCCTGAGTCCTTTACCAGCTCTCCTTTTGCTCTAGTTCTCTGAATTTTAAAACGCTACCTCCTCCAGTTCAAATAAGGCAGTGGTGTCCAAACTTTTTTCAAAGAGGGCCAGATTGGATGAAGTGAACATGGTGGAGGGCCGAACATTTTTCCGAACATTCTTTGAACCATTACAATTAAATGCAAATAAATTATTTTATGCCAAGTTAATTGCAAATGACATACTTTTCATTTCATAACATTAAGATCAACTGACAGTTGAGTTTTCACAATGTATTGAAAATAAATTTTTAAAAAACTTACCTACCTCTTTCTGTCTTTCTTCCTCTCTCTCTCTCCATTTCTCTCGCTCTTTCTCTCTTTCTTTCTCTCTCCCTTTCTTTCTGTCTCCCTTTCTCTCTCTCTCTCTCTTTCTTCCTCTCTCTCTCTCCATTTCTCTCTCTTCCTCTCTCTCTTTCTTTCTGTCTCTTTCTCTTTCTTTCTCTTTCCTTCTCTCTCGCGGCGGCGAACCACCCTGGCTCCTTGGTTTACTGAGGGGCTGCGGGTGATGAAACGCCGCAAGAGATGCCTAGAGAGAAGATGGAGGGCTAGCCGCTCTGAATCTGACCGGACACAGGTAAGAGCCCATTTACGGACTTACATTGTGGCGCTGAGGGTGGCCAAACGCCATCATTGCGCCACTTTCATAGCATCCGCAGAAAACCGCCCTGCCGCCCTGTTTAGGGTGACCCGTTCCCTCCTTCAACAGAGGGAGCGGGAAGCCCCGCTACAGGGTAGAGCAGAGGAATTTGTGATTTTTCTGCAGGAGAAAACCGCCCAGATACAGAGTGAGCTAGCCCCCATTCATGGCCCAGTGGGATGCCACGAGAGAGATCTTGTTTGGGAGGAGTTTGACCCCGTTACTTCCGAGGATATGGACAGGCTACGTGGGCGACTGCGAGCCACCACATGTTCATTGGACCCGTGCCCCTCCTGGCTTGTACTGGCATCCTGGGAGGTGACACGAGGCTGGCTACAAGACGTTATCAACGCATCCTTGAGTGAGGGTTCCTTGCCTGCCTCCCTAAAAGAGGCTATGGTGAGGCCCCTCCTCAAGAAGCCCTCTTTGGACCCAGCTCTTTTGAACAACTACCGTCCAGTCTCCAACCTTCCCTTCTTGGCGAAGGTTGTTGAGAGTGTGGTGGCACAACAGTTTCCCCATCACCTGGAGGAAGTTGACTATCTAGATCCGCGCCAGTCCGGCTTTCGGCCCGGGCATAGCACCGAGACGGCATTGGTCGCGTTGGTAGATGATCTCTGGAGGGCCAGAGATGGGGGATGTTCCTCCATCCTGGTCCTATTAGACCTCTCGGCGGCTTTTGATACCATCGACCATGGTATCCTATTGCATCGGCTGGGGGGGTTGGGGGTGGGAGGCACCGTTTTACGGTGGTTCTCCTCCTACCTCTCTGGCCGATCGCAATTTGTGCGGGCAGGGGAGCAGAGGTCGACCCCGAGACCCCTGAAGGTGTTAGTTATCATCTTCAAAGCGCTCCATGGCTCGGGACCTAGCTATCTGCGAGATCGGATCCTGCCCCACACATCCTCACGACCGATTCGCTCCCACAGAGAGGGGCTTCTCCGGGTGCCGTCCACTAGACTTTGTCAGCGGGCGACGCCCAGGGGAAGGGCGCTCTCTGTGGCGGGCCCCGCCCTCTGGAACGACCTTCCCCCTGATATTAGAACGACCACTGACCTCCGCTCCTTCCGTGTAAAATTGAAGACCTATCTCTTTCGACTGGCCGGCCTTGAATAGTTCTCTCTGTCTATTGACTCCAAATATTTTAATGGGTTCTTAATCTTATATTTTTAGCACGGGTAATACTATTTAATTCTATTTTAAAGTATGTATGTTGTATTTATTGTATATTGTTTTTTAACTCTGCCTGTGCACCGCCCCGGGTCCCTGTGGGGAGAGGGTGCGGTTAATAAATTTCAATTTCAATTTCAATTTCTTTCTCTTTTTCTCTCTCTCTCTCTCTTTCTCTCTCTTTCTCTCTGTCACTGTGTGTGTGTCTGTCTGTCTGTCTGTCTCTCTCTCTTTCCCCGTCTGTCTCCGATTCAATCCGATTCCGATTCATTCTCTATCTGTGTCTCTCTCCGTCTCTCTCCCTCCCTCTCTTTCTCTCTGTCTCTGTCTGTCTCTCTGTCTTTCCCTCCCTCCCCTTCTGTCTCTCTCTGTGTCTGTCAGTCACTCCCTCGCCACTCGCAGCGGGCGAGGGAGCAGGCGGGGTGAGCACCCAAGGCTACCGTCATCTTAAGCACCACCGAGGCTGTCGCCCGGCAGGGGCATCAGGCAGGGAAGCCGGTCGCGTCTCCATCGCGGCTCCCTCCGGCAGGCAGCACGGCTTACGTTCTGAGGCCGCACGTCCGTCTTCCCTGCCTGACGCCCCTGCCGGGCGACCTTGTGCGGCGGGAGCTGCACGTTCTGGGGCTGCGTGGCTGGGAGGGAGGTGAATACGCCAAGCGGACGTTCTGGGGCCGCGCGTTCACCTCCCTCCCAGCTTCGCAGCCCCAGAACGTGCAGCGATGGAGGCGCGACCGGCTTCCCTGCCTGACGCCCCTGCCGGGCGACAGCCTCAGTGGTGCTTAAGATGACGGTAGCCTTGGGTGCTCACCCCGCCTGCTCCCGCGCCCGCTGCGGGAGGAGGCGTCCGTAACCTCCGTCCACCTCCCTCCCAGCCACACAGCCCCAGAGACAGAGGGAGAAAGGGAGGGCCACATTTACACAGAGCAGGGAGGGCTCTGTGTGGAGGGCCGTATTAAACCGACCCCCGGGCCGCAAATGGCCCCCGGGCCTGACTTTGGACATGCCTGAAATAAGGGTTCCATTTTGGTAACAAAGCTAATCTTAGCACCAAGGGCCTTTCCATACCCATTCTACGGGTGAAACTGGGTCACTATGTGTTTCCCCCATCTGCATTTCTATCAGCTCAGTGACGAATGTCGCTGGAATCCCCCCCACTACATATCTCTCCAGCTGGCAAAAGGCCACCGACACCTCATCAGTTGCATCTTGAAAAGTATGTTTGGGACAACATGCCTCATGAATTCGTCATCTATCTAGTATATCCAGTTTGTTGAAACATGACTTAGATGAAGAGATTAAAAGAGAACTCATCAAATTTGCAGGTGACACCAAGATGCGGGGAATAGCCAATAATTTAAACCAGTGATGGCGAGCCTATTGCACATGTGCCTGAATGCGGAACCATGTCAGCTGGCGCATGCGGCATCGCCCGTTCCTCTTCTGGACTCCTGGTGCACATGCTCACGTGACAATCAGCTTTTCTTAACGTGTGTGGCAATCCCAGAAACCAGAACAGGTGGTCGTCTTATTTCTGTTGTGTGCATGCGTACTTGGCAGCTTCTGTTCTGGGTCGCGTCCCCGAAAAGGTCCGCCATCCCTGCTTTAGAGATAACCCCAAGATACAGAAGGATCTTGACACATGTGAACACTGGGCCCTTTCCAGCAAAATGCAATTCAGTGGTGAGAAAAGTAAGGTCTTACACGCAGGCAAAAAAAAGCTAAATCCACATCTATAGAAGAGGTTGTACCTGGCTCAAGAGCAGAAATTGTGTCCGGGACATAGAAACAATCACAATGTGCTGTAATTGCCAAAAAGGTCAATTCCGTCCTAGTGTGTAGTATCACAGGGATAGTATCAAGATCATATATAGTGTTAGTATTGTGTTATACTGTAGTAAGGCTACACTTTCAATACTGCATCCAGTTTTGGGCACCAGAATACAAAGGTGTTTAGGCTGTAGAAAGATTGTAGAGAAGAAGAACAAAGTCATGTAGGGCAGGGATCCCCAACCTTTGCAACTTTAAGTCTGAAGGACTTCAGCTCCCAGAATTCTCCAGCCAGCTTTACTGGCTGGAGAATTCTGGGAGCTGAAGTCCTTCAGACTTAAAGTTGCAAAGGTTGGGGACCCCTGATGTAGGGGACTGGAGGGTAAAACATACGATGAACAATTGTAGTATTTGGATAACAGAGAAAAGGACCAGAGTGATGTGATAGCAGTCTCTCAGTACTTATTATATTTCACTTGGCTGAGCTGCAAATATAAGTTGCTAGGAATCTGAACATGACTGATAGCACATAATCAGTGAGAGGATCTGGCCAATGCTGTCGGCAGAGATGGGACAAACCTGTTTTTTGGCCTCCTATGGGGAAACGGCAGCATCTGTGATACTGTACAATAGCGGCCTCTCTGGTGGACCTTAAAGGAGTTAAAACCAGCAAGTATTGCATTGCTAGAAAGGATGGAAAAAAGGAGCACAGGGGAACTTCCTCTTTAGAAATACTCATGGAAGAGACTAGGGGAGAGTTCCGTGCAGAAAGGCTCTTCTGAGGATGTGAGTTGAGGGCAGGTGGGAGGAGAATCCGGGAGCAACTCAGGCTGTTTGGTTCATGATCAGGCTGCTTAGTGACTCATGCGAGTCCCACATGCAGTCAGTAAGTGAGGACTGCTTCAATAGGAATTTCAACAGAGTAGTTGTGGAATGCATTTTCTGCCCTTACTTTGATCTCAGGACTTCCATGGGCAAAACGGTTGTTTCAAATCTTGCAGAGGATTTTGGCATCATTTTATCACTTAAGGCCTCCACATCCCTAAAAGTATCAAAAGGTTTGACTGTAACAATTTTGGAATACGTTTCGTGCTGAAAACACATAGATTTTCCAAATATATAAATTTGTTGGTTTGTTTATTTCTATTTTTCTCTGAATCCATATGTCTACAATTGTATAATCTATCCCCATCACTTCCAGTTATATTTCATAGAAACCCTTTACAATGCTAAGAATTTGGGTTTTTATTCTGCACAAAAATATTAATTGATCCAAAAATAAAATATAGAAGTGCAAATAAAAATGAAAATAATGGTAGAAGGGAGGAAAAGGGGAAGTGAGATAAGTGAAGGGATAAGGGGATAAGGAAAAGAAAATCATTGAATTCTGACTCCTTTTGGTGCACTAGAATAAGGTGGTAACATAAAACCTCAACTATTTACTTTTATATGGTAATATAAACTTGCCACTTCAATAAAAGCAAACTTATCTAATCTACAGAGTCCAAAATTAGACTATTTTTCCTCTACGTGCCCACCTGCCTCCCACCAGCCAGCTGATTTTGGGTTCTCTGGTGTCAGCAGGAGACATGTGTGAATGCGTGGTGAGTAGGGCAGGTTGCAGGTTTTCTCTCTCCAGCGTTCCTCCGGCGCAACTCTGTTGCCTCAGAAGGGCAGCTGTAGCGGCAGGGGGAAAGCCAAGAGTGACTGGCCAGCTCAGGCACTCAAGAGAGCAAGGCAGTATATGCTGCCTGGGCGGTCGGCTGTCCCTCCCGCTGCTCCTTTCCCTAGCCTTTGTTGGACTTCAATTGGCAGCTAAATGAAAACAAACAGCGTAAGGAAGTGTGGTTGGGGGCAATCAAGTCCAGCATGGCTAGCAGTGTAGGAACGATGGCTGTTGTCCCCCCTCCCCTCTTTCCAGAAAGCAGCCCCCCTCCTTGCTTTTTTCTGGACCTGCATCGCCAGACAGCCAGCTGAATATCAGGCGGCTTCCCCGTTCCATTGCAGGAGAGGTGGCTAGATGGGAGGGCTCTCTCAGCTGCTGCCGGGTGAGGGTAACTCTCTCTGCCTCTTCTCCCCCCCCCCCCTCCAGTGGGAATCGCCGAGAAAGGGCCCAGGAAGGTGGCGGCGCTTGACTGCAGGTGCATTTGCAAGTTGCCTGAAGTTGAGCCGGCCATCTGGCAATGCAGGTCCAGAGAAGAGCAAGAAGGAGGGAGGCTATTTTCTGGAAAGAAGCTCAACTTCAGGCAGCTTGCAAATGTGCATGCAGTCAAGTGCCACCACCTTCCTGGCCCCTTTCTCAGCGACTCCCACATGGGGTTGGGAAGAAGAGGCAAAGCAGCTTTTTAGAGTTATCCTCACCTGGCAGCAGCTGAGAGAGCACTCCTGAATTTGGGGAGTAGCAAGGCTCCAGAATAGCACCAGCACCAGCAACAATAAGTACAGGAGGAAGGGCTGCCAGGGCACACGGGGTGGCAGGAATGGGGGCTGGATGGACGCTGCCTAGAGTGCGGGGCTGCCCAGAGGAGGACCTGCTGCCGCCTCTGCAAGTACAGGCCATTTGTGCCTGCAAATATTGATCCAAAAGCGGGAGGTGGTAGATATGCGCATGAGCATGGGGAAAATTTGTGCGGGAGGTCCGCGCATGCGCGGAGGCCACGCATTGCATTATGGGTACTGGCACCTGGGAGTGTATGTGTGTGCGTGTTCACGTACTTTTGGCAGGCAACACGAAAAAGGTTCGCCATCACTGGTCTAGTCTAATGAGAAGGACCAGCAGAGACATGACAAGTGTACCAATATTTGAGGGGCTCCTATGAAGACAAAGACAAGTCCATTTATTTTCCAAAGTACCAAAACAAATGATAGATGGAAACTGACCAGAGAGAAGCAACCTATAACTAAAAAGAAAATTCCTAACAATTACAGCAGTCAACCAATGGAATAGTTTATCTTCAGAAGTTTTAGATGCTCCATTACTGGAGGCTTCCAAAAAGAGATTTGATGGCCACTTCTGAAATGGTAGAGCAGAGGGTTGGACTAGAGAACCTTTAAGGTCCCTTCCCACTCTATTATTCTGTTATATATTGTATTCATCTTAATTACAGCGATTCTATCCAATAATGGGTATACTAAGAATTTGTTTAAAAAAAATATTTTTCTTTATTTACAAACATACAAAATACACATCCACAAAACTTAGACATACACTACATTTACACAATACAGTACAAACAGGAACTTCCTGTTCTTTCTAATAGCAATTACAAATCAATACAATTCTCCTTATGTTATTTCCCCTTCTAGTATGTTTCATTTCCATTTCATCCTTTTAACCTTATTTTACTCATCTATCTGCTATATTGGGTGATTACCTCTAATAAATTTAAACTCTCTTGAGGCCGTGTGTGTGTGTGTGTGTATGTGAATTCTTCTTAACTACTATTTTTGGGCTTTATTGATTTCTTTCACTGATCTTTGTTTCTTTCCTCCATCCATCCATTCCATTTTTCCCATATCTGGTAATATTCTGTTTCTTCATTTCCCTGATTTTCTTTTGTCAATTGGTCCATTTCAGCACAGGCCATAACCTTTCTTATTATTTTATCTTCACTTGATATTAATTTATTTTTCCATTTCTGAGCAAAGGCAATCCTCGCTGTCATAATTATGTGTAAAATTAAATATTGGATTTCTTTTTTATATTTCACAGTCATTATTCCTAGGAGAAAGACTTCTGGTTTCCAATCTCTTGTGACTCCTGTTATTGATTCTAGCTAATTTTTAATTCCTTTCAAATACTTTTTAGCCTCCTCACACATCCATCATACATGATAATATGTTCCGTGTGTTGATTCACACTTATAATATTTTGGGGAGGTATTTGCTGCAATTTTTTGCTAACCTTACTGATGCCAGGTGCCATCTAAAATATTTTGTACTGGTTTTCCTTGTATGCAACCAACTGTGTCGTTTATAAATCCCCACCCCAAATTTTCTCCATTTATCTAACTCAATATTGTAGCCAAAGTTCTGTGCCCATTTTACCATTTGTTCGTTCACAAATTTCTTCTTCCATTTTATACTTCAGGAGAAATTTATATATTCTCCCTATCATCTTTCTTTCTTAGTTTTGGATTATTTTATCTAATTTGTGTGGTTCCATTTCGATGCCATATAATTTAGTTTCATTATTATGTTTAGTTTTGATTTGCAAGTTGGTTAGCCGGTCAACTTTCATGTTTTGTTCTGCCAATTCTTCGATTGCTTTTAAATTTCCCTGTCCATTAAGTAAGTCTTTGTATCTTAACACTTTATTCATATCTGTAAAATTTGGCTGCGTGTTCCTTTCTGTCGGGGATAGCCAATTTGGGATTTTCACATAGTGTTTGGTTTTTTTTTTTAAATTGAGCCAGTTTTGCAATAATTTCTAATTAGATGTTTTTGCAAGTATTTTGCAAGTATTTGTGCTTTTTATTTTTATTATCCCATAGCAACATATGTCAACCTGCTTGCAGACCATGGCCTTCTAAAGTCAAGATTCTTTTATTCTTTAACTCTATCCAGTCCTTCACCCATGCTGTTGTTATTGCTAATGCGTATAACTCCCAATTTGGTAATGCTAGGCCTCCTCCCTCCTTCCTATCTTGCATTGACCTTAGTTTAATCCTCGCTTTTTGTCCTTGCCAGATGAACCTAGCAGTTACTTCGTTTAATTCCTGAAAGAAAGTTTTACCCAGATTAATAGATGCAGCTTGCAACAAAAATAAAATTATTGGTAAAATATTCATTTTAACTGTGGCTATACGTTCCATTAGTGATAGTTGAATATTTTTCCAGCTTTCTAAATATTTCTTTATTTGCATCACTAGTTTATTATAATTATCGTCTTTAATTGTAGAACATTTTGCCGACACCCAGATTCCCAAGTATTTCACTTTCTTAGTTATTTGCATTTTAGTTACTAATTCCAATTCTTCTTCTTGCTTTTTTGTCATATTCTTAATTCTTAATTTTGTTTTGCTTTTATTAATTTTTAATCCTGCCACTTCTCCATATTCTTCTAATTTTTCAAATTAATTTCAGACTGCATTCTAGTGGATCCTCTAAAACAAAAATTAAGTCATCGGCATAGGCTTGGGTTTTATATTTTATATTTTTAAGTCTTAAACCTTTTATTCCCTGGTCCTTCCTAATTATATTTAATAATATTTCCAGAGCTAGTATACTAAAAATTTGTATTGACTCAAGTCAACAAGAGAATTTCATGGTTGAATGCAAATGTGAACTTGGATCTCCGCAAACTTCAATGTGTCAAATAAATCATAATTAATCTAAGGTTATTTTAGTATTGTGACATATTTCCTTTTTACCTTTAATGTATATAGTTTTCTTTTTCTTTTTTACAACTTCTGCAACCATTTTATAAACAATTTCTTTGAATCTTACAGGCAAAGAGGATGCCAATAAGAGAACTCCGGACAACTGAGAATAACAAGCAATTTTAAAAAGGAAAGTCAATCAAGCCAGAAATCAAAACATTTCCATTTCCTTCAGAAAACCCCAAACGTCTCCTCCTTCCCCAGCAGGTGATCAAGAAGAGATTTCCAACTGGAAAAAGTGGAGTATGCAGAACACAAGGATATATTACAGATAGATCTCAGCTTATAACAGTTTGTTTAGTAGCTATTCAAAGTGAGAATGCCACTGAAAAACCTGACGTATGACCATTTTTCACATTTATGACTGTTGCAGCAGCCCCATGGTCACATGATTTATTTTTGAATCCTTGGAAGCTGACTCACATTTATGACAGTTGCCCTGTTCTAAGGTCACGTGATCCCCTTTTGCAGTTCCACAGACGTGTCTATTGTGGGCAAAGTGCATATTTCAAATCACAACTGAGTGTGCACGAAATGATCCACACTGGAGAAAAGCAATACTAATGTGGCCAAAGCTTTAGTCAGAAGAGCTCCCTTGTGGTTCATTGAAGGACCCACCTAGGAGAGGAGCCCTACATGTGCAATGAAGTGAGCATGGCAGCTTGGTGATACTTTAGAGAACTCACACCAGGAAGAAACCCTTTGAATGCGCTGATTGTGGGAAAAGTTTCAGTCTAAACAACAGCCTAGTAATATACTAGAGGATGCACAAAAAAAAGAAATCATATGGGTGTTCTGATTGTGGGAAATGTTTCAGTGACAATTCTAAGTTGGTAATACACCAGAGGACTCACACAGGAGAGAAATCTTTCGAATGTCTTACCTGTGGGAAAGGTTTCAATAATAATTCCCACCTCCTCAAACACCAGAGGACTCACACAGGAGAGAAACAGTTTGAATGTCTTATCTGTGGGAAAGGTTTCAGTCGGAATTCCCACCTAGTGATACACCAGAGGACTCACACAGGAGAGAAACCCTTTGAATGTCCTATTTGTGGGAAAGGTTTCAGTAATAATTCCCACCTAGTGAAACACCAGAAGACTCACACAGGAGAGAAACCCTTTCAATGTCCTATCTGTGAGAAAGGTTTCAGTCGGAATTCCCACCTAGTGATCCACCAGAGGGTTCACACAGGAGAGAAACCCTTTCGATGTCCTGACTGTGGGAAATGTTTCAGTGAGAATTCCTACCTAGTAATACACCAGAGGACTCATACAGGAGAGAAACCCTTCGAATGTCCTATCTGTGGGAAAGATTTCAGTAACAATTCTAACTTGGTGATACACCAAAGGACTCATACAGGAGAGAAACCTTTCAAATGTCCTACCTGTGAGAAAGGTTTCAGTCAGAATGCCCACCTAGTTATACACCAGAGGACTCACACAGGAGAGAAACCCTTTGAATGTCCTGACTGTGGGAAAAGTTTCAGTCAGAATTCCCACCTAGTGATACACCTGAGGTCTCACACAGGAGAGAAACCCTTTCAATGTCCTATTTGTGGGAAAGGTTTCAGTCAGAATTCCCACCTAGTGATACACCAGAGAACTCACATAGGAGAGAAACCCTTTGAATGTCCTATCTGTGGGAAAAGTTTCAGTCGGAATTCCCACCTAGTGATCCACCAGAGGACTCACACAGGAGAGAAACCCTTTGAATGTCCTGACTGTGGGAAAAGTTTCAGTCAGAATTCCTACCTAGTAATACACCAGAGGACTCACACAGGAGAGAAACCCTTTGAATGTCCTATCTGTGGGAAAGGTTTCAGTCAGAATTCCCACCTAGTGAAACACCAGACAACTCACACAGGAGAGAAACCCTTTAAATGTCCTATTTGTGGGGAAAGTTTCAGTAATAATTTTAACCTAGCAAAACACCAGAGGACTCACAAGGGATGAAACCGTTTGAATGTCCTGACGGTGGGAAAGATTTCAGTCAGAATTCCCACCTGAGGACACACCAGAGGACTCACATGGGATGAAACTGTTTTAATGTCCTGACTGTGGGAAAGGTTAGTCACAATTCCAATCTGGTGAAACACCAAAGGATTCATACAGCGGGGAAATCATATCAGTGCCTATATTGTGGTGAAAGTTTCATTAAAAAATTTCAGCTCACGAGTCACCAGAAGACGCACACAGGAAACAAACACTTTGAATGTCCTATGTGTGGGAAAGGTTTCAGTTATAGCTCCAGCATAGTGACACACTAGAGGTCTCACACAGGAGAGAAACCCTTTGAATGTCCTGATTGTGAAAAACATTTCATTTGGAATTCCAATATGGTGATACACCAGAGGAGTCCAGGAGAGGAAACAGTTTGAATGCTCTCACTGTGGGAAAAATTCATTAGAAATGGCCATTCGCAAGACACCAGAGGATATACACAGAAGAGAGACCCTTCGGATGGCCTGATTGTGGGAAAAGTTTCCGTTTCAGTTCAATCCTCGTGAAACACCAGAGGACTCACATGGGAGAGAGCTGTTGATGCTACTTCAGGTATAAATCTTCCCTTATTGCACATTAAAAAATCTACAGGAGGCAAAAGTTGATGAATTTAGAGAAGGCTTGAATTTCATTCCTGATGTTCCATTGAGAGTGTAGATGAGAAATCGACACTTTCAATTCTGACACATCTCAGATTTAGACCAGTAGGTGGAGAGAATAATGTGGAAACTCTTGCTTGATAAAGGTTGTTCAGAATTTGTGGAATTGGTCAAAACTGCTTTTGGGTGGTAGGTCTTTTATATTGATTTTGGAATTCCACCATGTGGAGTCTCCGTCTTCTATCTTGTCCTCCAGATTATGAGGGCCATAATCCCCCAGCCATGATACAACTAATCCAACTGTCATGGGGCTGCCCACTTTGGTGGCATGTTGTAACGGTGGTTAAGTGAGATTACCTTGTTGAATTCCTGCCACCCACTTCTCTTCCTGATGAAGCCGTGACATTATTATTATTGTTGTTGTTGTTGTTGTTTAAATTTCTATACCACCTTTCTCCCTTCCGGGACTCAGTGCAAGTTGTTAAGCACAACAGCAGCAACTTCAGAGTTTGGGGAAGGTCTTGGAGGCTTAGCACAGGCCCAGGCCTGACTTCCAAACGCTTCCTTATCCAAACATTTGGTTCATCCTGAGCCTTTCCCTCCCTCACCTGTCTTTCCTTCTACCATAGAGTCTCCACATAGTCCCCATAGGCCTTTCCCTCTCCCACAGTTTACTGGAACCCTGCAATACAATACCTTTCCTGCGCTGGATGTCAGGAAAACAAATAATGGGTGGAAGCTTGTTAAAATGAGGCCCAACCAAGAAGTAAAGAGAAATTGTCAGTAAGAGCAATGAATCAATGCAATAGCTTTCCTCCAGGGATTGTGGGTCCTCCATTACTGGAGGTTTTCAACAATAGGCTGGACAGCCATTTAAGTGGGGTGGTATAAAGCTCCTGCCTTGAGCAGCATGTTGGACTAGAAGATCTCCTGTGTCCCTTCCAAGACTCTAATGCTAGTTTTCAAGGGGGGTTAGAAATAGAGCAGCCCATGAACTTGCTAGTCGTAAAGTGGCTTTAAAAAAAGTTATTCGGAAAATTAAATTACGAATTAAAAAAAAAAGAGAAAAAATTTAAAAACAAAACAACAGACACAACATTTAAATAGAAGGGAAAAGGGGGATCAAGAAGACAAAAATAGATATATATCTAAAATATCTAAATATATTATCCACCCCCAGTTGAGTATTCAAGAATAAATTGGAAGAATGTTAGTTTCCTCTCCCTACAAACCAAAATTAAAAAAGTAGTTAACAAGTGAACCAACAGCAAAGTTAAAACATCAAAGCATTAACAAAATTTTGCATTAATTTGTATAACATTCAGAATGGCTTTTTATTTACCATAAGTCACCATAATCATTGTCTCTGATCTGTCTGGGATGAAATATCTTTCTTTGATTCTTACGAATAAAACTTTTTGTTAAGGTTTTGGTTGAGAACAATAAAACACCTATTTTGTCTTATTCCTCAAAATCATAAACCTCTATTGTCGATCCATTTTCACTGAACTGGGCAGAATTTTAACAACTGGTCTGCCCAAACCAATCTAAACCAGCTAAATCCTACCTTTGTCCACAGGCCACCCTGGACACAATGGGATCTGGTCAGCTCCCCTAGGCATTACTCACTGCAATTACAGGAGTGGGCTGGCCGGTCGAGGGGGAATCCATTGGTGTTCACTATCCACAAGTCTTGTTGCCTCACCTTGGTTTTGGCCAGAGCTTCTGCCAAACTCCGTCAAAGAGGGGGCTGGTCCCGGTTCCCTCACCACCTGGGCCTCCTGAGATCTGCCATGACCATCATCTAGCTAGAGGTGTAGGCTGGCCAAGAAGAACTGGGTGGGTGGAATCCACTGGCTGTTGACTGAACTGCAACAGGGCCCTCAGTGTAGCTGCTGCCTCCTTCCCCAACTCTAGTTGCTGTCAGGACCCAACGTCACAAAAATTGGCCTCACCAAACCGCTCCCAAAACAGCTCTATTGTTTGACTACCAGGCATGGTGGCATAACTCCATTCCCCGTCATCATCACCTTCACACCGGCACCTCTCCCGCCATCACGTCAAATAGCTGCCAGACAGATTCGGTGTCGGTAGCAGGGTCCTGAACCAGAGGCTGCCAATGAACTCCTCCACCATTCTCTGGTGAGTCTCATCTCTTGCTCTGCATCCTGGGATGATGCCATGTGGGCCAGCTGTACATGTCTGGGGGCCTCATGCTCCTTGGAGCGTACATCCAACTGGGCAGCCCCATCATCCTACACTGGATTGATTTTCACTGTGGACACATCCTCTGCCACTCTAGCAGCAACCTTCGTTGCTGTTCCCTCACCAATTCCCATGATGCTCCCCTGCCGTCCTATGCCCTGCAGGCAACTGGTAGGCAAAAAGCTGGAGACACAGGGGGTGGAGGGGCAGGGGGGAAAGGATGGAGCACTCTTTTATAGTCATGTTCCAAGCCTCCAGCATCAGAAAACAGCAAGCAACATAATTCTTGGCATGAGATGCATTAATGCAACATCACTAGAATCCCCCCTTGCAGGCCTAGGTTGTTGCTGGTTCCAGCGACCCAGGCTGCGAAACTACTACCAGTGTGACTGAACCAATCGGAACCGTAGGAACCAGGAATGGGTTCCTGCCAGTTCTAACCTCCTCTATAGAAGAGGTTCCACAAATCTACAGTGCCATTGAGAACACGTTTCAGCTCCCTCCCCCTGCCTGTCCCTACATCATCAAGATGAAGAGCGAGAGGAGGAATTCTGGGAGTTGAAATCCACAAGTCTTAAAGCTGTCATGTTTGAACACCTCTGTGGGTTATTTTTCTAAAGTGTTGAGGGTGCAAGGGTCTTGTAACTTGACAGCTTTAAGACTTGCGTGCCTTAATGCCAGAGTTTCTGAGCCAATATTTTGGTTGCTAAGCAAGAGCGTTGCTAATTTATTTTTATTTTATTTTATTAAATTTATACCCCACCCTTCTCCAAACGGACCCAAGGCGGCGCACAGGAATATTAAAATACATACCAAAATACATAAAAAATTTAAAAAACTTATTCGATAAAAACCCTGCGCTAAAACCAGATTAAAATCCCCGAAATTTAAAACTATCTAAAAGTCATTTTGGGGGTTATGCTAGGCCGGCTAGATGGAACAAATGTGTCTTTAAGCACTTGCGGAAGAGGCAGAGGTCGGAGATGGTGCGAAGTTCAGGGGGTAAGTCGTTCCAAAGGGCTGGGCCCGCCCCAGAGAAGGCTCTCCCCCTGGGTGTCGCCAGTCGGTATTGTCTGGTCGATGGCACCCTGAGAAGGCCCTCTCTGTGGGAGCGTATCGGTCTTACGGATGTATGGGGCAGGAGACAGTCTCGCATGTAACTAGGTCCCAAGCCATGGAGCGCTTTGAAGATGGTCGTCAGAACCTTTAAGCGCACCCGAAAGGCCACAGGAAGCCAGTGCAGCTCGCGCAGGATCGGTGTTATATAGGAACATCTAGAGGCTCCCGTAATCACCCGCGCGACTGCATTCTGGACTAACTGCAGCTTTCGAGTGCATCTCAAGGGAAGCCCCATGTAGAGAGCATTACAGTAGTCGAGTCGAGACGTCACGAGTGCTTGAGTGACTGTGCGCAGGGCATCCCGGTCCAATAAGGGGCGCAATTGGCGCATCAGGCGTACCTGATGGAATGCTCCCCTGGCCACGGCCGCCACATGGTCCTCCATGGACAGCCGGGAATCCAGGAGGACACCCAAATTGCGCGTCCTCTCCACGGGGGCCGGTGTTTCGCTCCCAATGGCCAGAGTTGGAGTAATCTCGCTGAACCGAGGTGCCGGAAGCTACAGCCACTCAGTCTTGGACGGGTTGAGCCTGAGTTTGTTACTACCCATCCAGATCCGTACAGCCTCCAAACACCGGGACATCACCTCGGCGGCATCGTTGGGGTGGTCTGGGGTGGATATGTACAGCTGAGTATCATCAGCATACAGATGATATCCCACCCCAAAACCACGGATGATCTCACCCAGTGGCTTCATATATGTGTTGAATAGGAGGGGCGAGAGGACCGACCCCTGAGGAACCCCACATAAGAGGGGTCTCGAGGCCGATCTCTGCCCCCCCCCCTGCCAACACATATTGTGTGTTGAGGGAGGTAGGACGAGAACCACCATAAAACGGTGCCTCCCAGGCCCAACCCCCCCCCCCCCCAGTCGGTGCAATAGTATACCATGGTTGATGGTATCAAAAGCTGCTGAGAGGTCTAACAGGACTAGGATAGAGGAACATCCTCTATCCCGCACCCTCCAGAGATCATCAACCAACGTGACCAATGCCGTCTCGGTGCTGTGACCGGGTCGGAAGCCCCTCTTCTTTGTGGCAGCTCCTCAAGTATTGGAAGACCGCTATTATTTCACCCCTCAGCCTCCTCTTCTGTAGACTGGAAGATTTCCAAGGTCCCTTTCAACTCTTTTGTTCTGTTATGGACCCTGTTATGTTTTCTTGGCAATAATATTGGAGCCCACCAGTACAGCAAGCGGCAGAGAGCCCACAGGGCACGTCTGTCGCCTTCGGGAACAGGAAACGCGTCATTGTATCCATTTTCATTTTAATATCTTTTTTATGTGGAGATTTCTGTAGTTCTCTTTCAAGTATCTTATAATCATTCTCCAGACCTTTATATGATTGACTTTTCTTTAAATTTCTCTTTCTTGTGTAGTCTATTATCAGACCTCTAGAGAAGTTGGCTCGTGGAATCCAGCGCTCCAGGGGAAGGAGAGTTGGCCCTGGTGCCGCTTCCTGACAGCAAGGAAGTGGGGCAAGAAGCGCAGAAACTGCTGGTGGGCAGGTAGGGGGTAGCCCCTCACGTGGGAAGAGAACCAATCCTGGAAAGCCACTGCAGAGCCCATGGTGCTTTCCCTTTGGCCTGGGAGCCTCCACTTCATCTTGGCAAGGACCAGCTCACCGCACTTGTATTACGATCTGTTTGCTTTTGTTTCTGGTGGGAGAAGGAAGAAAGCGAACAGAGGTTCCACAGCGGTACTCCAGGATGGCAGGCGGATGTCTGTAGCCAGCCAGAGAGAGAGGGGGTGAGAACGGTGGTGGCGGCTCCTTCCTAGTGCAGCGCTTAGAAGCAGTGGGCAAGGTGGCCCCAGCATGTCTGATGCTGGGGAAGTGCAGCCATCCACTTGCACCATGTCCCGCTCCGGCTGGCCGCACAAGTACAAGTGCAGCGACCTGATCTTCTCCAAGCTGAAGTGCAGCCACCCAGGATGAAGGGAAAGCTCTGCCTGGCCCACTCCACACATGAGGGGCTACCGCCCACCCATCTGCTGGCAGCTTCCGTGTCTCGCTCTGCTTCTTTGCCAACTGGAAATGGCACCACAGCCGAGTCTCCTTCCCCTGGAGCGCTGGACTCCATGGGCCAACTTCATGGAGCGGTGCTGGTGGCCAGCCAGCGATCTGCAAAGAGAGAAGGCAGGTGGCTGGGTGGGAAGCCAGTGGGCTGCTTCGGAGCCTGCAGCCTCACGGAGCCGGCACAGGAGACACACGGGCCCACATGGAAGGCAGCTCTTTCTCGCATGCGGGAGAAATTTTTCTTTACTCTGCAAGGGCTAGAAGTTGTTCCACAGTTCCAGGCTCTGAGGCTCCATGCGGTGGGGCAGGGATGTGTGGAAATGCTGCCCAACTCCCCCCCCAAAGCAATCTCAGAAGTTTTCAAGCTCATCTGGAGAGGCATATTTTTTAAAGAAAACCCCCCAGAAGCCGCAAGACCGGACTCCATAAGATATGCATCTTGCAACCCGCCCCTCCCCACCCCATCTCCTGCCAGTGTCTCTCTGCCATTGCAAGCAGTGAAAACAGTAAAGAAAAACTTGCCAAGAGTGCGAGAAGTGAATTGCACAGAGCTGCGACTTTAAAAGGTTCAGGGCAGCAAGGAATCTCACATGCCCACCCCAGGTGTCAGACTCGGAGAAAGACCTCACTCATCAGGTGTGTGTGTGTGAGAGAGAGAGGGAGAGATCTCCCTCCATTTCTGTGTGTGTGTGTGTGAGAGAGAGAGAGAGAATCTCCCCCCATTTCTCTGTATGTGTGTGTATTTCTTAACAGGATGCATAAGAATGTGGCTTCTCTCCTGCGTTAAGGCCTCAGTCTTGCTGTGTCCCCCTTCACACACACACCCAGCTCCTCAGCCCAGCGCAGACAGCGCAAGCTGCAGCCCGAAGTGACAGGTAGCTAACGCTGCCTTACGCACAAATGTGGCGTGAAAGGATGTACAGGGCCGCTTCGCTCCTGCACTAAAGGCTCCAGAGACGCCCCCTCCTCCTCCCCCATCGTCCTCTCGCGTGTGTGTGTGTGGGCGGGGGAGAGGAATAACACGGCAAGGCGATGGTTGGAGCTTTAGTGCAGGAGAGAAGCCGTGTCCTTTTGAATCCTATTAAGACCCTCCTTAAGAGAACCTTTGCTGTGCTTTGGCACTTGCTTGAGGGACGCCTTCCCCCCACCCGCCCGTACAAAGCAGCTAGATGGGAAGGGTCTGTCTACCGCCTTTGTGTGTGTGTGTGTGTTGGGGAGGGGTATGGACCGTTCGGTGCTGAGAGAGAAGCAGATGCAGATGCAGCAGCGGGAAAGCGAGGCTTTCTTGCCAGCCTTCCAGCTGAGAAAACAGAAATATTCCACGGTTCTGTGGCGGTTTTGTAGGGGGGGGGGGTGATGTGACTGAGTGAGCGCGAGTGCCCCCACCTAGCCACGCCCACACAGCCGTTAGTAAAACATTTGAAAACCACCCCGTGACTGTTTCAGTAGAGGAACTTCCTCTGTGCTTCTCCTCTGCTTCCATTCTTTCTAGCCATACAGTACTTGATGGTTTTAACTCCTTTAAACTCAGCCACAGAGGCCATTATTGTAGTGTTGCTTTTCCAGTTACAAATGCTGCCATCTCCTGATAGGAGGCCGAAAAACAGGATCGAGTCTTGCTGTGTGATGGTAATGAAGAGGATTTGGGCAATTCCTGTTATGGCTTAATGGCTTTGTCATACAGTGTGCTGTAATTGCCAAAAAACTCAATCCTGTTGAGATGGGACAAGCCTGTTTTTCAGCCTCCTATTCTCTCTTTTTCAGGAGACAGCAGCACCTGTGATTGCAAAGACAACAGTACAAAGCGGCATCTCTGATTGACCTTAAAGGAGTTAAAACCATCGAGTAGCGTATTGCTAGAAAGAATGGAAACAGGAGCACAGGTGAACTTCCTCTTCAGAAACAGTCATGGAAGAGTGAGAATGGCGTGTAGAGAGGCTCTGGCGCCTCTTCCGAGGATCGAAGCAGCAGCTGACAGGTGAGTTGAGGGCAGGTGGGAGCAACTCAGGCTGTTTGGTTCCCTCCACAGTCTGGAAGCAGAGAAGCAACTAGATAGAATGTGGAATAAGAGTTGGGAGGGATCTTTGAGGTCATCTAGTCCAGCCCCCTGCTCCAGCAGGAGACCTTATACATCTCAGGTGGCTGTCCAGTCTCTTCCTGAAAGCCTCCAGTGATGCAGCATCCACCACTTCTGCAGGCAAACCGGTTAATTGTTCTCACAGTCAGGAAACGTCTCCTTGTTTCTAGGTTGCTTCTCTCCTTGATTCGTTTCCATCCATTGCTTCTTGTTCTGCCTTCAGATGCTCTGGAGAAGAGGTTGTGCCCCTCTTCTTTGTGGCAGCCCCTCAAGTACTGGAAGACCGCTATCATTTCATCCCTCGGCCTCCTCTTCTGTAGACTGGAAGATTTCCAAGGTCCCTTTCAACTTTTTAAAAATTTATTTAATTTATTTTATTTTATTTTATTTATTTTTTATTTTAATTCGATTTATATCCCGCCCTTCTCCACAAGGGACCCAGGGACTACTGTAATGCTCTCTACATGGGGCTTCCCTTGAGGTGCACTCGAAAGCTACAGTTAGTCCAGATTGTAGCCATGCGGGTGATTACGGGAGCCGCTAGATGCTCCCACATAACACCAATCCTGCGCGAGCTGCACTGACTTCCTGTGGCCTTTCGGGTGCGCTTCAAGGTTCTGACGACCATCTTTAAAGCGCTCCATGGCTCGGGGCCTAGTTATATGTGAGACCGCCTCCTGCTCCATACATCCCTTCGGCCGATCCGCTCCCACAGAGAGGGCCTTCTCAGGGTGCCGGCGGCCGGGCAATGCCGTCTGGCGACAACCAGGGGAAGAGCCTTCTCTGTGGCGGGCCCTGCCCTTTGGAACGACCTACCCCCTGAATTGCGTACCATTACTGACCTCCGCCTCTTCCACCAGTGTCTAAAGACACATCTTTTTCAGCAAGCCGGCCTAGCCTAACCTCCCGTGGGAACTATTTTTAGACAGTTTTAAATTGGGGATTTTAAAATTGGATTTTAGCATAGGATTATAATAATAATAATAATATTTAATAATATTTTTATTTTATATACCGCGTCATCTCCCCAGAGGGACTCGGAGCGGTGCACAGGGAAAAACTAAAAACACAAAATATGTACATCAATAATAAAGTAAAATAAAAATAAATTAAACTAATTGTCCCTGCGCTAAAATCCCCATTAAAAACTAATGTTCCCTAAAAAACCCCAAAGGAAGAGACTACCCTAGGCCGGCCAAGCAGAAAAAGTGTGTTTTTAATTTTTGGCGGAAGGAGCGGAGGTCCGTAGTTGTTCTAATGTCGGGGGGAAGGTCGTTCCAGAGGGCTGGGCCCGCCACAGAGAAGGCCCTTCCCCTGGGCGTCGCCCGCTGACAAAGTCTAGTGGACGGCACCCGGAGAAGTCCCTCTCTGTGGGAGCGAATCGGCCGTGAGGATGTATGGGGCAGGATCCGATCCCGCAGATAGCTAGGTCCCGAGCCATGGAGCGCTTTAAAGATGACAACTAGCACCTTGAAGCGCAACCGAAAGACGACAGGCAGCCAGTGCAGCTCGCGCAAGAGAGGTGTTATGTGGGTATACCTTGCGGTCCCCATTATAGCTCGCGCGGCTGCATTCTGGACCAGCTGAAGTCTCCGGGTGCACCTCAGGGGGAGCCCCATGTAGAGAGAGTTACAATAGTCCAGTCGGGATGTCACGAGGGCATGAGTGACTGTGCAAAGGGCATCCCGATCCAATAGGGGGCGCAACTGGCGTACCAGGCGGACCTGGTAAAACGCCCTCCTGGCCACGGCTGTCACTTGATCTTCCATGGACAGCCGGGTATCCAGGAGGAGACCCAAGTTGCGCGCCCCATCCACAGGGGCAAGATGTTCGCCCCCTATGGCCAGCGATGGAGTCAGCTGGTTGAATCGGGCGGCCGGAAACCACAGCCACTCGATCTTGGTCGGGTTGAGCCTGAATCTGTTACTTCCCATCCAGATCCGCACGGCTTCCAGGCACTGGCACATCACCGCTACGGCATCGTTGGGGTGGTTTGGGGTAGATATATACAGCTGCGTATCATCAGCGTAGAGGTGATACTCTACCCCAAAACCACGGATGATCTCACCCAGCGGCTTCATATATGTGTTGAACAGGAGAGGCGAGAGGACCGACCCCTGAGGCACCCCACATGTGAGGGGTCTCGAGGTCGACCTCTGCTCTCCTGTCAACACAAATTGCGATCGACTGGAGAGGTAGGAGGAGAACCACCGTAAAACGGTGCCTCCCACCCCCAACCCCCCCAGCCGATGCAATAGGATACCATGGTCGATGGTATCGAAAGCCGCTGAGAGGTCTAATAGGACCAGGATGGAGGAACAACCCCCATCTCTGGCCCTCCAGAGATCATCTACCAACGCGACCAATGCCGTCTCGGTGCTATGCCCGGGCCGAAAGCCGGACTGGCGCGGGTCTAGATAATCAACTTCCTCCAGGTGACGGGGAAACTGTTGTGCCACCACACTCTCTACAACCTTCGCCAAAAAGGGAAGGTTGGAGACGGGACGATAGTTGGCTAATAAAGCTGGGTCCAAAGAGGGCTTCTTCAGGAGGGGCCTCACCATGGCCTCTTTAAGGGAGGCAGGCAAGAAACCCTCACTTAAAGAAGCGTTGACAACCTCTTGGAGCCAGCCTCGTGTCACCTCCCAGGATGCCAGTACAAGCCAGGAAGGACACGGGTCCAATAAACATGTGGTGGCTCGCAGTCGCCCACGTAACCTGTCCATATCCTCGGAAGTAACAGAGTCAAACTCCTCCCAACCAAGATCCGCCTCGTGCAATCCCACTGGGCCATCAATGGAGACTAACTCGTTCTGGATCTGAGCGATTTTCTCCTGCAGATAAATCACAAATTCCTCTGCTCTACCCTGTAATGGGGCTTCCCGCACCCTCTGTTGAAGGAGGGAACGGGTCACCCTAAACAGGGCGGCAGGGCGGTTATCTGCGGATGCTATGAAAGTGGCGCAATGATGGCGTTTGGCCACTCTCAGCGCCACAATGTAAGTCCGTAAATGGGCTCTTACCTGTGTCCGGTCAGATTCAGATCGAGTAGACCTCCATCTTCTCTCTAGGCATCTCTTGTGGCGTTTCATCACCCTTAGCTCCTCGGTAAACCAAGGAGCCAGGGTGGCTCAGCACCGCAAGAGAGGCCGCAGGGCGCGACCCGATCCAAGGCTCCCGTGGTCGCAGTATTCCATGCGGCCACGAGGTCCTCCATCGGGGCGCGGGTCAGGGGTACAGGAAATGGCCCAAGCGCCGCCTGGAACCCATCAGGGTCCATCAGGCGCCTGGGGCGGAACCAGATAGGTGACTCAGGTTCCGCCTCCCCGCGGTGGGGAGTAGCGGTTGGAAAGTCGAGCCGGAGAAGTGAGTGGTCTGACCATGACAAGGGCGTGATGACTATATCCCCTATACCCAGATCACTCTTCCATTGGCCTGAGACAAAGATGAGATCCGATGTATGTCCACCCTCGTGGGTGGGGCCTTGAATTAATTGGGTCAGGTCCATAGCCGTCATGGAAGCCATGAACTCCCGAGCTACCTCGGATGATTCGCCCACCGATGGCAGATTAAAGTCCCCCATGACTAAAAGTCTGGGGGTCTCAACTGCCATCGTAGCGATCACCTCGAGGAGCTCGGGCAGGGCTGCTGCTATATAGCGGGGAGCCAGGTATACAACCAGCAAGCCCAACTGCCTCCCTAGGCCCCACTTCACACAGAGGGACTCACAACCGGTAGTCTGTGGCACAACGGTCTCTCTCGGCTCCAGACCTTCCCTAATGATAACCGCCACCCCACCACCCCTGCCTAGGGCCCGGGGCTGATGAAAAGCGCGGTAACCTGGTGGGCACATTTCAACGAGGGGGGGTCCTCCCTCGTGGCCCAACCAGGTCTCCGCAATTCCTACCAGGTCCGGCTCCCCCTCTGACACAAGGTCATAAATGAGGGGGGCTTTGTTGACCACGGACCTGGCATTGCAAAACATCAGCCGCAGGCCCTGGCTCTGTACTCCCTGGCCACCTAGCCTGCGGGGGTTGTGGCACCTGACCGTTTGCAACCAACGGCCACGTGCCCCCAACCGGGAGAATAAAACCGGGAGAATAATAATTTAGTATGTTTTTAAATTTTGTATTTATTCTTTTGTATGTTTTTAAATACCTGTGCGCCGCCCTGGGTCCTTTGTTGGGAAGGGTGGGATATAAATGTGATTAAAATAAATAAAATAAATAAAAAATTTGTTTCATGAGCCTTCAAAGTTACTATGGCACTGCCAAAGAGATGGACCAGAAATCTGTGGTCCTTGTAACACTTCTTCAGTGACCTGAACAAGTCAGCAGTTCCTGTGGTTATGAATATGCAGGAAAAGGAGTTGCACCAATTTGGGTTCTGCCAACCAGTGGACATTTATGATGATTGTGGCATCCCACACTCCTGATCCGCATTTACGACCTTCCCAACTAGCTTCTGAGAAGCAAAATCAGTGGGGATGCCAGCAGGAAGTTGCCAGTCAGAGTCCGGTGAAATTGCCTTTAACAACCCACAACTGCAGAGGAACAGGTATAAGTTGGAACTGTCACGTGACATCATGCTTCATGATCAGGCTGCTTAGTGACACATGCGAGTCCCAAATGCAGTCAGTAAGCTTCAATAGGAATGTCAATAGAATGGCTGTGGAAAGCATTTTCTGCCCTTACTTTGATCTTCCATGGGCAAAACAGTTGTTTCAAATCTTGCAGAGTCTTTAGGCATCATTTCATCAGTTAAGGACCCCACATCCCTAAAAGTATCGAAAGGTTTGACTAACAATTTTGGAAAACACATATTTTCCAAATACATAAATTTGTAGATTTGTTTATTTCTATTTTTCTCTGAATCCATATATCTACAATTGTATAATCTATCCCCATCACTTTCAGATATATTTCATAGAAACCCTTTGCAGTGTTAAGAATTTGCATTTTTTCTTCACAAAAAAATTATTAATTGATCAAAATATAAAATATAGAAGTGCAAAGAAAAATGAAAATAATGGTAGAAGGGAGGAAAAGGGGGAGCGAGATAAGTGAAGGGATAAGGGGGTAAGGAAAAGAAAAGCTTTGAATTCTGACTCCTTTTGGTTCACTAGAATAAGGTGCTAACATAAACCTCAACTATTTACTTTCATAATATAAACTAGCCACTTCTATAACAACAAACTTATCTAATCTACAGAGCCCAAAATCAAACTATATTTTTCCTCTTTAGGTCATGAACAAAATCCAAAAGCAGTTTCCATGTACAAACAAAATTATTCCTTTTTAAAATCAAAACAGCCAATTTACCCATCTCTGCTGACTCCATCAGGTTTTGCAGCCATTCATCCATTGTGGGAATGAAAATAGTCTTCCATTTTTGTGCATTGAGGCAGTATTCCTGCCTCAATCAACATATATAACATCTATGTTTCATTTTTTCAAAGTTCTTTAACCATTAAGCCTAAAATGAACTATCTGGTTTTATTTTATACTAGCTATACCCAGCCACGCGTTGCTGTGGCCCAGTCTGGTTAAATGGCCAACCAATCTGTGTGTAGATCTACACCTGCACACATACACCCAACCACCATATAAGCCCCAACCTACCTACCTACTGTATTTTTATCTATCTATCTTATCTATCTATCTATCTATCTATCTATCTATCTATCTATCTATCTATCTATCTATCTATCTATCTATCTATCTATCTATCTATCTATCTATCTCTATCATCTATCCCTCTACCTACCTACCTACTGTATTTCTTTCTTTCTCCCTCTACCTACCTACCTACCTACCTACCTACCTATTGTATTTCCCCCTCTCTATCCCTCTACCTACCTACCTACCTACCTACTATATTTCTCCCTCTCTATCTATCCCCCTATCTACCTACCTGCCTACCTACTGTATTTCTCCCTCTCTGTCTATCCCTCTACCTACCTACCTACTGTATTTCTTACTTTTTCTCTCTATCTACCTACCTGCCTACCTACTGTATTTCTCCCTCTCTGTCTATCCCTCTACCTACCTACCTACTGTATTTCTTTCTTTCCCCCCTCTATCTACCTACCTACTGTATTTCCCCCCCTCTATCCCTCTACCTACCTACCTACCGTATTTCTCGCTATCGATACACCTACCTACCTACTTACGGTATTTCTCCCTCTCTGTCTATCCCTCTACTTACCTACCTATTGTATTTCTTGCTTTCTCCCTCCACCTACCTACCTACCTACCTACCTACCTACCTACCTACCTACTGTATTTCTCCCTCTCTATCTATCCCCCTATCCACCTACCTGCCTACCTACCGTATTTCTCCCTCTCTGTCTATCCCTCTACCTACCTATCTACTGTATTTCTCCCTATCTATCTATCCATCCCCCTACCTATGTACCTACCTACCTACCTACTATATTTCTTCCTTTCTCCCTCTACCTACCTACCTACCTACCTACCTACCTACCTACTGTCTCTTTCTTTCTTTCTTTCTTTCTTTCTTTCTTTCTTTCTTTCTTTCTTTCTTTGTTTCTTTCTTTCTTTCTTTCTTTCTTTGTATCTATCTATCTATCTATCCATCTATCCACCTACCTACCTACCTACATACCTACCTTATTTCTGCCTCTCTATCTATCCCTTGGGGGTCATCTAGTCCAACTCCCTGCTAGGCAGGAAGCCCTATACCCATGATGGCGAACCTATGGCACGGGTGCCACAGGTGGCACACGGAACCATTTCTTAGGCCACTCGAGGCATTGCCCTGTCAGCTTCAGTTTGTATGTGTGCCCTGGCCAGCTGATTTAGGCCTTCTTTTGAGGCCTCTGGAGGTGGGGGAAGGCTGTTTTCACCCTCCCCAGGCTCCTATAAACCCTCTGGAGCCTGGGGATGACGTAAAAAGCATGCCACATGCAGGTGGTCATGCACATAGCATTATGGATGTGACACACCTGTGCACATCACCCCTGCACTCCCCCTGCTATTGGCACGTGAGCCAAAAAAGGTTAGCCATCACTGCCCTATACCATTTCAGACTAATGGCTATCCAACATCTTCTTGAAGACTTCCAGTGTTGGGGCATTCACAACTTCTGGAGGCAAGTTGTTCCACTGATTAATTGTTCTAACTGTCAGGAAATTTCTCCTCAGTTCTAAGTTGCTTCTCTCCTTGATTAGTTTCCACCCATTGCTTCTTGTCCTGCCCTCAGGTGCCTTGGAGAATAGCTTGACTCCCTCTTCTTTGGGGCAACCCCTGAGATATTGGAAGACTGCTATCATGTCTTCCCTAGTCCCTCTTTTATTAAACTGTATTTCTCCCTGTCTCTCTATTCCCCTATCTACTGTAATACAATAATACAATAGAGTTGGAAGGGACCTTGGAGGTCATCTAGTCCAACCCCGCTGCTCAAGCAGGAGACCTATGCCGTTTCAGAAAAATGGTTTTCCAGTCTCTTCTCTCTTCAGTGTTGGGGCATCCATAACTTCTGGTGGCAAGATGTTCCACTGGTTAATAGTTCTCACTGCCAGGAAATTTGCCCTCAGTTCTAGGTTGCTTCTCTCCTTGATTAGTTTCCACCCATTGCTTCTTGTTCTGCCCTCAGGTGCCTTGGTGAATAGCTTGACTCCCTCTTCTTTGGGGCAATCCCTGAGATATTGGAAGGCTGCTATCATGTCTTCCCTAGTCCCTCTTTTATTAAACTGTATTTCTCCCTGTCTCTCTATTCCCCTATCTACTGTAATACAATAATAGAATAGCAGAGTTGGAAGGAACCTTGGAGGTCATCTAGTCCAACCCCGCTGCTCAAGCAGGAGACCCTATGCCGTTTCAGACAAATGGTTTTCCAGTCTCTTCTTAAAAACACATCCAGTGTTGGGGCATCCATAACTTCTGGTGGCAAGTTGTTCCACTGGTTAATAGTTCTCACTGCCATGAAATTTGCCCTCAGTTCTAGGTTGCTTCTCTCCTTGATTAGTTTCCACCCATTGCTTCTTGTTCTGCCCTCAGGTGCCTTGGTGAATAGCTTGACTCCCTCTTCTTTGGGGCAACCCCTGAGATATTGGAAGGCTGATATCATGTCTTCCCTAGTCCCTCTTTTATTAAACTGTATTTGCTGTCAGATGGGTGATTCTTTGTTACAGTTTGGTTCAGTCCGTATTATACAGTTTAAAGCAGCTGCCTGCCTCCTTTTTTTTTTAGCTCAGAGAACAGTCCTGAGCAGAATTTCTCTCCCCCCCCCCCCCCCCTCTGTATGGGCCACCCGGGAGTTTGCTATCCTCTGTGCCTTTTTGGCCCCAAGAGGCCGCCGTATGAGGCCTTTTCCAACACTGACAGTTGAAAAGCAGTTTGATGGGTGTGGCTACAGGGATGTTAAATCACATTTTAGTGAGTACATTTTTTTGTGTGTAATTTGTACACAACACACGTGTGCTAGGCACAAAATGATTAGCTATTCTATTATCGGAAGTCCTTGGCTACGTTGTCTGAAAGTTTCGTTTAAATCGGCCCAGTAGTTTTTGAGATTAGTGGATTCGTACAAACTATTTTACATTTTTATTTATATAGATTCACTTTAATAGACTTCTATTAAGATGTGTATCTTACTCCAACATTTCTTTTCTTTGTGACGTGCCCAGGATCAATATTCATAACATGAGTGTTCCATTTGGTTCAGGTTCTTCACCCATTAAACCTTTAAAAAAAACCCCTCTAGGTGTGTTTATACTTACTTTAACAGTCTTTTTGTATCTTATTCCTACATTCCTTTGCTTTGTGACATGCCTACCCTAAATGATGAAAAGCTCTTCTTTATATTTCCAAAATTCATTGCCTTTTGTATCATTCCCTAACTATATCTTCAGAACCTTTGGGTGGTCCATCACTGGAAGCTTCCAAAAAGAGATTTAATGGCCACTTTTGAAATAGTAGAGCAGAACGTGGGACCAGAAGACCTTTAAGATTCCTTCCCACTCTATTATTCTGTTATATCTTGTATTTGTCTTAATTACTGCGATGCTATCCAATAATAGCTATACTAAGGATTTATATTCACCCAAGTCAACAAGATAATTACATGGCTGAATGCAAATATGAACTTGGATCTCCGTAAACTTCAATGTGTCAAATAAATCATAATTAATCTAAGGTTATTTTAGCATTGTGACATATTTCCTTTTTACCTTTAATGTGTATGGTTTTCTTTTTCTTTTTTAAAACTTCTGCAACCATTTTATAAACAATTTATTTGAATCTTACAGGCAAAGAGGATGCCAATAAGAGAACTCCGGACAACTGAGAATAACAAGCATTGTTAAAGAGGAAAGTCAATCAAGCCAGAAATCAAACATTTCCATGTCCTTCAGAAAACCCCAAACTTCTCCTCCTTTCCCAGCAGGTGATCAAGAAGAGATTTCAAACTGGAAAAAGTAGAGGATGCAGAACACAAGGATACATTACAGATAGTCCTCGGCTTATAACAGTTTGTTTAGTATCTACTCGGTGACAATATCATTGAAAAACCTGACTTATCACCATTTTTCACACTTATGACTATTGCAGTACCCCATGGTGATTTATTTTTGAATCCTTGGCAGTTGACTCACATTTATGACAGTTGCCCTGTTCTAGGATCACGTGATCCTCTTTTGCAAGTCCACAGACATGTCTATTGTGGGCAAAGTGCATATTTCAAATCATAACTGAATGTGCACGAAATGATCCATGCTGGAGAAAATCCTTAGTCAGAACAGCTCCCTTGTGGTTCATGGAACGACCGACATAGGAGAGGAGCCCTACATGTGCTCCCAATGAAGTGAGCATTGGCAATTTGGTGATAGGGAACTTAAACCAGGGAGAAACTCTTTGAATGCGCTGACTGTGGGAAAAGTTTCACCGGCCTGGTAATATACTAGAGGATGAACAGAAAAAACAAATCATATGAGTGTTCTGATTGTGGGAAATGTTTCAGTGCCAATTCTAAGTTGGTGGTACACCAGAGGACTCACACAGGAGAGAAACCCTTTGAATGTCCTATTTGTGGGAAAGGTTTCACTCAGAATTGCACCCTGGTGACACACCAGAGGACTCACACAGGGGAGAAACCTTTCAAATGTCCTATCTGTAAGAAAGTTTTCAGTCGGAATTCCATCCTAGTGAAACATCAGAGGACACACACAGGAGAGAAATCCTTTAAATGTCCTATTTGTGGGAAAGCTTTCAGTGAGAATTCCAACCTGGTGAGCCACCAGAAGACTCACACAGGAGAGAAACCCTTTGAATGTCCTGACTGTGGGAAATGTTTCAGTCACAATTCCAGCCTGTTGATACACCAGAGGACTCACACAGGAGAGAAACCCTTTGAATGTCCTGACTGTGGGAAAGGTTTCTATCGAAATTCCGACCTAGTGATACACAAGAAGACTCACACAGGAGAGAAACCCTTTGAATGTCCTATCTGTGGGAAATGTTTCAATCAGAATTGCACCCTGGTGACACACCAGAGGACTCACACAGGAGATAAACCCTTTGAATGTCCTGACTGCGGGAAAGGTTTCTTTCGGAATTCCGACCTAGTGATACACCAGAGGACTCACACAGGAGAGAAGCCCTTTGAATGTCCTGACTGTGGGAAATGTTTCAGTCAGAATTGCACCCTGGTGAAACACCAGAGGACTCACACAGGAGAGAAACCCTTTGAATGTCCTACTTGTGGGAAAGGTTTCAGTCAGAATTGCATTCTGGTGATACATCAGAGGACTCACACAGGAGAGAAACCCTTTGAATGTCCTGACTGTGGGAAATGTTTCAGTCACAAGTCCAGCCTGTTGATACACCAGAGGACTCATACAGGAGATAAACCCTTTGAATGTCCGATTTGTGGGAAAGGTTTCAGACACAGTTGCCACCTGGTGGTACACCAGAGGACTCACACAGGAGAGAAACCCTTTGAATGTCCTATCTGTGGGAAAGGTTTCAGTCAGAATTTCCACCTAGTGATACACCAGAGGACTCACACAGGAGAGAAACCCTTTGAATGTCCTATCTGTGGGAAAGGTTTCAGTCAGAAATCCCACCTGATATTACACCAGAGGACTCACACAGGAGAGAAACCCTTTGAATGTCCTATTTGTGGGAAATGTTTCAGTGACAATTCTATATTGGTGATACACCAGAGGACTCACACAGGAGAGAAACCCTTTGCATGTTTTGATTGTGGGAAAAGTTTCAGTCAGAAGTCCCACCTGATGATGCACCAGAAGACTCACACAAGAGAGAAACCATGTTAAGTGTCTTATTTGTGGCAAAAGTTATAGTCACAGTTCCAACCAGGGGAAACACCGAAGGATGCATACAGGGGGAAAATCATATCAGTGCCCACATTGTGGTGAATGTTTCGTTAAAAAATTTCAGAAGACACACACAGGAAACAAACCCTTTGAATGTCCTTATTACAGGAAAATGTTTCATTTGGAATTCCAATATGGTGATACACCAGAGGACTCACAGGAGAGGAAACAGTTTGAATGCCCTGACTGTGGGGAAAAATTTATTAGAAATGGCCATTCGCGAGACACCAGAGGATATACACAGAAGAGAAACCCTTTGGATGTCGTGATTGTGGGAGAAGTTTCTGTTTCAATTCAATCCTGGTGAAACACCAGAGGACTCACATGGGAGAGAGCTTTCCAAAGTCCAGTCTGTTGATGTTACTTCAGGTATAAATCTTCCCTTATTGTACACAAAAAAAAATACCCAGGAGGTAAAAGTTGATGGAATTTATAGAAGGCTTGAATTTCATTCCTGATCTCTCATTGAGAGTGTAGATGAGAAATGGACTCTGAACTCTGACACATTTCAGATTTAGACCAGTAGGTGAAGAGAATAATGTAGAAACTCTTGCTTGATAAAGCTTGTTCAGAAATTGTGGAATTGTCCAAACGACTTTTGGGTGGAGGGTGTTTTATATTGATTTTGGAATTCCACCGTGTGGAGTTTCCGTTTTCTATGTTGTTGTCCTCCAGATTATGAGTGCCATAATCCCCCAGCCATGATACAAGTAATGCTCAAAATACAACTGTAATGGGGCCTTGCCTACTTTGGTTGCATGTTGTAACAGTGCTTAAGTGAGATTACCTTGTTGAAGTAACGCCACCCCCTTCTCTCCCTGATGAAGCCGTCAAATGAATGTGCAAGTTGTTAAGCGCAACAGCGGCTACCTCAGAGTTTGGGAAGCTCTTGGAGGCCTAGCACAGGCCCAGGCCTGATTTACAAACACTTCCTTATCAAAACAAAGGTTCCTTGTGAGCCTTTCTCTCCCTTACAGATCTTTCCTTCCACCATAGAATCTCCACATGGTCCCCATAGGCCTTTTTTCTTCCCCACAGGGCCTCCACTTTTCTGGAACCCTGCAATACTTAGGTCTGACTCCCTTCCTACCAGGCATTACAGTCTTTTCCTCCTCCATACCTTTTGAAGATCTCTGAACCTCCAGGGCCCCTTCCAAGACTATAATACTAGGTTTCCATGAATTTAGAGGCAGGTTAGAAATAAAGCAGCCCATGAACTTGCTTCTTGTAGAGTGGCTTTAAATTAAGTTAAATTACAAATTCTTTTTTTTAAAAAAACAACAACTAAACAATCTTCACAACATTTAAATAAAAGTGAAAATGTGTTACAAGAAAACAAAAACATATTTACATATATTATTCTTCCCAGTTGAGTATTAATAAATATATTTGACTAATATTAGTTTCCTCTCCTTGCAAAGCAGGCCCAAAATTTAAAAAGTAATTAACATGTGAATCGACAGGAAATTTAAAACATCAAAGCATTAACAAACTAGTTTTGCATTTAATTTGTATAAAGTCTTGAATGCCTTTTTATTTACCAAAAGTTACTATAATAATTGTCTCTGATCTGTCCATGATGAAATATCTTTGTTTGATTCTTAAAAATAAAACTTTTTCTTAAGATTTTGGTTGAGAACAATAAAACAACTGTTGTGCCTTATTCCTCAAAATCATTAACCTCTGTTGACAGCACCCAGACATGGTGGCATAACTCCATTCCCCATCATCATCACCTTCAGACCGGCACCTCTCCCGCCATCACATCAAATAGCTGCCAGACAGATTCGATGTTGGTAGCAGGGTCCCGAAGCTTCGGCTGCCAATGAACTCCTCCACCATTCTCTGTTGCGTCCCATCTCTTGACCTGCGTCCTGGACTGATGCCACGTGGGCCAGCTGTACATATCGGGGAGCCTCATGCTCCTTGGAGCATACGTCCTATTGGGTAGCTCCATCGTCCTGCACTAGAAGGATTGCCACTGGGGACAAGCCCTCCACCGCTCCGGCAGTGGCCTCCATCACTGTTCCCTCAGCAATTCCCATGATGCTCCCCTATGCCCTTCAGGCAACCGGTAGGCAAAAAGCTGGAGACAAGGGGAGGGGAAGGATGGAGCATTGACTTACTGTTATGTTCCAGGCCTCCAGCATCAGAAAACAGCAAGTGATATAATTCTTGGCATGAGATGTGTTAAACACAGGCTTGAAAACTCAGCACAAAGTAACTGAAATCAAAGTAATCACTAGCAGCTGCTGCTTCACATCCGGTTTTAACAACCCTGTATGGCCGTCTCCTCCCCAGCAGCTTCTGAGTGCTGAGACTGGCCGAGAAGCTTTGGACCAGGGGTGGGTTTTGGCAGTCACTACTGCTGGTTTCCTTATGGGCGCGTGCTGTGTGCGCATGCACAGAGCAAAAAAAATTGCTCTGCGCATGCACCAAAGCAAAAAACAAGATGGTGGTGCCTATGGCGCTCCTGGAAGAAACTGTTTGGTGCCCTGGCAGGCCTGGGTCACTGCCAGTTCCAGCGATCTAGGCTAACAAACTGCTACCGGTTTTGGGCCATTTGGGGGGCATTTCTAGGATATTACAGGCAGTTTTTTGGGGTCATATTTTGGGGCTGTTTTGGCCGTCTTTGGGGCATTTGGGGGGGCATTTCTGTGATATTTTCTGGGACATTTTCAGGCTGTTGTCAGGCCATATTTTGGAACGTATTTGGCCATTTTTCAGGCCATCCTTTCAGTTTTACAGCCTTACAGCAGCTGGTCAGCTATTATATCATCGTTACTCTGACATGCGGTTTTGGAGTTTGACATGCTGTTTTGTGGTTTGAGGCCCCTGAGTCCTTTACCAGCTCTCCTTTTGCTCTAGTTCTCTGAATTTTAAGAAGCTACCTCCTCCAGTTCAAATAGGGGTTCCATTTTGGTAACAAAGCTAATCTTAGCACCAAGGGACTTTCCATACCCATTCTACGGGTGAAACTGGGTCACTATGTGTGCCCCCGTCTACATTTCTATCAGCTCAGTGACGAATGTCGCTGGAATCCCCCCCACTACATATCTCTCCAGCTGGCAAAAGGCCACCGACACCTCATCAGTTGCATCTTGAAAAGTATGTTTTGGGACAACAGCTTGAATGCCTCATCTACCTAGTACAGTTGTGTTCAAAATTATTCATCCCCCACTGAAATTGAGTGTTTTGGCCAGTTTGACATTGATTTTGATCATTCAGTCATCTTGCTTACATTTAAATCAAAGAGGCACTTGTAGGTCAGACAAATATAACATAACATTTATAATGAAATAACCACAAATGTCTTTTCTGTGCTCACATCATTATCAGTTTTATTCAACCCCCAAGTGACATTCAATCTTAGTACTTAGTACAACATCCTTTTACAGTTATAACAGCTTTTAAACAATACAATACAATACAATACAATACAATACAATACAATACAATACAATAGCAGAATTGGAAGGGACCTTGTAGGTCCTCTAGTCCAACCCCCTGCATGGGCAGGAACCTTATACCATTTCAGACAAATGGCTATCTAACATCTTTTTAAAGACTTCCAGGGTTGGGGCATTCACAACTTCTGGAGGCAAGCTGTTCCAGAGGTTAATTGTTCTAACTGTCAGGTGAAGCATAGCTTGACACAAGTGTCTTGCAGCGATCTACGGGTATCTTCGCCCATTCTTCATGGGCAAAAGCCTCCAGTTCAGTCACATTCTTAGGCTTGCGCACTGCAACTGCTTTCTTTAAGTCCCACCAGAGGTTCTCAATCGGATTTAAGTCTGGTGACTGCGATGGCCACTCCAAAATGTTCCAGCCTTTACTCTGCAACCATGCTCTAGTGGACTTGGAGGTATGCTTGGGATCATTGTCCTGTTGAAAGGTCCAACGTCTCCCAAGCCTCAGGTTTGTGACGGACTGCATCACATTTTCATCCAATATCTCCTGGTACTGAAGAGAATTCATGGTACCTTGCACACGCTGAAGCTTCCCTGTACCTGCAGAAGCAAAACAGCCCCAAAGCATGATTGACCCTCCGCCATGCTTCACAGTAGGCAAGGTGTTCTTTTCTTCATAGGCCTTGTTCTTCCTCCTCCAAACATAGCATTGATCCATGGGCCCAAACAGTTCTAATTTTGTTTCATCAGTCCACAGAACACTATCCCACAAGTTGTATAATGTTGTGGGATAGTGTTCTGTGGACTGATGAAACAAGTGCCTCTTTGATTTAAATGTAAGCAAGATGACTGAATGATCAAAATCAATGTCAAACTGGCCAAAACACTCAATTTCAGTGGAGGTTGAATAATTTTGAACACAACTGTATATCCACTTTGTTGAAACGTGACTTAGATGAAGAGATTATAAGAGAACTCATCAAATTTGCAGGTGACACCCAGTTGTGGGGAATAGCCAACACTTTAGACCCGTGATGGCGAACCTATAGAACATGTACCTGAATGCGGAACCATGTCAGCTGGCACATGCGGCATTGCCCGTTCCTCTTCTGGACTCCTGGTGCACATGCTCATGTGACAATCAGCTTTTGTTAACGTGTGTGGCAATCTCAGAAACCGGAACAGCTGGTCTTCTTGTTTCTGTTATGCGCATGCGTACTTGGAAGCTTCTGTTCTGGGTCGCGTCCCTGAAAAGGTCCGTCATCACTGCTTTAGAGATAATCCCAAGATACAGAAGGATCTTGACACATGTGAACACTGGGCCCTTTCCAGCAAAATGCAATTCAGTGGTGAGAAAAGTAAGGTCTTACACGTAGGCAAACAAAAAGCTAAATGCACATCTATAGGAGAGGTTGTACCTGGCTCAAGAGCAGAAATTGTGTCAGGAACCTAGAAACAATCACAGTGGGCTATAATTGCCAAAAAGGTCAATTCAGTCCTAGTCTGTAGCATCACAGGGATAGTATCAAGATCACATAAAGTGTTAGTATTGTGTTATACTGTAGTAAGGCTACACTTTCAATACTGCATCTAGTCTTGGTCTCCAAGATACAAAAGTATTTAGGCTGTAGAAAGAGTGCAGAGAAGAAGAACAAAGTCATGTAGGGGACTGGAGGATAAAACATACGATAAACAATTGTAGTATTTGGATAACAAGAGAAAAGGACCGGAGTGATGTGATAGCAGTCTCTCAGTACTTATTATATTTCACTTGGCTCAGCTGCAAATATATGTTGCTAGGAGTCTGAACATGACTGATAGCACATAATCAGTGAGAGGATCTGGCCAATGCTGTCGGTAGAGATGGGACAAGCCTGTTTTTGGGCTGCTATGGCGAAACGGCAGCATCTGTGATACTGTACAATAGCAGCCTCTCTGGTGGACCTTAAAGGAGTTAAAACCATCGAGTATTGTATTGCTAGAAAGGATGGAAAAAAGGAGCACAGGGGAACTTCCTCTTCAGAAATACTCATGGAAGAGACATGGGTAGAGTTTCCTGCAGAGAGGCTCTTCCGAGGATGTGAGTTGAGGGCAGGTGGGAGGAGAATCCGGGAGCAACTCAGGCTGTTTGGTTCATGATCAGGCTGCTTAGTGACACATGCGAGTCCCACATGCAGTCAGTAAGTGAGGACTGCTTCAATAGGAATTTCAACAGCAGTTGGGAAAAGTATTTTCTGCCCTTACTTTGATCTCAGGACTTCCATGGGCAAAACGGTTATTTCAAATCTTGCAGAGGATTTTGGCATCATTTTATCAGTTAAGGCCCCCACATCCCTAAAAGTATCAAAAGATTTGTCTGTAACAATTTTGGAATACTTTTCGTGCTGAAAACACATAGATTTTCCAAATATGTAAATTTGTTGGTTTGTTTATTTCTATTTTTCTCTGAATCCATTTGTCTACAATTGTATAATCTATCCCCATCACTTCCAGTTATATTTCATAGAAACCCTTTACAATGCTAAGAATTTGGGTTTTTATTCTTCACAAAAATATTAATTGATCAAAATATAAAATATAGAAGTGCAAAGAAAAAGGAAAATAATAGTAGAAGGGTGGAAAAGGGGGAGCAAGATGACTGAAGGGATAAGAGGGTAAGGAAAAGAAAAGCTTTGAATTCTGACTCCTTTTGGTGCACTAGAATAAGGTGGTAACATAAAACTATTTACTTTTATGTGGTAATATAAACTTGCCACTTCAATAAAAGCAAACTTATCTAATCTACAGAGTCCAAAATTAAACTATTTTTCCTCTACGTGCCCACGTGCCTCCCACCAGCCAGCTGATTTTGGGTTCTCTGGTGTCAGCAGGAGACATATGTGAATGCATGGTGAGTAGGGCAGGTTGCAGGTGCATGTGTGAGGAAGGGGGAGAGCGGGAATTTGGGGGGGGGGGTGGCACAGATACCCCATGCCCCGTGAGGCTGGCAGGAGGAGAAGGAGGACCCGGCCATCGCATCTGCCTCCCTCCATGCTGCCCCGTGCACCTGAGCAGCCCTTCCTTCTGCAGTTATTATTGCTGCTGCTGCTGCTATTCTGGAGCCTCGCTACTGCCCCCGCCCCCCCACAAGCAACTTCACTCCAAATTAGGCAGAGGGAGGGGGATGATAAAGAAGAGGTGGTGGCCGTGCACACAAGATTCCTAATCCTTCCTTTTCTCTCTCCAGCGTTCCTCCTGTGCAACTCTGCTGCCCCAAAAGGGCAGCTGTAGCGGCAGGGGGAAAGCCAAGAGTGACTGACCAGCTCGGGCACTCAAGAGAGAAAGGCAGTATTTGCTGCCTGGGCGGTCGGCTGTCCCTCCCGCTGCTCCTTTCCCTAGCCTTTGTTGGATTTCAAGTGGCAGCTAAATGAAAACAAACAGCATAAGGAAGTGTGGTTGGGGGCAGTCAAGTCCAGCATGGCTAGCAGTGAAGGAACGATGGCTGTTGTCCCCCCTCTCCTCTTTCCAGAAAGCAGCCCCCCTTCCTTCTTTCTTTTTTCTGGACCTGCATCGCCAGCCAGCCAGCTGAACTTCAGGCGGCTTCCCCGTTCCATTGCAGGAGAGGTGCAGGGGTGGGTTCCTAAGGGTTCGCACCGGATCCCGGGAGCCCGTTGGTCAAATTTACCGATCCGTAGCGATCCGGTTGGACTGTGGACCCGGAAGTAAGTCCTCCGCGTTCGTCCCCGCCCCCCCCCCCTCCGCCACCCAGCCAACGCTAAAATCGCTGGACGCCGGGGGCTTGGAACTCGGAGGGGTGCCCGGGACGCGTGCGAAGATCGCCTCTCCGTGCCGCTTCTCACCGCCGGCCAGGGAGCTTAGCGCCAAGCGGCAATGAGAAACGGAGAGGCGCAGGCCGTGTGCAAAGTTCGCATGCTGCCCCTCGCCTCTCTGCTCCGCTTCTCACTGCCACCCAGGGAGTTTAGCGCCGGGGCGCGTGAGAAAGGGAGAGCCGCGGGGCGTGTGCGAAGTTTGCATGCTGCCCCTCACCTCTCCGTTTCTCACGTGCCCCGTCGCTAAGCTCCCTGGCTGCAAAGGCCGCATGGCACAGGGCTTCCCGGTGCTTCCCAGCGCTAAAAGTTTAAAGCGCTGGGGGCAAGGGGGAGCCCGGCGCCCTGCTGCCTTTGGGGCCAGACCGGCCATCGGTAAACTCGCTGGCCGGCCTGGCTGCAAAGGCCGCATGGCGCAGGGCTTCCTGCCGCTTCCCGCCGCTGCCTGGCGCTAAAATCGGTGGTCATCGGGGATGCCCCCTTGCTGCTTCTCGTTGCGCCGGGGACCGTCTCCACCGCCCTTCCACGTTCCACCGCGGACCATTCCCACCGCCTCTTCTGTATACGCCGCTGCTTTGTTGAGGACTTACATTCTTATTTGTAAGTAAATCATTGAATGTTGCTTGTTTATTTAAATGATTTATGTGGCCACCTTACTTGGGATTGGGACTCTGAACTTTTACCGATTAAATTAAAAGAGGAAAATATGTCAGTTTTACCTTATAAATTATTTCAGGGCTTTCCTCTTTGGCAAATTGATTGGTTTTTACGCTGCTACCCCCCCCCCCCCCAATGAATAATAAAACATCTGGCATCCCTCACCTGCATACTATGCTTGCTATCCACTTGCAAGCTTATAAAAGACATGTAAATTTCCAGCACTTCATATCTGTGAATCTGCTTTTAATATCAAAAATAGATTTGGAGTATTTTTTTTACCTTGATACATTATTTGCCTTGTTTTAATTTTATTATACTGTATTGTGCACTATACTATACTATACTATTAATAATATTAATACTATTTTTTTTTTTAAATAATTATGCTGTCCATCTCACTGATGCAGTGACTCTGGGTGGCTTATAGTTTATTATGACTTTATATACATAATCTAACACCTTTCTGATGTTATTTTATTTTTCTTTGCCCAATAAAATATTGTTGCTTGGGATAACACAATTAATTATAAAATCATAAAATATTTATTCAGTGGAAACTATGTTGACCTTTTTCAGGGTAAATTTTCAGAGTATTTTTCTACATATATTTTCTTAAAAATAGACCTTTAAAGGTATATTTATGCATAAGAAATCACTTTTTATCTGGAAATCAGTGGCCCTTGGCTGATGTGAAAAAATGTAAGTTGCATTTGATTAGTACTTGATTGGGAAGTCACTACAAAAGAACAGGCCTATAAGTGGCTAAGCAATTAAAAAAATAAAACAAAACAGTGACAACCACTTCTGTAATGCTGCCAAGTAAACTATAGGGATGTGCCACACACGTCATAAGCAGTGGAGCTCAACTTCACTTACAAGTTTAAGAATGGTAATTGAGGATGTAATTGATACTTAGGATGTTGGCAACAACCTGCATCAACCTTATAGAATATCTTTTTTTACAGTATTTTAGGGAATTTCTATTTTTTAATTGTTTATCAAATATATTTACCACATGAAATGTTATTCCTTTTTGCAAATGTTTTCTTTGAGATGCGATATGTTGCTTTTAAGTGTTCAGACCAGGTTTATAAAGTGGCTGCTTTTCTATGGGCTGCCAGGTTGGTGCATTTTAGTGACCTTTCCTTACATAATTGGTGTTGTCTTTCATACTTTTGGATTTCTATTTTCTGTTTCTGTTACTTAGCAATTGCTAAAACAAATCCCACGTGAAAAAATATTCAAAGCCTTCTTGATTTTAATTGGCACTTTATTTATTCCTGCACATTGTAGTATTTATTCATTTTCATATCTGTTTTTCCACTGTTGTACAAACATAATTCCAGCAGCTGCTAACATTCCTACCCGGTCACATGGCCGGCAAGCCACTCCCACCCGGTCACATGGCCGGCAAGCCACTCCCACCCGGTCACATGGCCGGCAAGCCACTCCCACAAAGTAGGCCACACCCACAGAATATGTTCCAAAAATTTTGAAACCCACCCCTGGAGAGGTGGCTAGATGGGAGGGCTCTCTCAGCAGCTGCCGGGTGAGGATAACTCTCTCTGCCTCTTCTCCCCCCTCCTCAGTGGGGATCGCCGAGAAAGGGACCAGGAAGGTGGTGGCGCTTGACTGCAGTTGCATTTTCAAGCTACCTGAAGTTGAGCCGGCCATCTGGCAATGCAGGTCCAGAGAAGAGCTAGAAGGAGGGGGGCTATTTTCTGGAAAGAAGCTCAACTTCAGGCAGCTTGCAAATGTGCATGCAGTCAAGTGCCACCACCTTCCTTGCCCCTTTCTCAGCGACTCCCACATGGGGTTGGGAAGAAGAGGCAAGGCAGCTTTTTAGAGAGTTATCCTCACCCGGCAGCAGCTGAGAGAGCACTCCCGAATTTGGGGAGTAGCAAGGCTCCAGAATAGCAGCAGCAGCAACAACAATAAGTACAGGAGGAAGGGCTGCCAGGGCGCACGGGGTGGCAGGAAGGGGGGCTGGATGGACGCTGCCTAGAGTGCAAGGCTGCCCAGAGGAGGAGCTGCTGCCGCCTCTGCAAAGTCAGGCCATTTGTGCCGGCAAATATTGATCCAAAAGCGGGAGGTGGTAGATATGCGCATGAGCATGGGGAAAAATTTGTGCGGGAGGTCCATGCATGCATGGAGACCACACATTGCATTATGGGTGCTGGCACCCGGGAGTGTAGGTGTGTGCGTGTTCACGTACTTTTCGCACGCAACACGAAAAAGGTTCGCCATCACTGGTCTAGTCTAATGAGAAGGACCAGCAGAGACATGACAAGTGTTCCAATATTTGAGGGGCTCCTATGAAGACAAAGACAAGTCCATTTATTTTCCAAAGTACCAAAACAAATGCTAGATGGAAACTGACCAGAGAGAAGCAACCTATAACTAAAAAGAAAATTCCTAACGATTACAACAGTCAACCAATGGAATAGCTTATCTTCAGACGTTTTGGATGCTCCATCACTGGAGGCTTCCTAAAAGAGATTTGATGGCCACTTCTGAAATGGTAGAGCAGAGGGTTGGACTAGAGAACCTTTAAGGTCCCTTCCCACTCTATTATTCTGTTATATATTGTATTCATCTTAATTACAGTAATTCTATCCAATAATGGCTATACTAAGAATTTGGTTTTTTAAAATATTTTTATTCATTTACAAACATACAAAATACACACCCAGAAAACCTAGACAAAACCTACATTTACACAATACAGTAGAAACAGGAACTTCCTGTTCTTTCAAATAGCAATTACAAATCAATACAATTCTCCTTATGTTATTTCTTCTTCTAGTATATTTCATTTGAATTTCATCCTTTTTATCCTTATTTTACTCATCTATCTGCTATATTGGGTGATTACCTCTAATAAATTTAAGTGTGTGTGTGTGTGTGAGAGAGAGAGAGAATTCTTAACTACTATTTTTGGGACTTATTGACTTATTTCATTGATCCTTGTTTCTTTCCTCCATCCATCCATTTTTCCCATATCTGGTAATATTCTGTTTCTTCTTTTCCCTGGTTTTCTTTTGTCAATTGGTCCATTTGGGCACAGTCCATAACCATTCTTATTATTTCATCTTCACTTGGTATTAATTTATTTTTCCATTTCTGAGCAAAGGCAATCCTCGCTGTCATAATTATGTGTAAAATTAAATACTGGATTTCTTTTTTATATTTCGCAGTCATTATTCCTAGTAGAAAGACTTCTGGTTTTCAATTTATTTTGACTCCTGTTATTGACTCTAGCCAATTTTTAATTCTTTTCGAATACTTTTTAGCCTCCTCACATGTCCACCATACGTGATAATATGTTCCGTGTGTTGATTCACACTTATAATATTTTGGGGAGGTATTTGCTGTGATTTTTTGCTAACCTTACTGATGCCAGGTGCCATCTGTAAAATATTTTATATTGGTTTTCCTTCTATGCAACCAATAGTGTCATTTATAAATCCCCACCCCAAATTTATCTAACTCAATATTGAACCCAAAGTTCTGTGCCAATTTTACCATTTGTTCTTTCACAAATTTCTTCTTCTATTTTATACTTCAGGAGAAATTTATATATTCTCCCTATCATCTTTGTTTCTGAGTTTTGGATTATTTTATCTAATTTGTGTGGTTCCATTTCGATGCCGTATAATTTAGTATCATTATTGTGTTTAGTTTTGATTTGCAAGTAGGTTAGCCAGTCAACTTTCATGTTTTGTTCTGCCAATTCTTTGATTGTTTTTAAATCTCCCTGTCCCTTAATTAAGACTTTGTATCTTAACACTTTATTCACATCTGTAAAATTTGGGTTCGTCTTCCTTTCTGTCGGGGATAGCCAATTTGGGATTTTCACATAGTGTTGTTGTTGTTTTTTAAAAAATTGAGCCAGTTGTGCAATAACTCATTTCTAATTAGATGCTTTTGCAAGTATTTGTGCATTTTATTTTTATCATCCCATAGGAACGTATGCAAACCTACCTGTAGATCATGGCCTTCTAAAGTCAAGATTCTTTTATTCTTTAACTCTATCCAGTCCTTCACCCATGCTGTTGTTACTGCAAATGCGTATACCTCCCAATTTGGTAATGCTAGGCCTCCTCCCTCCTTCCTATCTTGCATTGACCTTAGTTTAATCCTCGCTTTTGTCCTTGCTAGATGAACCTAGCAGTTACTTTGTTTAATTCCTGAAAGAAAGTTTTACCCAGATTAATAGATGCGGCTCGCAACAAAAATAAAATTATTGGTAAAATATTCATTTTAACTGTGGCTATACGTTCCATTAGTGACAGCTGAATATTTTTCCAGCTTTCTAAATCTTTATTTGCATCACTAGTTTATTATAATTATCGTCTTTAATTGTAGAACATTTTGCCGACACCCAGATTCCCAAGTATTTCACTTTCTTCGTTATTTGTATTTTAGTTAATAACTCCAATTCCTCTTCTTACTGTTTTGTCATGTTCTTTTTTTTAAAAAAAAACTTTTTATTTTTAACATAAAAACAAGTAAAAAACATTATTCATCTTGTGCTTTGTACAACATGTCGTTCGGGCAAACGTTTTGTGCATCGGTACTTAAAATTGCAAACATATTTATCAATTTTCCTTTCATTACATATATATCACCTTATTTTCCACATAATAGCATTATTTATCCAGTCTTTTTCCATAGTTATTCAATATATAAAAAATATATTTAAAAAAAATTCCCCATAAATTCTTGTTTTATAGCATTACTCTCAATTATCTCTAGAAGCCACTTTACTATTATAAAATACATACTCATAATGTTTTCTCCTTTTAAAACCAAAAATTTATCCAAATTTTCCATTATCTATGTGTCTCAATGTTAATCTAGTTGTACACTGTGTCTTTCTAGACTCTGAGTGACCTCATCTCAATTTGTTATGGTATCTAACAATCCTAGAAAATAATTTCTATACTTAGGAATTCTTTTTTTTTTTTACATTATATCCCTTAGGTTTTTCTTTTTCCCAACCATTGGTAAAACATATTCCATATTTCATAAAATTGTTCATTCTACTGCTCTCTAATTTCAAATGTTAATCTGCTCATTTCTGCACATTCCATAACCTTACGAATAACTTCCTCTTGTGAAGGTAATTTCTCATTTCTCCAGTTTTTTTGCAAATACAATTCTAGCTGCTGTTAAAATATTCGCAATCAAATAATTCAAGTTTTTGTCAAATACTTCTGATGTAATTCCAAGTAGGAAAAGTTCAGGTTTAAAGTCTATGTGCTTATGTGTCATTTTCTCCAATCATATGTGAATCATAGTCCAATAACTTTTAGCCTCCGAACAAGTCTACCACATATGGTAATAAGAGCCAGGCGTCTGATGACATTTCCAACATTTTTCGGATTTATTCTTGTTCGTTCTTGCAATTCTTGCTGGTGATAAGTGCTACCTGTAAAACATCTTATACAAGTTCTCTTTATAAGCAGTTGACATTGTCATTTTATAATTTTACGTCCACAATTTTTTCCACTTATCTAAATCAATCCCATGCCCAAATTTCCCCCCCCCCAGGTTATCATAGTTTCTTTCACTTGCTCTTCCTGAAGTTTAAACTCTAATAAGTAGGCATAAAGTTTTTAAATTACTTTTTCATAAACGCCTGTTAAAATTTTATCTAATTCCGTCATTTTATCATAGACCCCTCCCTTTTTTTGATCCTCCTTATATCTAGAATATATTTGCATATATGTATACCAATTCATGTCCATTCCTTCTTGTTTTAATTCCTGGATAGTCCCTTAGACCGATATGCTCCCACAGAGAGGGCCTTCTCAGGGTGCCGTCGGCCGGACAATGCCGACTGGCGACACCCAGGGGAAGGGCCTTCTCTGTGGCGGGCCCTGCCCTGTGGAACGACCTACCCCCTGAACTCTGTACCATCTCCGACCTCCGCCTCTTCCACCAGTGTTTAAAGACACATTTGTTCCATTCAGCCGGCCTAGCATAACCTCCACAAATGACTAGTTTAGACAGTTTTAAATTTGGGGATTTTAATTTGTTTTTAGCACAGGATGGGTATTAAATAAGTTTTTAAATTTTTTACTTGATTTTGTATTGTATTTTAAATTCCTGTGTGCCGCCCTGAGTCCTTTTGGAGAAGGGCGGGGTATAAATTTAATAAAATAAATAAAAATAAAGAATAATAATAATAATAATTTTAATAATAATTTTAATACTTATAAACCGTTCCCTCTCCCCATGGGGACTCGGGGCGGTGCACAGGTAGAATAAAAACAATAAAAAATATACAAACAGTTCTAAAACCAAATTAAACTTAACCTGTGCTAAAATTCCCATAAAACTAACTATGCTAAAAGCTACCCAATAAAAACCCCAAGACAGGGAGACTATCCCAGGCCGGCCAGACAGAAAAAGTGAGTTTTCAATTTAAGACAGAAGGAGCGGAGGTCCGTGGTCGTTCTAATATCGGGGGGAAGGTCGTTCCAATATGATAAATGTATGTAAGAGTAGTAAGTATATTGTTCTTTACTGGGGTTTCTTTCTCTCCAAACATCTTTTAAATTCATTTCATCTTAGTCTGATAGACTAAGACTGTGCGACCAATCTGATAACGGACTTTTTCCCTCCTACCCCCCCCCCCTTAAGGTCACCTATTGCACTTTATTATTCACCTGTCACTTTATTGCTGCTCCCCTGGACTCTTAGCAGACTTGCTATTATCCCCCCGGACCTAAACGACCATCGGGGGTTCCAAATGTACTCTAGGCGCGATCTCCTTTGCCTGCGGGAGTCTCCCCTCTCGCAGGCCTGGCCCCCCTATCTAACACGGGCCCACCTCGAGGATGGGCTAATTGCTCCTGAGAGGTGGGCGAAGCGCAGACTAAGGGGGTTTTTATATAAACATTTTATTTGACTTTTAGGGGGTTCCAGGAGGGGGGGAGGGAGAGTCAGGTGGGGGTACGCCAAATGAAAGGGCCGGCAGGAAGCGGAAGTAGAGAAACGGAGGAGGGGGAAGGGGGGGTAGTTTCCACTGAGGTATTTTCCATCAATACGGTCTTGGGGAGGGGCAGGGGCGGTGGGAAGGGGGGCGGACATTACCAGCTGGAGGACCGTGGCCGCTGGTTACGGGTGGTCATGCGCTCCAGCTCCCCCTGTCCCCATCGCAGACTAGGTGGGCAAGAACCACAGACCCGGGGCCCTAGGCTGATGCTATGCAACGCCAGGTCCGTGGTACAAAAATCCCCCCTCATCCATGACCTTGTGTCAGAGGGGGACCCGGACCTGGTGGGCATTACGGAAACCTGGTTGGGCCACGAGGGAGGACATTCCCTCGTAGAAATGTGCCCACCAGGATACCGAGCCTTCCATCAGCCTAGGGCCCTAGGGAGGGGTGGGGGAGTGGCGATTATGGTTAGGGAAGGTCTTGAGCTAAAGGAGACCACGATTCCTCAGACGACCGGGTGCGAGTCCCTCCTTGTGAGGTGGGGCCTAGGGAGGCAGTTGGGCGTGTTAGTTGTATACCTGGCTCCTCGCTATGCAACAACAGCCCTGCCCGAGCTCCTAGAGGTGATAGCCAAGGCGGCGGTTGAGACCCCCAGACTTTTAGTCATGGGGGACTTTAACCTGCCGTCAGCGGGCGAAACCTCTGGGGTAGCTCGGGAGTTCATGGCTTCCATGACAGCCATGGACCTGACCCAAGTAGTTGTAGGCCCTACCCACGAGGGCGGACACACCCTGGATCTAATCTTCGTCTCGGGACAGTGGAGTAGTGATCTGGGAATAGGAGATTTAGTCATCACACCCCTGTCATGGACAGATCACGCTCTCCTTCGGCTCGACTTTCCGATCGCCGCACCTCACTGCGGGGAGGCGGAACCGGAGATTCCTATATGGTTCCGCCCCAGGCTCCTGATGGACCCAATAAGGTTCCAAAGGGAGCTTGGGCCAATTCCTGTGGACTTGCCCCGCGACTCGACTGAGGACCTAGTGGCCGCATGGTTAAGTGCGGCCACGGGGGCCTTGGACCGAGTCGCGCCCTTGCGGCCTCTCTTGCGGCGACAAACCACCTGGGCTCCTTGGTTTACCGAGGGGCTTAGGGAGATGAAGCGCCACAAGAGACGCCTAGAGAGTAGATGGAGATCTTCTCACTCCGAAGCCGACCGAACACTAGTGAGAGACCATATTAGGACTGACTTAGTGGCGATAAGAGTGGCCAAATGTGAGTATTGTGCCACTCGTATTGCATCCGCAGATAACCGCCCTGCCGCCCTGTTTGGGGTGACCCGCTCCCTCCTTCAACAGAGGCCGCGGGAAGCCCCTCTACAGGGTCGAGCAGGGGAATTTGGGATTTATCTGCAGGAGAAAATCACTCGGATTCGGAACGAGCTACCCTCCATCGACAGTGGTCCAGTCGAGCGGGCCGAGGCTGTTCTTGTGACACGATCTTGGGAGGAGTTTGATTTTGTTACCACCGAGGATATGGACAAGTTGTCAAAGAGACTTAGGGCTACCACATGTTTATTGGACCCGTGTCCCTCCTGGCTTGTACTGGCATCCTGGGAGACGACACGAGGCTGGCTCCAGGGCATTGTCAATGCATCTTTGAGTGAGGGGTCCTTGCCTACCGTCTTGAAAGAGGCGGTAGTAAGCCCCTCCTCAAGAAGCCGTCCCTGGATCCAGCATTATTAGAGAACTATCGTCCCGTCTCCAACCTCCACTGTTTAGTGAAGGTTGTTGAGAGTGTGATGGTTCAACAGTTTCCGCGACACTTGGAGGAAGTTGATTATCTAGACCCGCGCCAGTCCGGCTTTCGACCCGGGCACAGCACCGAGACGGCATTGGTCGCGTTGGTTGATGATCTCTGGAGGGCGCGGGATAGAGGATATTCCTCTATCCTAGTCCTATTAGACCTCTCAGCAGCTTTTGATACCATCGACCATGGTATCCTATTGCACCGACTGGGGGGGTCGGGGTTGGGAGGCACTGTTTTGCGGTGGTTCTCGTCCTACCGCTCTGGTCGATCGCAATATGTGTTGGCAGGGGGGCAGAGGTCGGCCTCGAGGCCCCTCATATGTGGGGTTCCTCAGGGGTTGGTCCTCTCGCCCCTACTGTTCAACACATATATGAAGCCGCTGGGTGAGATCATCCGTGGTTTTGGGGTGGGATATCATCTGTACGCTGATGATACTCAGTTGTACATATCCACCCCAGACCACCCCAACGATGCCGTCAAGGTTATGTCCCGGTGCTTGGAGGCCGTACGGATCTGGATGGGTAGTAACAAACTCAAGCTCAACCCGTCCAAGACTGAGTGGCTGTGGCTTCTGGCGCCCCGGTTCAGCCAGATTATTCCAACTCTGGCCATTGGGGGCGAAACACCGGCCCCCGTGGAGAGGGCGCGCAATTTGGGTGTCCTCCTGGACTCCCGGCTGTCTAGGGAAGATCATGTGGCAGCCGTGGCCAGGGGGGCCTTTCATCAGGTACGCCTGATGCGCCAATTGCGCCCCTTACTGGACCGGGGTGCCTTACGCACAGTCACTCAAGCACTCGTCACCTCTCGACTCGACTACTGTAATGCTCTCTACATGGGGCTCCCCTTGAGGTGCACCCGAAAGCTGCAGCTAGTCCAGAACGCAGCCGCGCGGGTGATTATGGGAGCGTCTAGACACTCCCACATAACACCTATCCTGCGCGAGCTGCACTGGCTTCCTGTGGTCTTTCGGGTGCGCTTCAAGGTTTTAACGACCATCTTTAAAGCGCTCCATGGCTCGGGGCCTAGTTACATGCGAGACCGCCTCCTGCCCCATACATCCCTCAGACCGATACGCTCCCACAGAGAGGGCCTCCTCAGGGTGCCGTCAGCTGGACAATGCCGGCTGGCGACACCCAGGGGAAGAGCCTTCTCTGTGGCAGGACCAGCCCTTTGGAACGACCTACCCCCTGAACTCCGCACCATCTCTGACCTCCGCCTCTTCCGCAAGTGTCCGAAGACACACCTATTCCATCTAGCCGGCCTAGCGTAACCTCCATTACTGACTCCTAGATAGTTTTAAATTTGGGATTTTTAATTCGGTTTTAGCACAGGTTTTTTATTAGAATATGTTTTTTAAATTTTTATTATGTTTTTTGTATGTATTTTAACATTCCTGTGCGCCGCCCTGGGTCCGCTTGGAGAAGGGCGGGGTATAAATATAATAAATAAATAATAAATAAAATAAATAATCTGTCATCTTAAAAAGGGACTTCGGTAATATTTTTCTATTAATTTTAGATGTCCTAGTTGCTTTGTAATCTCTAATTTGGTTTGAAATTCCGTTGAAGTCTCCTATCATACAAATATCAACATATTCTAGATCCAGAATCTTTCCATGTAATTTCCTGAAGAATTCATCCTGCTTCTCCACAGTCCCTCAGACAACCGGGTGTGAATCTCTCTACGTGAGATGGGGCCTAGGGAGGCAGTTGGGCGTGTTAGTTGTATACCTGGCTCCTCGCTATGCAACAACAGCCCTGCCCGAGCTCCTAGAGGTGATAGCCGAGGCGGCAGTTGAGACCCCCAGACTGGTAGTCATGGGGGACTTTAACTTGCCGTCGGCAGGCGAAGCCTCTGGAGCAGCTCGGGAGTTCATGGCCTCCATGACGGCCATGGACCTGACCCAGGTAGTTTTAGGCCCCACTCACGAGGGAGGAAACACACTGGATTTCATCTTTGTCTCGGGACAGTGGAGTTGTGATCTGGGAATAGGGGACCTAGCCATCACTCCCTTGTCATGGACAGATCACGCTCTCCTTCGGCTGGACTTTCCAATCGCTACACCTCACCGCGGGGAGGCGGAACCGGATATTCCTATATGGTTCCGCCCCAGGCTTCTAATGGACCCGGAAAGGTTCCAGAGGGAGCTTGGGCCAATTCCTGTGACCCTGCCCCGCGACTCGACTGAGGACCTAGTGGCCGCATGGTTAAGTGCGGCCGCGGGGGCCTTGGACCGAGTCGCGCCCTTGCGGCCTCTCTTGCGGCGGCGAATCACCCAGGCTCCTTGGTTTACCGAGGAGCTTCGGGGGATGAAACGCCACAAGAGATGCCTAGAGAGCAGATGGAGATCCTCTCGCTCCGAAGCCGACCGAACACTAGTGAGAACCCATATTAGGGCTTACTTAGTGGCGATAAGGGTGGCCAAACGTGAGTATTGTGCCACCCTTATTGCATCCGCAGATAACCGCCCTGCCGCCCTGTTTGGGGTGACCCGCTCCCTCCTTCATCAGAGGCCGCGGGAAGCCCCTCTGCAAGGGCGAGCAGAGGAATTTGGGATTTATCTGCAGGAGAAAATCACTCGGATTCGGAATGAGCTACCCTCCATCGACAGTCGTCCTGTGGGACTGTCCGAGACTAGTCTTGAGGTTCCTTCTTGGGAGGAGTTTGACTTTGTTACCACCGAGGATATGGACAGGTTGTCAAGGAAACTTAGGGCGACCACATGTTTATTGGACCCGTGTCCCTCCTGGCTTGTACTGGCATCCTGGGAGACGACACGAGGCTGGCTCCAGGGCATTGTCAACGCATCTTTGAGTGAGGGGTCCTTGCCTGCCGTCTTGAAAGAGGCGGTAGTGAGGCCCCTCCTCAAGAAGCTGTCCCTGGACCCAGCTTTATTAGAGAACTATCGTCCGGTCTCCAACCTTCACTTTTTGGTGAAGGTTGTCGAGAGTGTGGTAGCCCAACAGTTTCCGCGACACCTGGAGGAAGTTGATTATCTAGACCCGCGCCAGTCCGGCTTCCGGCCCGGTCACAGCACCGAGACGGCATTGGTCGCGTTGGTTGATGATCTCTGGAGGGCGCGGGATAGAGGTTATTCCTCTATCCTAGTCCTATTAGACCTCTCGGCGGCTTTTGATACCATCGACCATGGTATCCTATTGCACCGACTGGGGGGGTTGGGGTTGGGAGGCACCGTTTTGCGGTGGTTCTCATCCTACCTCTCTGGTCGGTCGCAATATGTGTTGACGGGAGGGCAGAGGTCGACCTCGAGGCCTCTCTTATGTGGGGTTCCTCAGGGGTCGGTCCTCTCGCCCCTCCTTTTCAATACATATATGAAGCCGCTGGGTGAGATCATCCGTGGTTTTGGGGTGGAGTACCATCTGTACGCTGATGACACCCAGCTGTACATATCCACCCCAAACCACCCCAACGATGCCGCCGAAGTGCTGTCCCGGTGTTTGGAGGCCGTACGGATCTGGATGGGTGGTAACAAACTCAAGCTCAACCCTGCCAAGACTGAGTGGCTGTGGTTTCCGGCACCCCGGTTCAGCCAGATTACACCAACTCTGGCCATTGGGGGCGAAACACTGGCCCCCGTGGAGAGGGCGCGCAATTTGGGTGTCCTCCTGGATTCCCGGCTGTCCATGGAGGACCATGTGGCGGCCGTGGCCAGGGGGGCGTTTCATCAGGTACGCCTGATGCGCCAATTGCGCCCCTTACTGGACCGGGCTGCCCTTCGCACAGTCACTCAAGCTCTCGTGACGTCCCGACTCGACTACTGTAATGCTCTCTACATGGGGCTTCCCTTGAGGTGCACTCGAAAGCTACAGCTAGTCCAAAACGCAGCCGCGCGGGTGATTATGGGAGCCACTAGATGCTCCCACATAACACCGATCCTGCGCGAGCTGCATTGGCTTCCTGTGGTTTTTCGAGTGCGCTTCAAGGTTTTGACAACTATCTTTAAAGCGCTCCATGGCTCGGGGCCTTGTTATATGCGAGACCGCCTCCTGCCCCATACATCCCTTAGACCGATACGCTCCCACAGAGAGGGCCTTCTCAGGGTGCCGTCGGCCGGACAATGCCGACTGGCGACACCCAGGGGAAGAGCCTTCTCTGTGGCGGGCCCAGCCCTTTGGAATGACCTACCCCCTGAATTACGTACCATCACCGACCTCCGCCTTTTCCGCCAATGTCTTAAGACATATTTGTTTCAACAAGCCGGCCTAGCCTAACCTCCCATGGGGACTTTTAGGTAGTTTTAAATTGGGTTTTTAAAATTTGGTTTTAGCGCAGGATAGGTTATTTAATAGTTTTTTAAATTATATTTATTGTATTTTGTATGTTTTTAAATTTTCCTGTGCGCCGCCCTGGGTCCTTCTTGGAGAAGGGCGGGATATAAATTTAAATAAATAAAATAAATAAAATAAATAAAGGTGCATAGATTGCTATTAAAAGGTTTTTTTTTTGGTTATCCATGATTTCCACCATCAAGATCCTTCCATCTTCATCTGCATAAATTTGTTTAGTTGGTATTTTAACTTTGATATACATAACCACATTTCTTTTTTCAGAATCTGCCAATAAAGTAAAAAATTTCCCAAGTTTGGGTTGGTTTAACAAATGCACATCTTTCCTTCAACTGTGTACTTCTTGTAAACAAATAATTTGTGTTCTTAATTTTCCTAATTTATGGAATGTTTTCCTTCTTTTAATTGGGGAGTTAAGTCCATTTATATTAACTGTAGATATTGTATTTTCTTCCATATTTTATGTTTTATATAGGGGTTTTATAGCTCTAGATGATCTTATTTCTCTCTTTTCTCTGGTTTCTAATCCTGGTAGAGCCAATCTTTCTGTGGCCACTCCACCTACAGCACCCTCTAGTGGCTCTTCTAGCCTTGTTGACAATGGATCATCTTTATCAGTCTTCTCCAAAGCACCATTAACATGCTTTCTGTAGAAGTCTTCTGCTTTTTCTAAAGTGTCTAGTCTGTATCTCTGTCCTTCCCAGGTGAATATTAAGCCTTCCGGTATGAGCCATCTAAACTGGACACCTTTTCTTATCAAAATTTTGGCCGTTATCTGCACGATAAAATCGATCAGATTCGGGACGGGTTGGCCTCCGACTGGACTAGTTCAGACGGGCTGACGGAGGCAGGTCTTGAGAATGTCATCTGGGAGGAGTTTGACCCTTTGATTCCTGAGAACATGGACAGGGTGCTGGGGCAGCTGAACGCCACCACATGTTTATTGGACCCGTGTCCCTCCTGGTTGGTACTGGCCTCCTGGGAGGTCACACGAGGCTGGCTCCAGGGAATTATCAACGCTTTTTTGAGGGGTTTCTGCCGGCCGCCTTGAAAAAGGCGGTGGTGAGGCCCCTCCTCAAGAAGCCCTCTCTGGATCTGGCTGTTTTGGCCAACTATCGTCCTGTCTCCAACCTTCATTTTATCGCGAAGGTTGTTGAGAGTGTGGTGGCACAACAACTCCCTTGGCACCTGGATGAAGCTGTCTATCTGGACTCGCGCCAGTCCGGCTTTCGGCCTGGGTACAGCATGGAGATGGCATTGGTCGCGTTGGTTGATGATCTCTGGAGGGTCCGGGATAAAAGTTGTTCATCTATCCTGGTCCTGTTAGATCTCTCAGCGGCTTTTGATACCATCGACCATGGTATCATGCTGCACCGGTTGAGGGGGTTGGGGTGGGGGGCACCGTTTTACGGTGGTTCTCCTATCTCTCTGACCGGTCGCAGTTTGTGTTGGCAGGGGAACAGAGGTCAACGTCTGGGGGCCTCACTTGTGGGGTCCCATAGAGGTCGGTCCTCTCGCCCGTCCTGTTCAACATTTATATGAAGCCGTTGGGTGAGATCATCCGTGGTTTTGCGGTGGAGTTTTCTGACAGTTAGAACAATTAACCTCTGGAACAGCTTGCCTCCAAAAGTTGCGAATGCCCCAACCCTGGAAGTCTTTAAAAAGATGTTGGATAGCCATTTGTCTGAAATGGTATAAGGTTCCTGCCCACGCAGGGGGTTGGACTAGAAGACCTACAAGGTCCCTTCCAACTCTGCTATTGTATTGTATTGTATTACCTACTGTATTTCTTCCTCTCTCTATATTCCTCTACCTAAATAAATATCCCTCCCCTCCCCAGACCCCCCCCCCCACAGTCAACCTCCTCCAGGCCCCCCTCCCTCCCTCCCTCCCTCGTGCCTAACACAGTGGTGGGCAAAATCATTAGTCTCTTTGTCCCTCTGTTCCTCCCTCCCTCTCTGTCTTTCTCTGTCATTCTCTCTGTCTGTCTATCTCTCTCTCTCTCCTTCCTCCTCCATCTCTGTCACTCTGTTTGTGTATGATTGCCTGTCTATCTTTCCCTCACTCATTCTCCCTGTGTGTCTGTCTCTCTCCCCTCCCTTTCTCTCTGTCACTGTGTCTGTGCCTGTCAATTTCTCTCATTCATTATCTCTCCCTCCCTCTCTGTCTCTGTCTCTCTGTGTATGTCAGTCTCCCCCCACCCCCCAAGCAGCGGAAAGGCCGGCATGTCGGCTGGGGAGGCTAGGGCTGCCTCCTCCTGCAGTGAGCATGGCCGTCCGGGCGCCAGCACCGCGCTGCCGCTGCCACAACCGAGCCCCGCGACATGCAGCCCCCGCCGCCCGAGGCTGCCCGGCAGGCGCACCGGGCAGGACAGCCGGCCATGCCCCCACCAGCTCCCCAACGGCTTCGGAAAGTGCACCTCGGTGGCCATCGGAGAGAGCCGGTGGAGACGTGCCCGGCTGCCCTGCCCAGGCGACCCCGGACGGCAGGCGACCCCGGACGGCGACCCCGGACGGCAGGAGCTGTGCGCCGCAGGGCCTGGGGGCAACAGCACCAGCACCAGCCGCCGGCAGAGGCCACCGAGGCGCACCCCCCAGAGCCGCCCGCCACACGGGGCCGACAGGGAGGCCCACCCACCCGCCCGCCTGTTCACTGAGAGAGGAGGCAGCCAGTGCACTTTCAAAGCTGCCCGCCACACGTCCTACACTTCTGATCCTGTGGCCCTGCGTGCGTGCGTGTGTGTGCGTGCGCGTGTGTGTGTAAGAGAGCGGCTGCAGGCAGACAGGGAGGCGCATGCATTGCTTTCCACATTGTCCCTGGCAACGTTCCTTCGCAAAGCGGTTTTCTGTGTCCATGATGTATCAGCCGGATGGGAGGAGTTACAGGGCGTTTAAAATATTTTCAGTGAGTACCTTTTACTTGTGCGCACCTTGCACACGATACACGTGTGCTAGGCACAAAATGAGTAGCTATTCTATTATCGGAAGTCCTTGGCTACATTGTGTCAAAATTTGAGGCAGATCGGTTCAGTAGTTTTTGAGATTAGTGGATTCGTACAAAGTATTTTACATTTTTATTTATATAGATAAATTCACCTTGAAGCGATCTCTCTGGAAAGTAGTAATTTTAAAAAGAAAAAAAGCTCTCACCAAACGTCATGTTGATTCTTTGTTTCGCTTTCTCGGGCAGTCAGCTGCTTGGTCCACCCACTGGAAGTGGGGAGGCACTTAAGCAATGGATTGCTGGGGGTTCTCCTTTGACTCCAGAGAAATGGCGGGTGTCTCTGGAATCTCCAGGAATTCCCCTCTCTCGCACCGCCACTACGGGGCAACTGGGTCTATTTTTAGACCGATCCAAAGCTCAAGGATTGGAGATGTTCTGGAGCCCCGGAAAACCCCCGTGTTGCGTCGATGCCACGCCGAGGAAGTCTCCATTTTCTGTCATATTCTTAATTATTAATTTTGTTTAGCTTTTATTAATTTTTAATCCTGCCACTGCCATACAAATTAATTTCAAACTGGATTCTAGTCGATCCTCTAAAACAAATACTAAGTCATCGGCATAGGCTTGGGTTTTATATTTTACATTTTTAAGTCTTAAACCTTTTTTTCCCTGGTCCTTCCTAATTTCATTTAATAATATTTCTAGAGTTAGTATACTAAAAATTTGTATTGACCCAAGTCAACAAGAGAATTTCATGGTTGAATGCAAATGTGAACTTGGATCTCCGCAAACTTTAATGTGTCAAATAACTCATAATTAATCTAAGGTTATTTTAGCATTGTGTCATATTTTCTTTTTACCTTTAATGTATATGGTTTTCTTTTACTTTTTTACATCTTCTCCAACCATTTTATAAACAATTTCTTTGAATCTTACAGGCAAAGAGGATGCCAATAAGAGAACTCCGGACGACTGAGAATAACAAGCAATGTTATAAAGGAAAGTCAATCAAGCCAGAAATCAAACTTTTCAAATTCCTTCAGAAAACCCCAAACTTCTCCTCCTTCCCCAGCAGGTGATCAAGAAGAGATTTCCAACTGAAAAAAGTAGAGTATGCAGAACAAAAGGATACATTATAGGTAGTTCTCTGCAGCAACCCCATGGTCACATGATTTATTTTTGAATCCTTGGAAGCTGACTCACATTTATGACAGTTGCCCTGTTCTAGGATCCCCTTTTGCAGTTCCACAGACATGTCTATTGTGAGCAAAGTGCGTATTTCAAATCACAACTGAGTGTGCACGAAATGATTCACACTGGGGAAAAGCAATACTAATGTGGCCAAAGCTTTAATCAAAACAGCTTCCTTTTTGTTCATTGAAGGACCCACCTAGGAGAGGAGCCCTACATGTGCTCCCAATGAAGTGAGCATGGCAACTTGGTGATACATTAGAGAACTCACACCAGGGAGAAACCCTTTGAATGTGCTGACTGTGGGAAAAGTTTCAGTCAAAACAACAGTCTAGTAATATACTAGAGGATGCACAGAAAAAAGAAATCATATGAGTGTTCTGATTGTGGGAAATGTTTCACTGTCAATTCTAAGTTGGTGATACACCAGAAGACTCACACAGGAGAGAAACCCTTTGAATGTCCTATGTGTGGGAAAGATTTCAGTAAAAATTCTAGCTTGGTGATCCACCAAAGGACTCACACAGGAGAGAAACCCTTTGAATGTCCTATTTGTGGGAAATGTTTCAGTGACAATTCTAGATTGGTGATACACCAGAGGACACACACAGGAGAGAAACCCTTTGAATGTCCTATCTGTGGGAAAGATTTCAGTAAAAAATATAGCTTGGTGATACACCAGAGGACTCACACAGGAGAGAAACCCTTTCAATGTCCTATCTGTGGGAAAGGTTTAAGTCGGAATTCCTACCTAGTGATCCACCAGAGGACTCACACAGGAGAAAAACCCTTTGAATGTCCTATTTGTGGGAAATGTTTCAGTGACAATTCTACGTTGGTGATACACCAGAGGACTCACACAGGAGAAAAACACTTTGAATGTCCTATCTGTGGGAAAGATTTCAGTAAAAATTCTAGCTTGGTGATACACCATAGGACTCATACAGGGGAGAAACCTTTCAAATGTCCTATCTGTGGGAACGGTTTCAGTCAGAAAGCCCACCTAGTGATACACCAGAGGACTCACACAGGGGAGAAACCCTTTGAATGTCCTGACTGTGGGAAAAGTTTCAATCTGAATTCCCACCTAGTGATACACAAAAGGACTCACACAGGAGAGAAACCCTTTGAATGTCCTGACTGTGGGAAAAGTTTCAGTCAGAATTCCCACCTAGTAATACACCAGAGGACTCACACAGGAGAGAAAATCTTTCAATGTCCCGACTGTGGGAAAGGTTTCAGTCAGAATTCCCACCTGGTGATACACCAGAGGACTCACACAGGAGAGAAACCGTTTGAATGTCCTGACTGTGGGAAAAGTTTCAGTCAGAATTCCTACCTAGTAATACACCAGAGGTCTCACACAGGAGAGAAACCCTTTCAGTGTCCTGACTGTGGGAAAGGTTTCAGTCAGAATTCCCACCTGATGACACACCAGAGGACTCACACGGGAGAGAAACCGTATAAGTGTCCTGTTTGTGGCAAAAGTTACAGTTTCAATTCCAACATGATAATGCACCAGAGGACTCACACAGGAGAGAAACCCTTTGAATGTCCTGATTGTAGGAAAAGTTTCAGTCAGAAATGCCATCTGATGATACACCTGAGGACTCACACAGGAGAGAAACCATGTAAGTGTCCTCTTTGTGGCAAAAGTTACAGTTGCAATTCCAACATGATAATACACCAGAGGACTCACACAGGAGAGAAACCCTTTGATTGTCCTGATTGTGGGAAACGTTTCAGTCAGAAATCCCACCTGATGTTACACCAGAGGACTCACACAGGAGAGAAACCCTTTGAATGTCCTATCTGTGGGAAAGGTTTCAGTCAGAATTCACACCTGATGACACACCAGAGGACTCACACAAGAGAGAAACCATATAAGTGTCCTGTTTGTGGCAAATGTTACAGTTGCAATTCCAACATGATGATACATCAGAGGACTCACACAGGAGAGAAATCCTTTGAATGTCCTGATTGTGGGAAAGGTTTCAGTCAGAAATCCCGCCTGAATTTACACCAGAGGACTCACACAAGAGAGAAACTATGAAAGTGTCCTATTTGTGGCAAAAGTTATAGTCACAATTCCAACCTGCTGAAACACTGAAGGATTCATACAGCAGGGAAATTATATCAGTGTCCATATTGTGGTGAAAGTTTCATTAAAAAATTTCAGCTCATGAGTCACCAGAAGACACACACAGGAAACAAACCCTTTGAATGTCCTGATTGTGAAAAACGTTTCAGTCAGAATTCCAATATGGTGTTACACCAGAGGACTCACAGGAGAGGAAACAGTTTGAATGCCCTGACTGTGGGAAAAATTCATTAGAAATGTCCATTCGCGAGACACCAGAGGATATGCACAGAAGAGAAACCCTTCGGATATCCTGATGGTGGGAAAAGTTTCCGTTTCAATTCAATCCTGGTGAAACAACCAGAGGACTCACATGGAAGAAAGGTTTCCAAAGTCCAGTCTGTTGATGTTACTTCAGGTATAAATCTTCCCTTATTGCACAGGGAATGGGTGGAAGCTTGTTAAAATAAGGGCCAACCAAGAAGTAAAGAAATTGTCAGTAAGAGCAATGAATCAATGCAATAGTTTGCGTCCAGGGGTGCTCCATCACTGGAGGTTTTCAAGCATAGGTTGGATAACCATTTAAGTGGGGTGGTATTAAGCTCCTGTCTTGAGCAGCAAGTTGGACTAGAAGACCTCCAGGACCTCTTCCAAGACTCTAATGCTAGGTTTCGAGGAGGATTAGAAATAGAGCAGCCCATGAACTTGCTAGTCGTAAAGTGGCTTTAAAAAAAGTTATTTGGAAAATTAAATTACAAATTCAAAAAAAAAGAAAATTTTACAAACAAAACAACAGACACAACATTTAAATAGAAGGGAAAAGGGGGATCAAGAAGACAAAAATAGAGTTATATATATTATCCACCCCGTTGAGTATTTAAGAATAAATTGGAACAATGTTAGTTTCCCCTCCCTGCAAACCAAAATTAAAAAAGTAGTTAACAAATGAACCAACAGCAAAGTTAAAACATTAAAGCATTGACAAAATTTTGCATTTAATTTGTATAACATCCAGAATGGCTTTTTATTTACCACAAGTCACAAGTTACCACTCCTTTGAGACAACTGTGTTGGCAGGGGGGCAGAGGTCGACCGCGAGACCCCTCACATGTGGGGTGCCTCAGGGGTCGGTCCTCTCGCCCCTCCTGTTCAACACATATATGAAGCCGCTGGGTCAGATCATCTGTGGTTTTGGGGTAGAATACCATCTATACGCTGATGACACCCAGCTGTATATATCTACCCCAGACCACCCCAACGATGCCGTAGCGGTGATGTGCCAGTGCCTGGAAGCCGTGCGGATCTGGATGGGAAGTAACGGACTCAAGCTAAACCCGACCAAGACCGAGTGGCTGTGGTTTCCGGCGGCCCGGTTCAACCAGCTTACTCCATCGCTGGCCATAGGGGGCGAACATCTTGCCCCTGTGGATGGGGCGCGCAATTTGGGTGTCCTCCTGGACACCCGGCTGTCAATGGAAGATCAGGTGACAGCCGTGGCCAGGAGGGCGTTTTACCAGGTTCGCCTGGTACGCCAATTGCGCCCCCTATTGGATCGGGACGCCCTTCGCACAGTCACTCATGCCCTCGTGACGTCCCGACTGGACTATTGCAACTCTCTCTACATGGGGCTTCCCTTGAGGTGCACCCGGAGACTTCAGCTAGTCCAGAATGCAGCCGCGCGAGCAATTATGGGTACCACAAGGTACACCCATGTAACACCGCTCTTGCGCGAGCTGCACTGGCTGCCTGTCGTCTTCCGGGTGCGCTTCAAGGTATTAATTATCATCTTTAAAGCGCTCCATGGCTCGGGACCTAGCTACTTGCGGGATCGGATCCTGCCTCATACATCCTCACGACCGATTCGCTCCCACAGAGAGGGACTTCTCCGGGTGCCGTCCACTAGACTTTGTCAGCGGGCGACACCCAGGGGAAGGGCTCTCTCTGTGGCGGGCCCAGCCCTCTGGAACGACCTCCCCCCCGATATTAGGACCACCACGGACCTCCGCTCCTTCCGTCTTAAATTGAAAACACACTTTTTCTGCCTTGCCGGCCTGGGATAGCTACTCCTCTGTTTTTAGGGTTTATTGGGGATCTCTAGTTAGATAGTTTTAACGGGTATTTTAGCACAGGTCACTTAATTTAATGTATTTTTAATGACATATGTATATAGTTATTGTTCTTATTCCTCCTGTGCACCGTCCCGAGTCCCTGTGGGAAGAGGGTGCGGTTTATAAGAAATAAATTATTATTATTATTAAAATAGAGTAAACAGAGGTTTGTCTTTCAAACTATGGTTTATCTACAAGGAATATATATATACATGCACCAGGCAAAGTCAGGCAATCAATCATCAACTATAGTGCGGAAGCGCGCACACACACACACAGAATGTCCCCACAGGGCCTCATCATCATTTCAGTATTACAGCCTTACAGCAGCTGATCAGCTATTAAATCTCATTAAAATGACACATTGTTTTGGAGTTTGACATGCTGTTTTGGGGGTTGAGGCCACTGGGTCCCTTCCCAGCTCTCCTTTTTTTTTAGTCCTCTGAATTTTAAGAAGCCACCTTCTCCAGTTCAAATAGGGATTCCATTTACCAAGCTAATCTTAGAAATACCCCCTGCTACATATCTCTCCAGCTGGCAAAAAGCCACCGACACCTCATCAGTTGCATCTTGAAAAGGAGGTTTGGGACAACAGCTTGAATACCTCATCTAGTATATCCAGTTTGTTCATACATGACTTAGATGAAGAGATTAAAAGAGAACTCATCAAATTTGGGCACTATCTAACATTGGGAACTATCTAACAAAATGAAATTCAGTGGTGAAAAAAGTAAAGTTCTACATTTAGGCAAGAAAAACAAAATGCACAGGTACAGTATAGGTCAGGGATGTCCAAACTTGGGAACTTTAAGACTTGTGGACTTCAACTCCCAGAATTGAAGTCCCAGTCATAACTCCCAGCTATGCTGGCTAGGGAATTCTGGGAGTTGAAGTCCACAAATCTTAAAGTTCCCAAGTTTGGATATCCCTGGTATAGGTGGTACATTGCTCAATAGTACTAACTGTGAGAGGGATCTTGGAGTCCTAGTGGACAACCATTTAAATATGAGCAAGCCGTGTGCAGCAGCTGCCAAAAAAAGCCAACACAGTTCTATGCGGCATAAAGGAATAGACTCAAGATTGCGTGAAGTGAACAGGTCCACCACCCTGCTTTAGAGATAAGCCCAAGGATCTTGACACATGTGAACATCGAGCCCTTTCCAGGAGAAAAGTAAGGTCTAACACACAGGCAAACAAAAAGCTAAAAAGCTTTTTCTGTCTGGCCGGCCTAGGATAAGTCTCTCTGTCTTTGGGGTTTTTATTGGAATCAGTATTGTTTAGTTTTAATGGGGAAATTTTAGCGCAGGTTTGTTTAATTTGTTTTTAGAATTGTTTTGTATGTATGTATTGTTTTTATTCTGCCTGTGCACCGCCCCGAGTCCCCGTGGGGAGAGGGTGCGGTTTTACAAATATTAAATTATTATTATTATTATTATTATTATTATTATTATTATTATTATTATTATTATTATTATTATTATTATTATTATTATTATTATTATTATAAATGCACATCTATAGAAGAGGTTGTACCTGGCTCAAGAGCAGAAATTGTGTCAGGGACCTAGAAACAATCACAATGTGCCGTAATTGCCAAAAAAGTCAATTCAGTCCTAGTCTGCAGTATCACAGGGATAGGATCAAGATCATATAAAGTGTTAGTATTGTGTTATACTGTAGTAAGACTATACTTTCAATACTTCATCCAGTTTTGGACACCAGGATACAAAAGTGTTTAGGCTGTAGAAAGAGTGCAGAGAAGAAGAACAAAGTCATGTAGGGCAGGGGTCCCCAACCCCCGGTCCGCAGACCGGTGCCGGTCCGTGGCTGGATAGGAGCCGGGCCGCAGGGCCGGAGAGAAGGAGGAGGGAGGAGGGGGCAGCCGACCGTGGGACTCCTGCGCGCCGCAGCAAAACAGCCCGCGGATTCCCTTCCTCCCTGCCCCCCCAGAGCTTCCCCAACTGGCATGCCACCCACTTGTCTTTTTCCAGGAGCTGCGGAGGTTCCTCCCCCCCACCCCACCCCCACCCCACGGAGCCTTCTCAAGCTCCTGGAAGGAGCCTGACCGAGCGCACGAGGGACCAAGCGCGGCAGCGGCCGCCCAGGCGGGGCAGGCTAAGGCTAGTGAGCGAGTCGAGCCGAGCTGAGGAGACTCCGCGGTGGGGGGGGGGGGAACGGGACGACGACAGACCGACAGAGAGAGGCATAGACACAGAGAGAGACAGGGTGGGAGGGAATCAGAGAGAGTCACACACACACACACACACACACACACACGGAGGGAAGGAGGGAGAGAAAGATAGATAGGCACAGAATGAATGATTAAGTGCCTGAATGCGAGACAGACAGACACACACACACACACACAGAGTGACAGAGATGGGCGGACGAAGGAGAGAGAGACAGAAAGAAAAAGAGAGAAAGAGAAAGAAAGAAAAAGAAAGTGGGAGAGAGAGAGAAAGTAAGAGAGAGAGAGAAAGACAAACAGAAAAAGAGACAAAGGAAAGAAAGAGAAAAAGAAAGAGAGGGAAAGAAAGAAAAAGAGACAGAAAGAGAAACAAAGAGAGGGAGAGAGAAAGAGGGAAAGAGAAATAAAGAGAGAAAGAGGGAAAGAAAGAAAAAATGAGAGAGAGAGAAAGAGAAAGAAAGAGAGAGAGAAAGAGGGAAAGAGAAAGAGAGAAAGAGAAAGAAATAAAGAGAAAGAGGGAAAGAGAAAAAATGAGAGAAAGAGGGAGAGAAAGAGAAAGAAAGAAAGAAAGAGAGAAAGAGAAAGAAATAAAGAGAGAGAAAGAAAGAAAGAGGGAAGGAAAGAAAGAGAGAGAGAGAGAGAACTTATGACCACAATTGAGCCCAAAAGTTTGGTTGCTAACCAAGACCATTGTTAAGTGAGTTTCACATTTTCCAAATTGGCCACGCCCACCCAGTCACATGACTGCTGAGCCACTCAGCCGGTCCGCAGAGTTTTCTTTAAAATGAAACCGGTCCCTGGTGCAAAAAAGGTTGGGGATCCCTGATGTAGGGGACTGGAGGGTAAAACAGAAGATGAACAATTGTAGGACTTGGGTAACAGAGAGAAGGACAGGAGTGATGTGATAGATATCAGTCTTTCAGTATTTATTATATTTCACTTGGCTGAGCTGCAAATATAGGTTGCTAGGAGTCTGAACATGACTGATAGCACATAATCAGTGAGAGAATCTGGCCAATGCTTTCCGTAGAGATTGCACAAGTCTGTTTTTCAGCCTCCTATCAGGAGATGGCAGCATCTGTGACTGAAGAGCCACTAGCGGACTTGGTGGTTGAGTGTAAAGTAGTTAAAACCACCGACTATCCTATTGCTAGAAAGGACGGCAGAAGAGAAGGACAGGGGAACTTCCTCTTCAGAAACACTCACGGAAGAGACGAGCGGAGAGTGGCGTGTAGAGAGGCTCTTCCGAGGATCGAAACAGCAACTGGCAGATGAGTTGAGGGCAGGTGGGAGGAGAATCCGGGAGCAACTCAGGCTGTTTGGTTCATGATCAGCCTGCTTAGTGACACATGCGAGTCCCACATGCAGTCAGTAAGTGAGGACTGCTTCAATAGGAATTTCAACAGAGTAGTTGTTGAAAGGATTTTCTGCCCTTACTTTGATCTCAAGACTTCCATGGGCAAAATGGTTGTTTCAAATCTTGCAGAGGATTTAGGCATCATTTCATCACATTTCATCTCTAAAAGGTTTGACTATAACAATTTTGGAATACTTTTCGTGCCGAAAACACATAGATTTTCCAAATATATAAATTTGTTGGCTTGTTTATTTCTATTTTTCTCTGAATCCATATATCTGCAATTGTATAATCTATTCCCATCACTTCCAGATATATTTCATAGAAATTCTTTGCAATGCTAAGAATTTGGGTTTTATTCTTCACAAAAATATTAATTGATCAAAATATAAAATATAGAAGTGCAAAGAAAAATGAAAATAATGGTAGAAGGGATGAAAAGAGGGAGCAAGATGACTGAAGGGATAAGAGGTTAAGGAAAAGAAAAGCATTGAATTCTGACTCCTTTTGGTGCACTAGAATAAGGTGCTAACATAAAACCCTCAACTACTTTTACTTTTAAATGGTAATATAAACTTGCCACTTCTATAAAAACAAACTTATCTAATCTACAGAGCCCAAAATCAAACTATATTTTTCCTCTAGCTCATGAACAAAGTCCAAAAGCAGTTTCTATGTATAAACAAAATTATTCCTGTTCTTTTTTTAAATCAAAGCAGCCAATATAGCCATTTCTGATAACTCCATCAGGTTTTCCAGCCATTCATCCATTGTGGGAATGAAAATATTCTTCCATTTTTGTGCACAAAGTATTCTTGCTTCCATCAGCATATATAACATATATGTTTCATTTTTTTAAAGGTCTTTATCCATTAAGCCTAAAATAAACTATCTGGTTTTATTTTATATTCACTTTAATAGACTTTTAATAAGATGTGTATCTTATTCCAATATTTCTTTGGTTTGTGACATGCCCACCATCAATATACAGATGAAACTTGCAAAATTAGAATATCATGCAAAAGTTCATTTATTTCAGTAATGCAACTTAAAAGGTGAAACTAATATAGGAGATAAGACTCATTACATGCAAAGCAAGATAGTTCCAGCAGTGATTTGTCATAATTGTGATGATTATGGCGTACAGCTCATGAAAACACCAAATCCTCAATCTCAGACAATTAGAATATTAAATGCAATCAATAAAACAAGAATTGTACATAGAACAATATCGGACCTCTGAAAAGTATAAGCGTGCATATGTACTCAGTACTTGGTTTGGGCCCCCTTTGCAGCAATTACTAAGCACAGTGGTCCAAAGTCCTGTTGCTCAGTGGTCCAAAGTCCTCTTTTCTGATGAAAGCAACTTTTGCATCTCATTTGAAAACCAAGGACCCAGAGTATGGAGGGAGAATGGAGAGGCACACACTGCAAGACACTTGAAGTCCAGTGTGAAGTTTCCACAATCTGTGTTGATTTGGGGAGCCATGTCATCTACTGGTGTTGGTCCACTGTGCTTCATTAAGTCCAGGGTCAACGCAGCCTCTACCAGGAGCTTTTGGAGCACTTCATGCTTCCTTTCGCAGACGAGCTTTATGGGGATGCTGACTTCATTTTCCAGCAGGACTTGGCACCTGCCCACACTGCCAAAAGCACCAAAACTCGGTTCAATGACCATGGGATTACTGTGCTTGATTGGCCAGCAAACTCACCTGACCTGAACCCCATAGAGAATCTATGGGGCATTGCGAAGAGAAAGATAAGAGACATGAGACCAAACATTGCAGAAGAGCTGAAGGCTGCTATTGAAGCATCCTGGTCTTCCATAACACCTCAGCCGTGCCACAGGCTGATAGCTTCCATGCCACGCTGCATTGAGGCAGTAATTGCTGCAAAGGGGGCCCAAACCAAGTACTGAGTACATATGCACGCTTATACTTTTCAGAGGCCCGATATTGTTCTATGTACAATCCTTGTTTTATTGATTGCATTTAATATTCTAATTTTCTGAGATTGTGGATTTGGGGTTTTCATGAGCTGTACGCCATAATCATCACAATTATGACAAATCACGTCTTGAACTATCTTGTTTTGCATGTAATGAGTCTTATCTCATATATTAGTTTCACCTTTTAAGTTGCGTTACTGAAATAAATGAACTTTTGCACGATGTTCTAATGTTTTGAGTTTCTCCTGTATATAACATTAGTGTTTCTCCTGTATATTTATTTATTTATTATTAAATTTATACCCCGCCCTTCTCCAAACGGACCCAGGGCGGCGCACAGGGATGTTAAAACACATATAAAACATATAAAATTTTAAAAAACTTATTATAATAGACCCTGCGCTAAAAACCGAATTTAAAAAACCCAAATTTAAAACTATCTAAGAGTCAGTAATGGGGGTTATGCTAGGCCGGCTAGATGGAATAGGTGTGTCTTCAGACACTTGCGGAAGAGGCGGAGGTCAGAGATGGTGCGGAGTTCAGGGGGTAGGTCGTTCCAAAGGGCAGGGCCCGCCACAGAGAAGGCTCTTCCCCTGGGTGTCGCCAGTCGGCATTGTCCAGCCGACGGCACCCTGAGGAGGCCCTCTCTGTGGGAGCGTATCGGTCTGAGGGATGTATGGGGCAGGAGGCGGTCTCGCATATAACTAGGCCCCGAGCCATGGAGCGCTTTAAAGATGGTCGTTAAAACCTTGAAGCGCACCCGAAAGACCACAGGGAGCCAGTGCAGCTCACGCAGGATAGGTGTTATGTGGGAGTGTCTAGGCGCTCCCGTAATCACCCGCGCGGCTGCGTTCTGGACTAGCTGCAGCTTTCGGGTGCACCTCAAGGGGAGCCCCATGTAGAGAGCATTACAGTAGTCAAGTCGAGAGGTGACGAGTGCTATAACATTAATGTTATGTACAGAAGTTGTAATTGTTATAATTATAAATAATCATAAATGTTATTATAATTATAACATTTTGTTCAGGTTTTCCATCCATTAAACCTTAAAAAAACCTAGGTGCATTTATCTTTATACTGACTTTCTTTTTGTATCTTGTTCCAACATTCCTTTGCTTTGTGACATGCCTACCATAAATGATGAAAAGCTCTTCTTTATATTTCCAACCATATCATAAATAGTTGGGCCTTCAAAATCTTAATGTATGGCCCTCTAGCTCATGTAACCTCTTAATTTGGAGAGTCACCCACTCTTTTTGCCAGACAAAACAACAAGGATCAAAGTACAAGTACAAAACTGGTTAACCCAATATCCTTGTTCCTTAGGTCTTGGAATAATTTATATTTAATTCTTGGTTTTATCCCTTGCAATATAAACTTAGAGATCTCCATCTGTCATTGTTTAAATAAATATTAAATATCACTTACAAGTATTATTTGTAAAGTCTGTAACAGAAAATGCATCATTGGTAATTAGGGTGCTGGAGGCTAAAGCATACAAAGAACGGTTACAGGAATTGGGTATTGTCTAGTCCAGGGGTCTGCAAAGTCGGCTCTTTTAAGACTGGTGGACTTTAATTATATGTTAGTCTGTTGCATTCAGTACACAAGAGGATTTTGTTGATAATTAGTTGGTCTGATGGTAGTTCCAAAACTGTGCGTATACTATTCTGGCTGCAGTGGTAATGTGTGTGAAAAGATACCAGTCTATCTTCCTTATGCCTCCGGGGTTTATCCCCAGTAAATAAGCCTCTGGTTTTAATTGAAAGGTGGTTCCTATAATCTCCGTTAGCCAATCTTTTATCCTACTCCAATATCTTTGAGCTTGCGGACATGTCTACCATTGATGGTAGAAGGTGCCCCTGGCTGACTCGCATTTCCAGCATTCTTCAGGCGTTCCAGGAAATATCTTCCGAATTCTTGCTATTATTATTACTATTACTATTACTATTATTATTATTATTATTATTATTATTATTATTATTATTATTATTATTCAAATTTGTATAGCGCCCTATCTCCCCTAGGGGACTCAGGGCGGTGCACAGAAATATAAAAATATAAAACAATACAGTACAAAATGTGTATAACATTGTATAACATTCCATTAGTGATAGCTGAATATTTTTCCAGCTTTCTAAATCTTTATTTGTGTCACTAGTTTATTATAATTGTTCTCTTTAATTGTAGAACATTTTGCCGACACCCACATTCCCAAGTATTTCACTTTCTTAGTTATTTGCATTTTAGTTACTAACTCCAATTCCTCTCCTTACTTTTTTGTCATATTCTTAGTTATCATTTTTGTTTTCCTTTTATTAATTTTTAATCCTGCCACTTTGCCATATTCTTCTAATTTTTCAAAGTAATTCCAGACTGGATTCTAGTGAATCCTCTAAAACAAATACTAAGTCATCGGCATAGGCTTGGGTTTTATATTTTTCATTTTTAAGTCTTAAACCTTTTATTCCCTGGTCCTTCCTAATTTTATTTAATAATATTTCCAGAGTTAGTAATACTAAAAATTTGTATTGACCCAAGTCAACAAGAGAATTTCATGGTTGAATGCAAATGTGAACTTGGATCTCCGCAAACTTCAATGTGTCAAATAAATCATAATTAATCTAAGGTTATTTTAGCATTGTGGCATATTTCCTTTTTACCTTTAATGTATATGGTTTTCTTTTTCTTTTTTACGCCTTCTGCAACCATTTTATGAACATTTTCTTTGAATCTTACAGGCAAAGAGGATGCCAATAAGAGAACTCCGGACGACTGAGAATAACAAGCAATGTTAAAAAGGACAGTCAATCAAGACAGAAATCAAAACTTTTCAAATTCCTTCAGAAAACCCCAAACCTCTCCTCCTTCCGCAGCAGGTGATCAAGAAGAGATTTCCAACTGGAAAAAGTAGAGTATGCAGAACACAAGGATATATTACAGGTAGTCCTCGGCTTATAAAAGTTTGTTTAGTAGCTATTCAAAGTGAGATTGCCACTAAAAAACCTGACTTATGACCATTTTTCACAATTATGACTATTGCAGCAGCCCCATGGTCACATGATTTATTTTTGAATTCTTGGCAGTTGACTCACATTTATGACAGTTGTCCTGTTCTACGGTCATATGATCCCCTTTTGCAGCTCTACAGACCTGTCTATTGTGGGCAAAGTGCATATTTCAAATCACAACTTAGTGTGCACGAAATGATCCACATGGGAGAAAAGCAATACTAATGTGGCCAAACCTTTAGTCAGAAGAGCTCCCTTGTGGTTCATTGAAGGCCCCACCTAGAAGAGAAGCCCTACATGTGCTCCCAATGAAGTGAGCTTGGCCACTTGATGATTCTTTAGAGAACTCACACCAGGGAGAAACCCTTTGAATGTGCTGACTGTGGGAAAAGTTTCAGTCTAAACAAAAGACTAGTAATATACTAGAGGATGCACACAAAAAAGAAATCATATGAGTGTTCTGAATGTGGGAAATGTTTCACTGACAATTCTAAGTTGGTGATACACCAGAGGACTCACACAGGAGAGAAACCCTTTGAATGTCCTATTTGTGGGAAAGATTTCAGTAACAATTCTAACTTGGTGAAACACCAGAGGACTCATACAGGAGAGAAACCTTTCAGATGTCCTATCTGTGAGAAACGTTTCAGTCAGAATGCCCACCTAGTGATACACCAGAGGACTCACACAGGAGAGAAACCCTTTGAATGTCCTATCTGTGGGAAAGGTTTCAGTCAGAATTTCCACCTAGTGATACACCAGAGGACTCACACAGGAGAGAAACCCTTTGAATGTCCTATCTGTGGGAAAGGTTTCAGTCAGAATTTCCACCTAGTGATACACCAGAGGACTCACACAGGAGAGAAACCCTTTGAATGTCCTATCTGTGGGAAAAGTTTCAGTCAGAATTCCCACCTAGTGATACACCAGAGGATTCACACAGGAGAGAAACCCTTTGAATGTCCTGACTGTGGGAAAAGTTTCAGTCAGAATTTCTACCTAGTAATACACCAAAAGACTCACACAGGAGAGAAAATCTTTCAATGTCCTGACTGTGGGAAAGGTTTCAGTCAGAATTCCCACCTAATGACACACCAGAGGACTCACACAGGAGAGAAACCTTTTGAATGTCCTATTTGTGGGAAAGGTTTAAGTAATAATTCCCACCTAGTGACACACCAGAGGACTCACACAGGAGAGAAACCCTTTGAATGTCCTATCTGTGGGAAAGGTTTCAGTCGGAATTCCCACCTAGTGATCCACCAAAGGACTCACACAGGAGATAAACCCTTTGAATGTCCTGACTGTGGGAAAGGTTTCAGTCAGAATTGCACTCTGGTGAAACACCAGAGAACTCACACAGGAGAGAAACCCTTTGAATGTCCTATTTGTGGGAAAAGTTTCAGTAATAATTTCCACCTATCAAAACACCAGAGGACTCACACAGGAGATAAACCCTTTGAATGTCCTGATTGTGGGAAAGGTTTCAGTCAGAATTCCCACCTGATGACACACCAGAGGACTCACACGGGAGAGAAACCCTTTGAATGTCCTCACTGTGGGAAAAGTTTCAGTCAGAATTGCAACCTGGTGAAACACCAGTGGACGCACACAAGAGAGAAACCCTTTGAATGTCCTATTTGTGGGAAAGGTTTCAGTAATAATTCCTACCTAGTGATACACCATAGGTCTCACACAGGAGATAAGCCCTTTGAATGTCCTATTTGTGGGAAAGGTTTCAGTAACAATTCCCACCTAGTGATACACCATAGAACTCACACAGGAGAGAAACCCTTTGAATGTCCTGATTGTGGGAAAAGTTTCAGTCAGAAATCCCACCTGATGACACACCAAAGGACTCACACAGGAGAGAAACCGTGTAAGTGTCCAATTTGTGGCAAAAGTTACAGTAACAATTCAAATCTGGTGAAACACCGAAGGATTCATACAGAAGGGAAATCATATCAGTGCCCATATTGTGGTGAAAGTTTCATTAAAAAAATTCAGCTCATGAGTCACCAGAAGACACACACAGGAAACAAACCCTTTGAATGTCCTGACTGTGGGAAAAGTTTCAGTTATAGCTCCAGCCTAGTGACACACCAGAGGACTCACACATGAGAGAAACCCTTTGAATGTCCTGATTGTGTGAAACGTTTCATTCGGAATTCCAATATGGTGGTACACCAGAGGACTCACAGGAGGGAAACAGTTTGAATGCCCTTACTGTGGGAAAAATTCATTAGAAATGGCCATTCGCGAGACACCAGAGGATATACACAGAAGAGAGACCCTTCAGATGTCCTGATTGTGGGAAAAATTTCCGTTTCAATTCAATCCTGGTGCAACACCAGAGGACTCACATGGGAGAGAGCTTTCCAAAGTCCAGTCTGTTGATGTTACTTCAGGTATAAATCTTACCTTATTGCACACACAAAAATCCATAGGAGGCAAAAGTTGATGAATTTAGAGAAGGCTTGAATTTCATTCCTGATCTCCCATTGAGAGTAGATGAGAAATTGACTCTTGGAACTCTGACACATGTCAGGTTTAGACCTGTCAGGTAGAGAGAATAATGTGGAAACTCTTGCTTGATAAAGGTTGTTCAGAAATTGTGAATTGTTCAAACGGCTTTTGGGTGGTAGGTGTTTTATATTGATTTTGGAATTCCACCATGTGGAGTTTCCGTCTTCTATCTTGTTGTCCTCCAGATTATGAGTGCCATAATCCCCCAGCCATGATACAACTAATCCAACTGTCATGGGGCTGCCAACTTCGGTTGCATGTTGTAACAGTGGTTAAGCGAGATTACCTTTTTGAATTACCACCACCCACTTCTCTTCCTGATGAAGCCGTCAAATGAACGTGCAGGTTGTTAAGCGCAACAGCAGCTACTTCAAAGTTTGGGGAAGCTGTTGGAGGCCTAGCCCAGGCCCACACCTGGCTTACCAATGCTTCCTTATACATACATTTGGTTCATCCTGAGCCTTTCCCTCCCTCACAAGTCATTCCTTCCACCATAGAGTCTCCATATGATCCCCATAGGCCAGTGATGGTGAACCTATGGCACGAGTGCCACAGGTGGCACACGGAACCATTTCTTAGGGCACGCGACGCATTGCCCTGTCAGCTCCATCACACTTGTGAGCGCTGGCCAATTGATTTAGGCCTTCTTTTGAGGCCATTTTTGGCCTGGAGGTTTCAGGGAAGCTCCTGAAGCCTCTGGAGGTGGGGGCGGAGGGTGTTTTCACCCTCCGCAGGCTCCTAGAAAGCCTCTGGAGCCTGAGGAGGGCGAAAAAAGCATGCCAAAAGCAGGAGGTCACGCACTTAGCATTATGGGTGTGTCACGCTCACGCACAACCCCCTGTGCTCCAAGGTTAGCCATCACTGCCATAGGCCTTTCCCTGCCTCACAGGTCTTTCCTTCCACCATAGAGTCTCCACATGGTCCCCATCGGCCTTTCCCTTCCCCACAGGGCCCACAGTTTACTGGAACCCTGCAATATAATACCTTTCCTGCACTGGATGGCAGGAAAACAAATAATGGGTGGAAGCTTGTTAAATTGAGGCCCAGCCAAGAAGTAAAGAGAAATTGTCTGTCAGTAAGAGCAATGAATCAATGCAATAACTTTCCTCCAGGGATTGTGGGTCCTACATTACTGGAGGTTTTCAAGAATAGACTGGACAGCCATTTAAGTAGGGCGGTATAAAGCTCCTGCCTTGAGCAGCAGGTTGGACTAGAAGACCTCCAGGACCTCTTCCAAGACTCTAATGCTAGGTTTCCATGAATTTAGAGGAGGGTTAGAAATAGAGCAGCCCATGAACTTGCTAGTCGTAAAGTGGTTTTATTTATTTATTTATTTATTTAATCATATTTATATCCCGCCCTTCTCCACGAAGGACCCAGGGCGTCACACAGGAATTTAAAAAACATGCAAAACGATAAATATAAAAATTTAAAAACATATTAAATTAACAGTCCTATGCTAAAACCAAATTAAAATCCAAAATAGCCCCGACGGGAGGTTAAGTTAGGCCGGCTTGCTGAAAGAGATGTGTCTTTAGACACTGGCGGAAGAGGCAGAGGTCCGAGATGGTACGCAATTAAGGGGGTAGGTCGTTCCAAAGGGCAGGGCCCGCCACAGAGAAGGCTCTTCCCTTGGGTGTCGCCAGTCGGCATTGCCCGGCCGACGGCACCCTGAGACGGCCCTCTCTGTGGGAGCGAATCGGCCGAAGGGATGTATGGAGCAGGAGACGGTCTCACATATAACTAGGCCCCGAGCCATGGAGCGCTTTAAAGATGGTCGTCAGATCCTTGAAACGCCCGAAAGGCCACAGGAAGCCAGTGCAGCTCGCGCTGGATTGGTGTTATATGGGAGCATCTGGAGGCTCCCGTAATCACCCGCGCGGCTGCATTCTGAACTAACTGTAGCTTTCGAGTGCACCTCAAGGGAAGCCCCATGTAGAGAGCATTACAGTAGTCGAGTCGGGACGTCACGAGAGCTTGAGTGACTGTGGAGGGCAGCCCGGTCCAGTAAGGGGCGCAATTGGCGCATCAGGTGTACCTGATGAAATGCCCCCCTGGCCACGGCCGCCACATGGTCCTCCATGGACAGCCAGGAATCCAGGAGGACACCCAAATTGCGCGCCCTCTCCACGGGGGCTGGTGTTTCGCCCCCAATGGCCAGAGTTGGAGTAATCTGTCTGAACCGGGGTGCCAGAAACCACAGCCACTCAGTGTTGGACGGGTTGAGCTTGAGTTTGTTACTACCCATCCAGATCCGTACCGCCTCCAAACACCGGGACAACACCTCGGCGGCATTGTTGGGGTGGTCTGGGGTGGATATGTACAGCTGAGTATCATCAGCGTACAGATGATATCCCACCCCAAAACCACGGATGATCTTGCCCAGCGGCTTCATATATGTGTTGAATAGGAGGGGCTTTAAAAAAAGTTATTCGGAAAATTAAATTACAAATTGAAAAAACAAAAATTAAAACAAAACAACATTTAAATAGAAGGGAAAAAGGGGTTCAAGAAGACAAAAATAGAGTTATATATATTATCCACCCCCAGTTGAGTATTGAAGAATAAATTGGAACAATGTTAGTTTCTTCTCCCTACAAACCAAAATTAAAAAAGTAGTTAACAAGTGAACCAACAGCAAAGTTAAAACATCAAAGCATTAACAAAATTTTGCATTTAATTTGTATAACATCCAGGATGGCTTTTTATTTACCACAAGTCACCTTAATCATTGTCTCTGATCTGTCTGGGATGAAATATCTTTCTTTGATTCTTACGAATAAAACTTTTTCTTAAGGTTTTGGTTGATAACAATAAAACAACTATTGTCTTATTCCTCAAAATCATAAACCTCTGTTGTTGATCCATTTTTCACTGAACTGGGCAGAATTTTAACAATTGGTTTGCCCAAACCGATCTAAACCGGCTAAATCCTACCTCTGCCCACAGGTCACCCTGGACGCAGTGGGATCTGGTTAGCTCCCCTAGGAATGGTCAGCTCACCCTGGAATGGGGAGCTGGTCTGCTCCCCATCCAGAGGTAGGCGGTCCGGCCGAGGGGGAATCCATTGGTGTTCAATATCCACAAGTATCGCTGCCTCACCTTGGTTTTGGCCAGAGCTTCTGCCAAACTCCGTCAAAGAGGGGGCTGGTCCCGGTTCCCTCACCATTTGGGCCTCCTGAGATCTGCCATGACCATCATCTAGCCAGAGCTTTAGGCTGGCAAAGCAGAACTGGGTGGGTGGAACCCACTGGCTGTTGACTGAACTGCAACAGGGCCCTCAGTGTGGTTGCTGCCTCCTTCCCCAACTCCAGTTGCTGTCAGGACCCAACGTCACAAAAATTGGCCTCACCAAACCGCTCCCGAAACCGCTCTATTGTTTGACTACCAGGCATGGTGGCATAACTCCATTCCCCGTCATCATCACCTTCACACCGGCACCTCTCCCGCCATCACATCAAATAGCTGCCAGACAGATTCGGTGTCGGTAGCAGGGTCCTGAACCAGCAGCTGCCAATGAATTTCCTCTACCATTCTCTGGTGGGTCCCATCTCTCGCTCTGCATCCTGGGCTGGTGCCATGTGGACCATGGTTTCATGCTCCTTGGGGGGTACTTCCAACTGGGCAGCCCCATCATCCTACATTGTCACTGTGGACAGGTCCTTCGCCACTCTGGCAACAGCCTTCGTTGCTGTTCCCTCACCAATTCCCATGATGCTCCCCTGCCTTCCTATGCCCTGCAGGCAACTGGTAGGCAAAAGATTGGAGAAACGGGGGGTGGAGGGACAAGGAGAAAAGGATGGAGCACTGATTTATAGTCATGTTCCAAGCCTCCAGCATCAGAAAACAGCGAACAACATAATTCTTGGCATGAGATGCATTTAATGTAACATCACTGGAATCCCCCCTGCTACATACATTGCAGGCCTGGGTTACTGCTAGTTCCAGCGACCCAGGCCTCCAATCTACTATCATTTTGACTGAACCGATCTGAACCGTAGGAACCAGTGATGGGTTCCTTCCAGTTCTAACCTCTTCTATAGAAGAGGTTCCACAAATCTACAGTGCCGTTGAGAACCGGTTCCAGGTCCCTCCCCCTGCCTGTCCCTACATCATCAAGATGAAGAGCGAGAGGAGGAATTCTGGGGGTTGAAGTCCACAAGTCTTAAAGCTGTCAAGTTTGAACACCCCTGTCGGGGTTTTTTCTAAAGGGTTGGGGTACAAGGGTTTTGTAACTTAACAGTTTTAAGACTTGCGTGTTTCAATGCCAGAATTTATGAGCCAACATTTTGGTTGCTAAGCAAGAGCGTTGCTAAGTGAGTTTCACCACATTTTACAAGTTGGCCACGCCCACCCAGTTACATGGCTGGCAAGCCACTCCCACCCAGTCACATGGCTGGCAAGCCACTCCCACAAAGTAGGCCACACCTACACAAGAGGTTCTAAAAAAAATTGAAACACACCACTGGTAGGAATCCACCACTGGTTTGGACGCAGCTGTGTCTTCTCCCTTGTTTTTGGTCACAGCTGATTGACACGTGCTTTGGGGATCCAACAGATCAGCAAAACCTCCAGTTTCCCAGCACATTTCTCTGCATCTATTAGCTTTTCCGTGCATTACTTGCCCTCCGCTTAAGCACCATTCAAACCAGTGCTAACCCTCCCCATCGGCAGAGTTTCTTCTCCTATCCTTCCGTCCCCCAGGGACCCTCAAACGGCAACCCCGAGACGGCCCACAGCGCTCAGTGTGATTATTTTGAGACAACTCAGGAGCAAAATAGAGTAAACAGATGCTTGTCATTCAAACAGTGGTTTATCTACAAGGAATATATACATACATGTACCAGGCAAAGTCAGACAATCAATCATCAACTATAGTGCGGAAGCACACACACACACACACACAGTACGCCCTCACAGGGCCTAATCATCATTTCAGTATTACAGCCTTACAGCAGCTGATCAGCTATTAACTCTCATTACAATGACACATTGTTTTGTAGTTTGAATTGCTGTTTTGGGGGTTGAGGCCACTGGGTCCCTTCTCAGCTCTCCTTTTCCTTTAGTCCTCTGAATTTTAAGAAGCCACCTCCTCCAGTTCAAATAGGGGTTCCATTTACCAAGTTAATCTTAGAAATCCCCCCTGCTACATATCTCTCCAGCTGGCAAAAAGAAACTGACACCTCATCAGTTGCATCTTGAAAAGGATGTTTGGGACAACAGCTTGAATACCTCATCTAGTATATCCAGTTTGTTCATACATGACTTAGATGAAGAGATTAAAAGAGAACTCATCAAATTTGGGCACTATCTAACATTGGGCACTATCTAACAAAGTGAAATTCAATTGTGAAAAAAGTAAAGGTTCTACATTTAGGCAAGAAAAACAAAATGCACAAGTACAGTATAGGTGGTACATTGCTCAATAGTACTAACTGTGAAAGGGATCTTGGAGTCCTAGTGGACAACCATTTAAATATGAGCCAGCCGTGTGCAGCAGCTGCCAAAAAAAACCAACACAGTTCTAGGCTGCATAGAGGGATAGAATCAAGATCACGTGAAGTGTTAATACCACTTTATAATGCCTTGGTAAGGCCACACTTGGAATACTGCATTCAGTTTTAGTCGCCACGATGTAGAAAAAATAGGGAGACTCGAGTGCAGAGAAGAGCAAGAAAGATGATTAAGGGACTGGAGACTAAAACATATGAAGAACGGTTGCAGGAACTGGGTATGTCTAGTTTAATGAAAAGAAGCACTAGGGGAGACATGATAGCAGTGTTCCAATATCTCAGAGGTTGCCACCAAGAAGAGGGAGTCAAACTATTCTCCAAAGCACCTGAAGGTAGAACAAGAGGCAATGGGTGGAACCTAATCAAGGAGAGAAGCAACTTAGAACTGAGGAGAAATTTCCGGACAGTTAGAAAAATTAGGCAGTGGAACAGCTGGACTCCAGAAGTTATGAATGCCCAAACACTGGAAGTCTTAAAGAAGATGTTGGATAGCCATTTGTCTGAAACAGTATAAGGTTCCTGCCTAGGCAGAGGGTGGGACTAGAAGACCTCCAAGGTCCCTTCCAATTCTGCTATTGTATTGTATTGTATAAATTTGCAGGTGACACCCAGTTGTGGGGAAGAGCCAATGCTTTAAACCAGTGATGGCGAACCTATAGCACATGTTCCTATATGCGGATCTTTTCACATGTCAGCACTGGGCCCTTTCCAGCAAAATGCAATTCAGTGGTGAGAAAAGGAGGGTATTACACATAGCCAAAAAAAGCTAAATGCACATCTATAGAAGAGGTTGTACCTGGCTCAAGAGCAGAAATTCAATACTGCATCCAGTTTTGGGCACCAGGATACAAAAGTGTTTAGGTTGTAGAAAGAGTGCAGAAAAGAAGAACAAAGTCCGGTAGGGCAGGAGTCCCCAACCTTTTTGGCACAAGGGACTGGTTTCATGTAAAAAAAATTCCGTGGACCAGTGGGAGCCTCCAGCGGGGTGAGTCGAGTCACGTGGGTAGCACGCGCATTCGGCGGTCACATGCAACCGGGCGGCAAAGCAGCCAGGGGTCCTGGGCGAAGGATCCTTGGCTGGGGCAGGGAAGAACAGGCTGCTTCCCGAGCAGGAGGGCCTGGCAACCCCTTCCCCCCGCGCAGGGCCGGGTGGTGCCCCGAAACCCCCCAATGCAGGCTGTTGCCCCCGTCCTACCCCCGGGAAGCGCCCCAGCCAGCTGCCAGGATAGCGGAGCATTTGCTATACTTTCCTAAGAGTTGCATTACTCTCTCCGCCACTCACTCTGGCCCGGTTACTATCAAGCCACAGACCAGCACCGGTCCACGGCCCGGGGGTTGGGGACCCCTGATGTAGGGGAGTGCAGGGCAAAACATACGATGAACAATTGTAGGAAGGACCGGAGTGATGTGATAGCAGTCTTTCAGTACTTATTATATTTAACTTGGCTCAGCTGCAAACATAGTTTGCTAGGAATCTGAACATGACTGATAGCACGTAATCAGTGAGAGAATCTGGCCCATGCTATCGGTAGAGATAGGACAAGCCTGTTTTTTGGCCTCCTACCAGGAGATGGCAGCATCTGTGACTGGAGAGCCAACAGTACAATAGCGGCCGCGCCAGTTGACCTTAAGAGAGTTAAAACCATCGAGTATTACATTGCTACAAAGAATGGTAAAAGCACAGGGGAACTTCCTCTTCAGAAACACTCACGCAAGAGACGAGGGGAGAGTGGCGTGTAGAGAGGCTCTTCCGAGGACCGAAGCAGCAGCTGGCAGGTGAGTTGAGGCCAGGTGGGAGGAGAATCCGGGAGCAACTCAGGCTGTTTGGGTCCCTCCACGACCTGGAAGCAGAGAAGCAACTAGATAGAATGTGGAATAAGAATTGGGAGGTATCTTTGAGGTCATCTAGTCCAGCCCCCTGCTCCAGCAGGAGACCTTTTACATCTCAGGCACGTGGCTGTCCAGTCTCTTCCTGAAAGCCTCCAGTGATGGAGCATCCACCACTTCTGCAGGCAAACCGGTTAATTGTTCTCACAGTCAGGAAACGTCTCCTTGTTTCCAGGTTGCTTCTCTCCTTGATTCGTTTCCATCCATTGCTTCTTGTTCTGCCTTCAGATGCTCTGGAGAAGAGGTTGAGCCCCTCTTCTTTGTGGCAGCTCCTCATTTCATCCCTCGGCCTTCTCTTCTGTAGACTGGAAGATTTCCAAGGTCCCTTTCAACTCTTTTGTTCTGTTATGGACCCTGTTATATTTTCTTGGCAATAATATTGGACTGATCTGCCACTCTGTCTTTTGGATTTTTTGTACTTCCATGTCTAGCCAACAAGCAGGATATCTCCTATTGGTGTCCCATCCATGTATTAACCAGGTTCAACTAAAAAGGTCCTATTGAGGACCTTTTGGGATGTTCACTTTGCATAGGTAGTCCTCGCTTACCATTTGTTTCATGAGTGAAATTGCCTTTAACAACCCACAACTGCAAAGGAACAGATGTAAGTTGACACTGTCATGTGACATCATGCTTCATGATTAGGCTGCTTAGTGACACATGTGAGTCCCAAATGCAGTCAGTAAGTGAGGACTGCTTCAATAGGAATTTCAACAGAGTGGTTGTGGAAAGTATTTTCTGCCCTTACTTTGATCTCAGGACTTCCATGGGCAAAACATTTGTTTCAAACCTTGCAGAGGATTTAGGCATCATTTCATCATTTAAGGCCCCCACATCTCTAAAAGGTTTGACTAACAATTTTGGAATACTTTTCGGGTTGAAAACACATAGATTTGTAGGTTTCTTTTTCTCTGAATCCATATATCTACAATTGTATAATCTATCCCCATCACTTCCAGATAGATTTCATAGAAATCCTTTGCAGTGTTAAGAATTTGGGTTTTTTTCTTCACAACAAAAATTGATCAAAATATAAAATATAGAAGTGCAAATAAAAATGAAAATAATGGTAGAAGGGAGGAAAATGGGGAGTGAGATAAGTGAAGGGATAAGGGGGTAAGGAAAAGAAAAGCATTGAATTCTGACTCCTTTTGGTGCACTAGAATAAGGTGCTAACATAAAACCTCAACTATTTACTTTCATAAGATAATATAAACCAGCCACTTCTAAAACAACAAACATATCTAGTCTACAGAGCCCAAAATCAAACTATATTTTTCCTCTAGCTCATGAACAAAATCCAAAATCAATTTCCATGTACAAACAAAATTATTCCTGTTCTTTTTTTTAATCAAAGCAGCCAATATACTCATCTCTGCTAACTCCATCACATTTTGCAGCTATTCATCCATTATGGGAATGAAAACATTCTTCTATTTTTGCTCACAAATTATTTCGGCCTCCATCAACATATATAACATTCTGTGTTTCATTTTTTAAAAGTTCTTTATCCATTAAGCCTAAAATAAATAATCTGGTTAATAGAATTGTGTTAAGATGTATATCTTACTCCAACATTTCTTTGCTTTGTGACATGCCCAGGATCAATATTCATGACATGAGTGTTCCATTTAGTTCAGGTTCTTCATCTATTAAACCTAAAAAAAACCTCTAGGTGTGTTTACCTTTATACTTACTTTAATATTCTTTTTGTATCATATTCCAACATTTCTTTGCTTTGTGACATGCCTACCATAAATGTTGAAAAGCTCTTCTTTATATTTTCAAACTTAATTGCCTTTATATCATTCCGTAACCATATCTTCAGTGGAAGATCTGAACGCACTGGAAGCGTTCAGAAAGAGATTTGATGGCCACTTTTGAAATGGTAGCGCAGTAGGTGGCGCTAGAAGACCTTTAAGTTTCTTCCCACTCTATTATTCTATTATATCTTGTATTTGTCTTAATTACAGTGATTCTATCCAATAATTGCTATACTAACAATTTGTATTGACCCAAATCAACAAGAGAATTTCATGGTTGAATGCAAATGTGAACTTGGACCTCCGTAATCTTCAATGTGTCAAATAAATCATAATTAATCTAAGGTTATTTTAGCATTGTGGCATATTTCCTTTTTACCTTCAATGTATATGGTTTTCGTTTTCTTTTTTACATTTTCTGCAACCATTTTATAAACAATTTCTTTGAATCTTTCAGGCAAAGGGGATGCCAATAAGAGAACTCCGGACAACTGAGAATAACAAGCAATGTTAAAAAGGAAAGTCAATCAAGACAGAAATCAAAACTTTTCAAATTCCTTCAGAAAACCCCAAACTTCTCCTCCTTCCCCAGCAGGTGATCAAGAAGAGATTTCCAACTGGAAAAAGTAGAGTATGCAGAACACAAGGATACATTACAGGTAGTCCTCGGCTTATAACAGTTTGTTTAGTAGCTACTCGAAGTGACAATGCCATTGAAAAACCTGACTGATTACCATTTTTCACAGTTATGACTATTGCAGCAGCCCTATGGTCACATGTTTTATTTTTGAATCCTTGGCATTAGACTCACATTTATGACGGTTGCCCTGTTTTAGGGTCACGTGATCCCTTTTTGCAGCTCCACAGACGTGTCTATTGTGGGCAAAGTGCGTATTTCAAATCATAACTGAGTGTGCATGAAATGATCCACACTGGAGAAAAGCAATACTAATGTGGCCAAAGCTTTAGTCAGAACAGCTCCCTTGTGGTTCATGAAACGACGCACCGAGGATAGGAGACGTACATGTGATCCCAAGGCAACTTGGTGATACATAAGAGAACTCACACCAGGGGGAATACTGATTGTGGGGAAAGTTTCAGTCTAAATACTGGACTGGTAATATACTAGAGGATGCTCACAAAAAAGAAATCATATCAGTGTTCTGATTGTGGGAAATGTTTCAGTGACAATTCTAACTTGGTGATACACCAGAGGACTCACACAGGAGATAAATCATTCGAATGTCCTATCTGTGGGAAAGGTTTCAGTAATAATTCCCACCTACTGAAACACCAGATGACTCACACAGGAGAGAAACGCTTTGAATGTCTTATCTGTGGGAAAGGTTTCAGTCGGAATTCCCACCTAGTGATACACCAGAGGACTCACACAGGAGAGAAACCCTTTAAATGTCCTGACTGTGGGAAAGGTTTCAGTCAGAATTCCCACCTAGTGATACACCACAGGACTCACACAGGTGAGAAACCCTTTGAATGTCCTGACTGTGGAAAATGTTTCAGTAATAATTCCCACCTTCTGAAACACCAGAGGACTCACACAGGAGAGAAACCCTTTGAATGTCTTATCTGTGGGAAAGGCTTCAGTCAGAATACCCACCTAGTGATCCACCAGAGGACTCACACAGGAGAGAAACCCTTTGAATGTCTTGACTGTGGGAAAGGTTTCATTCAGAATTCCCACCTATTGATACACCAGATGACTCACACAGGAGAGAAACCCTTTGAATGTCCTTTTTGTGGGAAAGGTTTCAGTAATAATTCCCACCTACTGACCCACCAAAGGACTCACACAGGGGAGAAACCCTTTGAATGTACTATCTGTGGGAAAGGTTTTAGTCGGAATTCCCACCTAGTGATACACCAGAGGACTCACACAGGAGAAAAACCCTTTGAATGTCCTGACTGTGGGAAAGGTTTCAGTCAGAGTTGCACCCTGGTGAAACACCAGAGGACTCACACAGGTGAGAAACCATTTGAATGTCCTAGTTGTGGGAAAGGTTTCAGTAATAATTTCCACCTAGTGAAGCACCAGAGGAATCACACAGGAGAGAAACCCTTTGAATGTCCTATCTGTGGGAAAGGTTTCAGTCAGAATTTCCACCTAGTGATACACCACAGGAGTCATACAGGAGAGAAACCCTTTGAATGTCCTGACTGTGGGAAAGGTTTCAGTCAAAATTCCCACCTGATGACACACCAGAGGACTCACACAGGAGAGAAACCTTTTCAGTGTCCTGACTGTGGGAAAGGTTTCAGTCAGAATTCCCACCTGATGACACACCAGAGGACTCACACGGGAGAGAAACCATATAAGTGTCCTGTTTGTGGCAAAAGTTACAGTTTCAATTCCAACATGATAATACACCAGAGGACTCACACAGGAGAGAAACCCTTTGAATGTCCTGATTGTGGGAAAAGTTTCAGTCAGAAATCCCATCTGATGACACACCTGAGGACTCACACAGGAGAGAAACCGTGTAAGTGTCCTCTTTGTGGCAAAAGGTACAGTTGCAATTCCAACATGATAATACACCAGAGGACTCACACAGGAGAGAAACCCTTTGAATGTCCTGATTGTGGGAAACGTTTCAGTCAGAAATCCCACCTGATGTTACACCAGAGGACTCACACAGGGGAGAAACCCTTTGAATGTTCTGTTTGTGGCAAAAGTTACAGTCACAGTTCCAACCTGGTGAAACACCAAAGGATTCATACAGGAGGGAAATCATATCAGTGCACATATTGTGGGGAAAGTTTCGTTAAAAAGTTTCAGCTCACGAGTCACCAGAAGACACACACAGGAAACAAACCCTTTGAATGTCCTGACTGTGGGAAAAATTTCAGTTATAACTCCAGCTTGGTGACACACAAGAGGTCTCACACAGGAGAGAAACCTTTTGAATGTTCTGATTGAGAAAAACGTTACAGTCGCAATTCCAATATGGTGTTAAATCAGAGGACTCACAGGAGAGGAAACAGTTTGAATGCCCTGACTGTTGGAAAAATTCATTAGAAATGGCCATTTGCAAGACACCAGAGGATATACACAGAAGAGAGACCCTTCAGATATCCTGATTGTGGGAAAAGTTTCCGTTTCAATTCAATCCTGGTGAAACACCAGAGGACTCACACGGGAGAGGGCTTTCCAAAGTTCAGTCTGTTGATGTTACTTCAGGTATAAATCTTCCTGTATTGCACACAAAAAATTCCACAAGAGGCAAAAGTTTATGAATTTAGAGAAGGTTTGAATTTCATTCCTGATCTCCCATTGAGAATGTAGATGAGAAATCGACTCTTTGAATTCTGGCACATGTCAGGTTTAGACCAGTAGGTGGGGAGGATAAAGTGGAAACCCTTGCTTGATAAAGGTGGTTCAGAAATTGTGGAATTGGTCAAAATGGCTTTTGAGTGGTGGGTGTTTTATATTGATTTTGGAATTCCATCATGTGGAGTTTCCATTTTATATCTTGTGCTCCAGATTATGAGTGCCATAATCCCCCAACCATGATACAACTAATCCTCAAGATGCAACTGTCATGGGGCCTGCCAACTTTGGTTGCATGTTGTAACAGTGGTTAAGTGAGAGTACCTTGTTATTTTTTGAAAGTTTTTTTATTTTTGCACATACAAAAACAAACAAAACACAAACTTATGACATCCTCATCAATTATGTATAGTATGTTGTTTGGTTACAAGATTTTTCCATATTTCAATGACATATACAGTCACTAAATATCCATCAAATATAGTAAATACATCGCTATCCTTATGCATCATATATTCAGTTACAATTAATATTCCTTCATTTTAAGCAGAGATTATTCCTTTACATCCTTAATTATCCATTTAGTAACAATATAACTTTACATAATCACCTATCTCATTCTATTAATTTTACAATACAAATTCCCCGGTTGGTTTCCAACAGTTTCTAATTATACATTATTACTTTCTATTATGCATACTATCACAAATCATCCATCAGATACATGTTTTCATTATTATCCTTATATTTCATATATTCAACCACCAACGTCAATTCTTCATTTTTGAACAAAGTATTCAAAATACTCAATTCGTGTATATACCAATATTTCCTCACATCATTGTTAATCTATTTAACATCAAGGTGTCTTTATAACATCACTTATCTCCTACCATTGCTATTACAATGCTAAGAAATTTCCTCCAACACTTTTCATTTCCATGTTTTCTTATCTAGCCAGTGATAAAACAAGTCCCATTCTTTGTAAAATTGCTTATCTTCTTGCTCTTGCTCTCTAATTTCAAATGTCAATTTACTCATTTCAGCCCATTCCATTATTTTTCGAATAACTTCCTCCTGTGTTGGTATTTTCTCATTTTTCCAGTTTTTTGCAAATACAATTCTAGCTGCTGTTAAATTGTTTACAATTAGATATTCAAAGCCTTTATTGGATGTATCTGGTATAATTCCCAATAAAAGAACCTCTGGTTTAAAGTCTATGTATTTTTGTATCATTTTCTCCAACCACCTGTGGATTTTAGTCCAGTATCTTTTAGCTTCAGTACACGTTCACCACATGTGGTAATATGAGCCTGGTGTCTGATGACATTTCCAACACTTTTCTGACTTGTTCTTGGACATTCTTGCTATTCTCGTTGGGGATAGGTGCCACCTGTAAAACATCTTATACAAATTTTCTTTATATGCAGTCGACATTGTCATTTTGTAATTTTGTGACCACAGTTTCTGCAGACTTCTCTAAGTCAATCCCATGTCCAAAGTTTTTTCCCTAAGCTATCATAGTTTCTTTAACTTGTTCTTCCTTAGATTAGCCTCTAATAAATGTCCATATAATTTTGTTTATCACTTTTTCATCCGTATCTGTTAAGATTTTATCTAACTCAGTCATTGTGTTATAAAACCTTCCTTGTTTCAATCTTCATTATATCTAGAACGCATTTGCACATATGAATACCAATTCATTTCTATTCTTTCCTATTTCAGGTCTTGCATAGATTTGAGTTCACCCTCTGCATTTAAAATTTCAACATATCTAACTGTTCCTTTTAATATATTATTGGATATGAAAAAGCTTCAATTGTTGAGAGCCAGACTGGAATTTTTAAGTAGTGTAACCTTTTAACCTTCTCCCAATTTAATAACAAAGCCTCCCTTATATAGTGTCTTCTAAAATGTCCATGTGCTTTGGTTCCCTTATACCATAAAAAAGCTTGCCATCCCAACAGTTAGACATGACCCTCTATATTCAATAATCTAGTATTTCTTATATGTTATCCACTTTTTAATCCACATCAGATTTGTTGCCTGGTAGTGTCAGGTAAGCCCAATCAGGTAAGCCCATTCCTCCTCTTATTCTAGTGTCTTGTAATAATTTAGATTTTATTCTTGCTTTTCCCCCCTGCCAAACATACTTCAGCACTATTTTATTTAGATCCTCGAAGAAGGCTTTCCCCAATCTAGTTGGGATTGTCTGGAACAAATATAGAATTATCGGTAAAATGTTCATTTTTCCTCTTTGATAAAAACCCATTTTGATCAGGGTGGATAAAGCTATTTACATACTTTTTAAGTCGCTCTGCCAATATTGAAGCTAATAACTTATAGTCCGAATTTAGCAAGGAAATTGGTCTATAGTTCTTAATTTGTGTTAACTCAGCCTCTTCTTTAGGTAGTAATGTAATATATGCTTCTGACAACGATTTAGGTCAGAGGTAGTCAACATTTTTATATCTACCGCCCGCTTTTGTGTCTCTGTTAGTAGTAAAATTTTCTAACCGCCCACCAGTTCCACAGTAATGGTGATTTATAAAGTTGGGAAGTCAATTAAATTAAAAAAAGAAAAGTGCTTCAATATTGGACAAAACCCTTACCACCCACCATGAAAGCTGGAACTCCCACTAGTGGGCAGTAGGGACCAGGTTGACTACCATTGATTTAGGTAGTCTACTCTCCAGCATCATCTTGTTCAAAACTTTTAAGAGTGGGAGAGACAGAGATTCCTCAAGTGTTTTGTAGAACTCCACTGGTAGCCCATCCAGACCCTGAGCCTTTCCATTGTTTTGTTTTTTAAGCACTTCAGTTAGCTCCATCATCGTTATTTTACCTTCCAACATTATTCTAGTCTCTTCACGTATCCAGGGAAGATTGGCTTCCTATAGGTATTGTTTAACTCCTCCCTCTTCTTCTCTTGTTCGTACAACTTAGCATAATAGTCTTGTATAATTTTTTTCTTCTCAGCATTTCCATACTGAATTTGTTCTTGCTCATCTCTCAATTGCAGTATTTTCTTTGCTTCTCTCTCTTTTTTCAGTTTATATGCTAGCCATCTGCCTGGCTTGTTTGCATTTTCAAAGTAGTTCTGTTTAGTGCCTCTGATTTTTTACACCAATTCCTCCTTTTCCAGTGGGTCCATTTTGTGTTTAATTGTATCCATTTTCATTTTAATATCTTTATTATGTGGAGATTTGTGTAGTTCTTTTTCAAGTTTATTATTCAAGTAAATTATTCTCTAGACCTTTATATGTTTGTCTTTTCTTTAAATTTCTCTTTCTTGTGTAGTCTATTATCAGACCTCTAGAGAAGGCTTTCATTGTATCCCAAAGATTCTGCATTGATCGTCTTTTCTTTTTTCTTTAAATAAAAAAGGCAGTTCTTTTTCCTTTCACTGTACAAAATCTTTCTCTTTCAATATTGTGTTGTTTAATGTCCATCTGGATTTTGTCCTTTGTCCTTTCCATTTGATTGTAATTGGATTGTGGTCCGCCCAAGTGCTTGTTTCAATCTCAGCTTCCTGTACGTTGCAAATCAATTCCATTGAGGCCAAAAACATGTTGATTCTGGAATATGATGAGTGTCTATTTGAATAAAAAGTATATTGTTTTTTTTTAGGATTTCTTTCTCTCTAAATATCTTTTAGATTTATTCCATCTATCATCCTGAAGAAGGATTTCGGAAGGAATTTTCTGTTTAACTTTGTTGTTTTATGTGTTTTATAATCCATATTCTGGTTTACAATACCATTAAAGTCTCCCATCATGCAAATATCAGAATAGTTCAAGTCATAATTGCCTCTAAAGTTATTTAGAGGCAATTATGGGTGCCTCAGTTTCATCTTGGCATAGTCCGGCTTGTTCACTTTCGTTTCTGATGGGAGAAGGAAGAAAGCGAACGGTTGTTCCGCCACCCAGGCTGAAAGGAAAGCTCCACCCGTCCCAGTCCCCACATGAGGGGCTACCGCCCACCCCGCTGCTGGCAGCTTGTGCCTCACTCCGCTTGTTCATCATCTGGAAGCAGCGCCATTGCCGTGTCTCCTTCCCCTGGAGCGCCGGACTCCATGGGCCAAGTTCACAGTGTGGTGCCAGTGGCCAGCTGACCTGCAAACAGAGAAGGCAGGTGGCTGGGTGAGAAGCCAGTTTGCTGCTTCAGAGCCTGAAGCCCCATGGAGCTGGTACGGAAGACACATGGACCCGCGTGGAAGGCAGCTTTTTCTCACACTTGGGATAAATTTTTCTTTACTCTGCATGCGCCCTGCCCTGCATAGTCCCTTCTCTGCAGCTTGCCTGCCTGAACGCTGCGCCCCTGATCTATCTGGCAGGTAAGCCTGAGAGTTGTCGCTTAGTTAGCTGCCCCTTCCTTAGTTAGCTGCTCTGCCATGCTTATCTGCCTTCCCTGCGGCCTTCTTGGCATCCCTGTGGCAGGCAAACGGAAGTCCGTGCGTGGAAGGCTGTGGAGCATGGGGACTGCTTGCTCCTTTCCCTACAGCCCTGCCATTCTTCCTTGCCTTCCACGATACATCATTTCCACTTCCCGGCAGTCCCCCATACTGGCTTGCTTTCCGAGAACTGTGTCCAGTCCAGCCCAGCAGCAGATGCTGCGCTGGGGCTGGGAAGGGGAGGGGTGCTCTCGAAGGGCAAGCGGACATCCCGGGAGTGCTGCACATGCACCCATACCGTTCTGCAAATTCAGAAACCCCCCCACTGCAAGGCGATTCAAAGAGGGGAGGGGGATGATGCAGAAAAGGCTGCCTTCCACCCGGGCCACCAGGGCCTGCCGGCTCCACAGGGCTTCGTGGTCTGAAGCAGCCTACTGGCTTCCCACCCAGCCCCATGCCTGCTGTTTTTGCAGGTTGGCCCAGCAGGCTGGACACCGGCACCACTCAGGGAACTTGGCCCATGGAATCCAGCGCTCCAGGGAAAGGAGAGTTGGCCCTGGTGCCGCTTCCTGACAGCAAGGAAGTGGGGCAAGAGGCGCAGAAACTGCTGGTGGGCAGGTAGGGGGCAGCCCCTCACGTGGGAAGCGAACCAATCCTGGAAAGCCACCGCAGAGCCCATGGTGCTTTCCCTTTGGCCTGGGTGCCTCCGCTTCATCTTGGCAAGGACCAGCTCACTGCACTTGTATTACGATCTGTTCGCTTTTGTTTCTGGTGGGAGAAGGAAGAAAGCAAATGGAGGTTCCACAGCGGTACTCCAGGATGGCAGGCGGATGTCTGTAGCCAGCCAGGGAGAGAGGGGGTGAGAACGGTGGTGGCAGCCCCTTCCTACTGCAGCGCTTAGAGGCAGTGGGCAAGGTGGCCCCGGCATGTCTTGATGCTGGGGAAGTGCAGCCATCACTTGCCCACGGCCGCCTCAGCCTTTCCATTTGCACCATGTCCCGCTCTGGCTGGCCCCACAAGTACAAGTGCAGCGATCTGGTCTTCTCCAAGTTGAAGTGCTGCCACCCAGGCCCACTCCCCACATGAGGGGCTGCAGCCCGGCCACCTGCTGGCAGCTTTCGTGCCTCGCTCTGCTTCTTCGCCAACTGGAAGCGTAACCACGGCTGAGTCTCCTTCCCCTGGAGTGCAGGACTCCATGGGCCAAGTTCACAGAGTGGTGCCAGTGGCCAGCCAGCAATCTGCAAAGAGAGAAGGCAGGTGGCTGGGTGGGAAGCCAGTGGGCTGCTTCAGAGCCTGAAGCCCCACAGAGCCAGCACAGGAGACACATGGGCCCACGTGAAAGGCAGCTCTTTCTCGCACTCGGGAGAAATTTTTCTTTACTCTGCAAGGGCAAGGAGTTGTTCCAAGGCTCCAGGCTCTGAGGCTCCAGGCGGTGGGTCAGGGGTTTGTGGAAATGCCGCCCAACTTTCCCCCCCACCCCAAGCAACCTCAGAAGTTTTCAAGCTCATCTGGAGAGGCAAAAGCCGCAAGATCCAGAGTTGCCAGACTCCGTAAGATACGCGTCTCGCAAACTTCCCCTCCCCACCCCATCCCCTGCCAGTGTCTCTCTGCTATTGCAAGCAGTGAAAACAGTAAAGAAAAACTTGCCAAGAGTGTGAGAAGTGAATTGCCTTGCACACACCTTTTAAAGCAACACGTAGCTGCGACTTTAAAAGGTTCAGGGCAGCAAGAAAAGGGAGCTGGCCCCGCTGAACCTCACATGACCACCCTGGGTGTTAGGCTCAGAGAAAGACCTCACTCATCAGCTGTGTGTGTGTGTGTGTGTGTTTGAGAGAGAGAGAGAGATCTCCCCCCATTTCTCTGTGTGATCTCCCTCCATTTCTCTGTGTGTGAGGGAGAGGGAGGGAGAGAAATCTCACCCTATTCCTCTGTATGTGTGAACTCCCTCCATTTGTGTGTGTGTGTGTGTGTGTGTGTGTGTGAAAGAGAGAGAGAGAGAGAGAGAGAGAGGAGAGAGAAATCTCCCCCCATTCCTCTGTATGTGTGATCTCCCTCCATTTCTGTGTGTGTGTGAGAGAGAGGGAGGGAGAGAGAAATCTCCCCCCATTCCTCTGTATGTGTGATCTCCCTCCATTTCTCTCTCTCTGTGTGTGTGTGTGTGTGTGTGAGAGAATCTCCCCCCATTTCTCTATATGTGTGTGTATCTCTTAAAGAGGGTCTTATCAGGACACATAAGAATGTGGCTTCTCTCCTGCGTTAAGGCCTCAGTCTTGCCGTGTCCCCCTTCACCCCCCTCCCAGCTCCTCAGCCGAGCGCAGACAGCGCAAGCTGCAGCCCGAAGCGGCAGGTAGCTAACGCTGCCTTACGCACAAATGTGGCGTGAAAGGATGTACAGGGCCGCTTCGCTCCTGCACTAAAGGCTCCAGAGACGCCCCCCTCCTCTTCCCCCATCGTCCTCTCGTGTGTGTGTGTGGGGGGGGGGGGGAGAAATAACACGGCAAGGCGATGGTTGGAGCTTTAGTGCAGGAGAGAAGCCGTGTCCTTTTGAATCCTATTAAGACCCTCCTTAAGAGAACCTTTGCTGTGCTTTGGCACTTGCTTGAGGGACGTCTTCCCCCCATCCACCCGTACAAAGCAGCTAGATGGGAAGGGTCTGTCTACCGCCTTTGTGTGTGTGTGTGTGTTGGGGAGGGGTATGGACCGTTCGGCGCTGAGAGAGAAGCAGATGCAGCAGCGAGAAAGTGAGACTTTCTTGCCAGCCTTCCAGCTGAGAAAACAGAAATATTCCACGGTTCTGTATCGGTTTTGTAAGGGGGGGGGTGTGTGATGTGACTGAGTGAGCGCCAGTGCCCCCACCTAGCCACGCCCACACAGCCATTAGTAAAACATTTGAAAACCACCCCGTGACTGTTTCAGTAGAGGAACTTCATCTGTGCTTCTCCTCTGCTTCCATTCTTTCTAGCCATACAGTACTTGATGGTTTTAACTCCTTTAAACTCAGCCACAGAGGCCACTATTGTAGTGTTGCTTTTCCAGTTACAAATACTGCCATCTCCTGATAGGAGGCCGAAAAACAGGATCGAGTCTTGCTGTGTGATGGTAATGAAGAGGATTTGGGCAATTCCTGTTATGGCTTAATGGCTTTGTCATACAGTGTGCTGTAATTGCCAAAAAACTCAATTCACTCCTAGTCTGCAGCATCATAGGGATAGTTTCAAGATCACATAAAGTGTTAGTATTGTGTTATACTGTAGTAAGACTACACTTTCAATACTGCATCCAGTTTTGGGCACCAGGATACAAAAGTGTTTAGGCTGTAGAAAGAGTGCAGAGAAGAACGAAGTCATGTAGGGGACTGGAGGATAAAACATACGATGAACAATTGTAGTATTTGGATAACAGAGAAAAGGACCGGAGTGATGTGATAGCAATCTTTAAGTACTTATTATATTTCACTTGGCTGAGCTGCAAATATAGGTTGCTAGGAGTCTGAACATGACTAATAGCACATAATCAGTGAGAGAATCTGGCCAATGCTATCGGTAGAGATGGCACAAGCCTGTTTTTCGGCCTCCTATCAGGAGACGGCAGCATCTGTGATTGCAAAGACAACAGTACAAAGCGGCATCTCCGGTTGACCTTAATGGAGTTAAAACCATCGAGTAGCGTATTGCTAGAAAGGACTGAAGAAGAGAAGCACAGAGGAACTTCCTCTTCTGAAACACTCACGGGAGAGGGGAGAGGGGCGTGTAGAGAGGCTCTGGCGCCTCTTCCGAGGATGAAAGCAGCAGCTGGGAGGTGAGTTGAGGGCAGGTGGGAGGAGAATCCGGGAGCAACTCAGGCTGTTTGGTTCCCTCCACGGCCTGGAAGCAGAGAAGCAACTAGATAGAATGTGGAATAAGAGTTGGGAGGGACCTTTGAGGTCATCTAGTTCAGCTCCTTGCTCCAGCAGATCTTTTGCATCTCAGGCACGTGGCTATCCAGTCTCTTCCTGAAAGCCTCCAGTGATGGAGCATCCACCACTTCTGCAGGCAAACCGGTTAATTGTTCTCAGTCAGGAAACGTCTCCTTGTTTCTAGGTTGCTTCTCTCCTTGATTCGTTTCCATCCATTGCTTCTTGTTCTGCCTTCAGATGCTCTGGAGACGAGGTTGAGCCCCTCTTCTTTGTGGCAGCCCCTCAAGTATTGGAAGACCGCTATCCTTTCACCCCTCAGCCTCCTCTTCTGTAGACTGGAAGATTTCCAAGGTCCCTTTCAACATTTTTGTTCTGTTATGGACCCTGTTATGTTTTCTTGGCAATAATATTGGACTGCTCTGCCACTGTATCTTTTTGATTTTTTTACTTCCATGTCTAGCCAACAAGCAATTCTCATTTCACTTTTAAGCAAACCAGTTATTTGAACATATCCACCTATTTTAACTTGCAAGTAGCAGCGCCATTTTCCCTTCTGTTTTTTCAATCATTAGAATTTTTCTTATTTCTTTTTATATCTTAGTTGTTTCAAAAGGAAATCAAATTCTTAGGTATTCTTAAGTGTAGTAGAAAGAAAAGAAAAAAATGTAAAAGTCACACATACTAATGAAAAGGAAGAGATGTAGTCCAAGGTTGTAGACAAGAAAAAAAAATAGAAGAGGAAAAAACTTACTCCGTTTCTTTTAACAATTCTTCATAGGCTCCGTTTGAAATCTCAATTAGAGAGGTTGTGATATCCCACTGTCCAAGTCCTCCAGTGCTTAATTCTGCCGCTTATTTTTTTTTTTTAAAGTTTCAGCTTAGTTTAAAAGGTTTTTACGAGCTATCTCTTTTGCAGCTGTCTCTTTAAGAGAATAAACATTCCACCAGCTGGAATCCACTTTCACTTTCTTGTCTGTTTCTTTCTGGAGGCAACTTTGCCAGAGGGGGGCGCTGTCTCTTTACTGCCGATTTGAAGCCCTTCTTTTGGATCAAACAGGGACTTTGCGATATCCATGTGATCAGCAAAGATTCGGCTTTGTCTTCGCTGTCCTAACACGACATTTTAGGTCCGATTTGACCGTCCAACGGCAAAAGAATCAACGATGATCTTGCAGCAGTAGGATCAAACATTGTATTGTTGTGACGCAGGCTCCTCCTCTTCCCCTTTCAACTCTTTTGTTCCGTTATGGATCCTGTTATGTTTTCTTGGCAATAGTATTGGGATGCTCTGCCACTGAGTATTTTTGATTTTTTTTACTTCCATGTCTAGCCAACAAGTAGGATATTTCCTATTGGTGCCCCATCCATGTATTAACTGGGTTCAACTAAAAAGGTCCTATTGAGGACCTTTTGGGATGTTCAGTTTGCATAGGTGGTCCTCGCTTACCATTTGTTTCATGAGTTATTATGGCACTGCAAAAGAGATGGACCAGAAATCTATGGTCCTTGTAATACTTCTTCAGTGACCTGAACAAGTCAGCAGTTCCTGTGGTTATGAATATGCAGGAAAAGGAGTTGCACCAATTTGGGTTCTGCCAACCTGCGGACATTTATGATAGTTGTGGCATCCCACACTTCTGATCCCCATTTGTGACCTTCCCAACTACCTTCTGAGAAGCAAAATCAGTGGGGATGCCAGCAGGAAGTTGCCAGTCAGAGTCCAGTGAAATTGCCTTTAACAATTCACAACTGCAAAGGAACAGATGTAAGTTGGCACTGTCATGTGACATCATGCTTCATGATCAGGCTACTTAGTGACACATGCGAGTCCCAAATGCAGTCATTTCTGCCCTTTCTTTGATCTTCCATGGACAAAACAGTTGTTTCAAATCTTGCAGAGGTTTTAGGCATCATTTCATCACTTAAGGCCCCCACATCCCTAAAAGTATCAAAAGGTTGGACTAACAATTTTGGAAAACACTTAGATTTTCCAAATATATAAATTTATAGGTTTGTTTATTTCTAGTTTTCTCTGAATCCATATATTTACAATTGTATAATCTATCCCCATCACTTCCAGATATATTTCATAGAAACCCTTTGCAGTGTTAAGAATTTGCATTTTTCTTCACAAAAAAATTATTAATTGATCAAAATATAAAATATAGAAGTGCAAAGAAAATAATGGTAGAAGGGAGGAAAAGGGGGAGTGAGATAAGTGAAGGGATAAGGGGATAAGGAAAAGAAAAGCATTGAATTCTGACTCCTTTTGTTGCACTAGAATAAGATGCTACGATAAACCTCAACTATTTACTTTCATAAAATAATATAAACCTATAAATAATAAATCGGTATTTGACTAAGTAATATATTTTATAGTAATAATGCATTTGCTAAAGACAATCGAGAATAATGTTATAAAACAGGAACTTATGGAGAATTTTTTTTCTTTTTCTTTTTACTTGACTAATCATAGAAAAAGATTAATTTTTGACAAATACTATTTGTTACTATACAGATAATTAATTATCTAAGAGGATAAGATGGTATGAAATAAAGAAAAGTCCTAATTCCAAACACATATATTTATACATTTAAATGTAACAATGTTTGTAATTGTAAAGACCGATGCACACAAATTTATGGCTGAACGACATGTTACACAAAGTTGAAAATGATTGAATGTTCTTACTCGTTTTTTTTATGTTGAAAATAAAAAAAAATATATTTTTAAAAAAGATAATATAAACCAGCCATTTCTAAAACAACAAACTTATCTAGTCTACAGAGCCCAAAATCAAACTATATTTTTCCTCTAGCTCATGAACAAAATCCAAAATCAATTTCCATATACAAACAAAATTATTCCTGTTCTTGATGGATCGTTTTCGGCTTCGGACGTGGACGGACGTGGATTCCACACGTCCGCCGCTGTGTTGCCTCAGCTGCGCCTTCGGGTGCAGAGGGGGACGGGCATAATCCCCCCCTCCGTACGGGTGGCTTGCGGTGAGGGCCCCCATCTCGACGGCGGTCGGGGGGGCTGCTCCCGCCTCGGCCCAGGGGCTGAGGAACTTTCGCGGGGGGAGTTTCCCTTTTGCCGAAGGAGCTGGAACATGGAGAATTTTTACAAGGAGCTGAAACGCCGGGGCTGAATGGCTGCGCTGAGGCTCCGGACTAGAAAAATGGTATGTGCCTTATTTGGATTTTTTTTGCATTCAACTTTATGGAAAGAGAAGATAGGGGGGAGTTGGAAACAACAACAACCCCCCTGGAACCAAAGCGGCATTAGAGAAAGAGTCCCGCGATGCGGAGAGAGTGAAAGTGGCATCCGTTGGATTTATTGAAAAAGGAAATCTATTGCCAAATAAGGGATTGCTGTTATACAATGTATCCTGAGCCTTGCTACATTTTAAATTGATTGTTTCCACTTTTGCTTTTTTCACCCTGCTGGCAAGGTGGAAAGATGGCGTTCTCTTTGTTCCCAGGATGGAACTTTTCTTTTTGGAAATAAGCATTCCTCCGTTTTAACAAAAATTAGACTAACTTTAAAATATATTTTAAAAAAAGGACCTGCTCTGGTGTCTTTCAGTGCTCTCTCCCCTTGTGAAACCTTCTGCCTTTGTTTGGAAAGTTTTTTCCTTTTTTCTTTATTTTTCTCTCTGGACGTTGCAAACTTAATTTGAATTACAGCTGCTTTTGTCTCGGACTTCACGGACTGCCCGCCCAACAGCACCATTTTTTCCCCCTTTCTTCTCTATGCACCATTTAAAATTTTAATTATGGCATCGAGGAAACCTCCATCTGGGAAATCAAGCTCTGCTCCAGCATCTACAAAGCCTAGTCCATCCTCACAGCCAAAGATTTCAGCCTTGTTACAGAGGGAAACAGAAGTAGAGGATCCTAAGCCATCAAATCCTCAGCCATTAAACGTAGAGGAGATGTTTCAAAAAATAATGAATGAAATGCAACAAATCCGGAAAGACAATTTAAGTACAAGATTGGAACTATTGGAGGCGCAAAGAGAAATAACAAATAATAAACAAAAAATTGAAGGGCTGGAAGGGGGGGCGGGCGGTTGAGATGAAGGAAGAGATAAAAGACTTTAAGAAAGAAATTACATTTATGGAAAATCACCAACATGTCTTTGTAATTTGGACTGTCTCTCTTTATTAATGGAAATTTTTTTTGGAATAATTGGTTCCTTCCCTGGAATACCTTCTCTTTTTTTAACAATTGACTGTGGAAACTGTTTCTCTTCTGGGCTCTACAACTTGTTACAACTTTGAGCTGAACTTTTTTCTCCTGACTTGCTCCAGCAGCCACACCCAAAAAACGCCATTTTAGTGGCACTGATTATAATAGCTCATCATGGCTTCAAAAAAACAACCAGAGAATTCGGGATTGGAACAAAGAATGACGGCGATGGAGGAAGCGTTAAACTCCTTGGTGCTGGAAATTAAAGCGATGAGGAAAGACCAGTGTAGCTCTAAGCTTGAACTTTTGGAAACACAAAAAAAATTGATGGAGAACACACAGAAGACCGAGGAGCTGGAAGTGGGGTTGGCTGGGGCAAAGGGAGAACTTAAAAATGTCAACACTGAAATTGGAGATTTGTCTGGTCATATGTCTAGGATGGATTTTGAAAGAATGTCATATTTTTTAAGATTTCAGAACATTTTGGAGGAAACTGGTGAATGCCTTCCTGATCTCATGAGTACAATTTTAGCAGACTATTTACACAAACCTAAAGAGGAGATCAGGGGGGACATTGACCTAGTTTATAGAATTAACTCAACATATGCCAGGTTAAATGAAGTACCCAGAGAGATACATATTAAATTTGTTAGAAGGTCGACCAGGGAGGGAATTCTGAAGGCGCAGAGAGACGGGCCTTTAATTTACCAACAAAAGGAAGTCGCCATCTTGAAGCAGATCCCAAAAAAGATTAGAGAGGTGAGGAGGAAGTATTCCTTCTTATCTAAAAAATTGTTTAACCACGGGATTTGGTTTAAGTGGGCGATGCCAGAAGGGTTGTTGATGTTCTGGGAAGGAGGAAGAGTAAGGATTAAAACAGTTGCTGAGGCGGAAGCCTTTCTTAAAAAACATTCCTCTATCCTGGGGGAAGATCCAGGAGGGGCAGAGGGGGCCATGGCCCCGCCCACTGGGGGCCAGGGAGGAGAACAAGAAGACACAATTGCCAAGAGACTTAGATCTAAAAAATGACTTTGCTTTTTATTAACATAGTATAATTCTTTGTCTGGATGTTTGTACATGATTGCCAGCATATAATTTAGAATGTATGATTTACGCATTTATCTTCACCTTGTTGTATTAATGAACAATGTATTACCAATGTCTTACCACGCAGCCCGGAGGGGCCAACGACTTCGACGTGAAAGTTCTCAAAAAAAAATTTGTATCACCTTACCCTACCCTATCCCAAAAATTTGTAAAACCAATAAAACTTTTGCAATATAAAAAAAAAAAGAAATATTACTGGTCAAATGTCTAAAATTGATTTTGAACGTATGTCTTTCTTTTTAAGATTTCAGAATGTTCCAGAATCACCTAATGACAATTTAAAAGAGTTAATGGCTACTATGTTAGCGGATTATATTAAGAAAGATAAGGAATTTATCTGGGGGGACATTGATTTGATTTATAGAATTAATTCAGCATTTGCCAGAATAAATGATGTACCCAGAGAGATACATATTAAATTTATAAGAAGGTCAACGAGGGACGAGATACTGAGAGCGCAAAGAGGGGGCCCTCTGATATATCAGCAAAACGAGGTGACCATATTGAAGCAGATCCCAAAGAAAATACGAGATATAAGAAGGAATTATTCCTTCTTAACAAAAAAAATTACACAAAAAGGGGGTGTGGTTCAAGTGGCTGATGCCTGAAGGGATGCTGGTATTCTGGGAGGGAGGAAGAGTTAGAATCAAAACAGTAGAAGAGGCGGAGAATTTTCTTAAAAAATACTCCTCAATCCTGGATGACGATGAAATGGGAACGGGAGGGGCCACGGGTCCGTCTGCTGGTGGGGGGGGAGGAGGAAGAGACTATAGTAAAGAGGCTCAGATCTCAAAAATAACTTGTTATCTTTTTTTTATGATGGTAATTCCTGTACGGATGTTAATAGAACAAAGTAATTGAATGTATAAAATAATATGAAAATTTATGATTTAAAATGTATGTACCCCTTCCTTTTATTATTTCCTAATGGAATGTGTATGAAGACTCGGAGGCGGTCATCAAACCCGATGTGGAAGCTCTAAAATACTACTTAATACTTATCTACCCCTTTCCTTATATAAAATGTTAAAACTAATAAAAACTTTTTCAAACAACAACAAAAAATATTATTCCTGTTCTTTTTTTTAATCAAAGCAGCCAATGTACCCATCTCTGCTAACTCCATCACGTTTTGCAGCCATTCATCCATTGTGGGAATGAAAATATTCTTCTATTTTTGCTCACAAAGTATTTTGGCCTCCATCAACATATATAACATTCTGTGCTTCATTTTTTAAAAGTTCTTTATCCATTAAGCCTAAAATAAATAATCTGGTTTTATTTTATATTCACTTTAATAGAATTGTGTTAAGATGTGTATCTTACTCCAACATTTCTTTGCTTTGTGACATGCCCAGCATCAATATATATAACATTAGTGTTCCATTTTGTTCTGGTTCTTCACCCATTAAACCTAAAAAAAACCCCTCTAGGTGAGTTTATATTTACTTTAATAGTCTTTTTATATCTTATTCCAACATTCCTTTGCTTTGTGACATGCCTATCATAAATGATGAAAAGCTCTTATTTATATTCTCAAAATTCATTGCCTTTATATCATTCCCTAGCCATATCTTCAGAGGTTTTGGGTGGTCCATCACTGGAAGCTTCCAAAAAGAGATTTAACAGCCACTTTTGAAATGGTAGAGAAGAGAGTGGGACTACAAGACCTTTAAGGTTCCTTCCCACTCTATTATTCTGTTATATCTTGTGTTTGTCTTAATTACAGTGACTCTATCCAATAATTGCTATACTAACAATTTGTATTGACCCAAGTCAACAAGAGAATTTCATGGTTGAATGCAAATATGGACTTGGATCTCCGTAAACTTCAATGTGTCAAATAAATCATAATTAATCTAATGTTATTTTAGCATTGTGACATATTTCCTTTTTACATTTAATATATATGGTTTACAATACAATAATACAATAGCAGAGTTGGAAGGGACCTTGTAGGTCTTCTAGTCCAACCCCCTGCATGGGCAGGAATCTTATACCATTTCAGACAAATGGCTGTCTAACATCTTTTTAAAGACTTCCAGGGTTGGGGCATTCACAACTGCTGGAGGCAAGCTGTTCCAGAGGTTAATTGTTCTTACTGTTAGGAAATTTCTCCTTAGTTCTAAGTTGCTTCTCTCCTTGGTTAGTTTCCACCCATTGCTCCTTGTCCTGCCCCCAGGTGTCTTGGAGAAAAGTTTGACTCCCTCTTCTTTGTGGCACCCTCTGAGATATCGGAACACTGCTATCATGTCTCCCCTGGTCCTTCTCTTCATCAAACTAGACATACCCAGTTCCTGCAGCCGTTCTTCATATGTCTTAGTCTCCAGTCCTCTAATCATCTTGGTTGCTCTTCTTTGCACTCTTTCCAGAGTCTCCACGTCTTTTCTACATCGTGGCGACCAAAACTGTATGCAGTATTCCAAGTGTGGCCTTACCAAGGCACTATACAGTGGCATTAACACTTCACGCGATCTAGATTCTATCCCTCTGTTGATGCAGCCTAGAACTGTGTTGGCTTTTTTGGCAGCTGCTGCACACTGCTGGCTCATATTTAAATGGTTGTCCACTAGGATTCCGAGATCCCTCTCACAGTTGCTACTATTGAGCAAGGTACCACCTATACTGTACTTGTGCATTTGGTTTTTCTTGCCTATATGTAGGACCTTACTTTTTTCACAATTGAATTTCATTTTATTAGACAGTGCCCAATGTTCAAGTTTGTCTAGATCCTTCTGTATCTTAAGCCTATCTTCTGGAGTGTTGGCTATTCCTGCCAGCTTGGTGTCGTCTGCGAATTTGATGAGTTCCCCATTTATCCCCTCATCCAAATCGTTGATGAAGATGTTAAAGAGTACTGGGCCTAAAACAGAGCCTTGGGGGACTCCACTGCATACTTCCTTCCATGTAGATGCAGTTCCATTGAGGACTACACGTTGAGTGCGGTTGGTCAGCCAGTTACGAATCCATTTGGTGGTGGTGCTGTCTAACCCACAATTTTCTACTTTATCTAATAGTAGGTTATGGTCTACTTTATCAAATGCCTTACTGAAGTCCAGGTAAATTATATCAACAGCATTCCTCTGGTCCACTGATTTTGTTACTTTGTCAAAGAATGCAATTAGATTCGTCTGGCATGATCTGTTTTTGACAAACCCATGTTGGCTTTTGGCTATTACTTTGTTTGCTTCTAGGTGTTCACTTATTTGTTGTTTAATTATCTTTTCCAGAATCTTTCCTGGTATTGAGGTCAGGCTGATGGGTCTATAGTTTCCTGGATCTGTTTTTTTTCCTTTTTTGAAGATGGGAACCACATCTGCTCTTTTCCAGTCTTCTGGCAGTTCCCCGGTGCTCCAGGATCTCTGAAAGATATAGTTCAGTGGTTCTGAGATCTCGTCTGCCAGTTCCTTCAGAACCCTGGGGTGTAATCCATCCGGTCCTGGTGATTTGAACTCGTCCAGGGCAGACAGGTGCTCACTTACCATTTTCTTCTCTATTTCAACTTGTGTTCCTAATCTGATATTTGTGGTGCTGTTTTTGATTGATTGGACTGTTTTATCCCTTTGTGTAAAGACAGATGCAAAGAAAGAGTTAAATAGTTCTGCTTTCTCCCTGTTGCTTATCATCTTCTTGCCATTTTCTCCCAGCAGTGGACCAATTGTTTCCTTAACTTTTTTCTTATTTTTAACATGTTGGAAGAAGCTTTTTTTGTTATTTTTTACTTTTTTGGCAAGCCTTTCTTCATTGTGAGCCTTAGCTTTCCTCACTTCATCTTTACAGGCTCGGGCTATTTGCTGATATTTTGCCTTGGTTATGTCCCCCTTTTTCCACTTTTTATATTTATCCTTTTTGTCTTTCAATTTGTCAGAGAGTTCTTTATGCAGCCATGCTGGTTTCTTTTGGGAACTGTTATTTTTCTTCTTCATTGGTATTGCGCTGGACTGGGCTTTTATAATCTCATTTTTCAAAATTTCCCAAGCTTCTTGAGTTGTTTTCCCCTTGAGGATTCTCATCCATGGAATCCTTCCCAAGCTCTCTCTGAGTTTGTTGAAATTAGCTCTCTTGAAGTCTAAGACTCTAGTTTGACTTTGTTCAACTACTTTTGTTTGCATAATGTTGAATTCCAGTATTTCATGATCGCTTGCCCCCAAAGTTCCTGTAGCTTCTACACCTTCTATCATTTCCTCTCTGTTAGTGAGAATTAAGTCCAATATTGCTGATCCCCTTGTTCCCTTCTCTACCTTTTGGGAAACAAAGTTGTCTGCTAGGTTTGTTAGGAACCTGTTGGATCTTCCACTTGGTGCAGAGTTTGTTTCCCAATTGATGTCAGGGTAGTTAAAATCTCCCATTACTATTGCAGTGTGCTTCCTACATACCTTAGTTAGCTGGTTAGCAAAAAGTACATCCACTTCCTCTGCTTGGTTGGGTGGCCTGTAGTATAGACCTATGACAATATCATTCCCCCCCCAACCTTTAATATTGACCCAAATACATTCAAGATAGTTCTCATCATTGTTGTGCTCTATTTCTGTAGCGATGTAATTATTTCTTATATATAGTGCAACTCCACCTCCTCTTTTATTTGGTCTATTTCTTTTAAATAATTTAAATCCTTCTAGCTGTATGTTCCATTTGTGGGTTTCATCCCACCAAGTTTCTGTAATGGCAACAATATCGTATCTGCCCTCATTTACTTGAATTTCTAATTCACCCTGTTTATTCCTCATACTCTGTGCATTGGTGTATAGACATTTGAGTCCATTTTGATTGACCCTGTGTTTTCTGTCTACGAAACCTGTGTTATGCCTGACTATGGTTCTCTTTGCCCCTATTTCTTTGCCACTTGTATGGTTCATGTACATGGTATGGCACCCACTGTTAATTGTTTGGTTTTGCTTGACAGCAGTGTTGATAATATTACCTGCACAATTATCTATGTTACACGCACTGATAACCCTATGAATTTTAGTTTGCTGGGGACAGAAATATTCTTTATCTATTGATTCTCTGTCCCCACTATTCAGTTTAAATGTTTAGCCAGGAAATCTGTGAATTTAGTGCCAAGTAACTCAGTCCCTTTCTTGGATGGGTGCAAACCATCTCTTTTGTACAGTTTATCATTGGACCAGCTGCAGGCATCATGACTAATAAGACCAAAGCCTTCCTTTTTACACCACTCCTTTAGCCACACATTAAACTCTGCTATGCGCTGGCCCTTTCCTTTTTGTTCCTTGTATACTGGTATAACCTCTGAGAAGATAAGCCTACAACCTGTACTACTAAGTTCGTACCCCAAACTCTGGAAATCATTCTGCACAGAAGCTACATCTTTTTGGGACAGATCATTTGTGCCAAGATGTATAATAGCATCAACTTCACAGTCCTTACTTGCATTCGTGACTATCTTAAGAATACGCCTCTTGTCTCTGCTGGCTGTAGCACCCGGTAAACATCTGACATCTTTCAAAACCTCCATATCCTTACCTAAGTTTACATCTCTTACGATTGAGTCACCAATCAGGAGGTGACTTCTCTTTTTGGGTACCTTGCTCTTGTTGTGTGACTGATGCATGATCCCTGGTTCACACTTTTGCATTTCTGAAGTAGGTTCTTCACTTTGGACCACAATCCGCTGCTTATTTGAGTCGTCATTATTACCTTGACCTGTCACTTTAGTGTCCCCATTAAGATCAGCAAGGGCGCTATATCTGTTATGCTGGGACACAGCGAAAGTTTTGTGTTTGTGGGTCACAGCTCTCACCCTGCCAGATCCCACAGTTGTCCAGGCTGCTCTTCTTCTGTGGGATCTTTGCGGTAGGGGAGGCTGGTAGTGTGGCATCTCCACAGGGTGGAGTGGCCGAATTGGACACTTAATTTCTGCCTGGAGATCACAAATTACAGATTCAAGATATGTTATGTGTCTATGTAATCTATTAATTTGTCTGCAAGGGGGACAGTATCCAAATTTGAAAAGAGTACTGCGGAAGACAGGTGCAAAACAGTTATTACATTGAACTAAGCCAGTCATTTTGAAATAAAGTTTTCTTTTTCTTTTTTACATTTTCTGTAACCATTTCATAAACAATTTCTTTGAATGTTACAGGCAAAGAGGGTGCCAAAAAGAGAACTCCAGACAACTGAGAATAACAAGCAATGTTAAAAAGGAAAGTCAATCAAGCGAGAAATAAAACATTTCCATTTCCTTCAGAAAACCCCAAACTTCTCCTCCTTCCCCAGCAGGTGATCAAGAAGAGATTTCAAACTGGAAAAAGTAGAGTATGCAGAACACAAGGATACATTACAGGTAGTCCTCAGCTTATAACAGTTTGTTTAGTAGCTACTCCAAGTGACAATGCCATTGAAAAACCTGACTAATCCCCATTTTTCACACATGCCTATTGCAGTAGCCCCATGGTGATTTATTTTTGAATCCTTGGCAGTTGACTCACATTTATGACAGTTGCCCGGTTTTAGGGTCACGTGATCCGCTTTTGCACCTCCACAGACATGTCTATTGTAGGCAAAGTGCATATTTCAAATTATGAGTGTGCACGAAATGATCCACACTGGAGAAAAGCAATACTAATGTGGCCAAATCTTTACTCAGAAGAGCTCCCTTGTGGTTCATGGAACGACCGACATAGGAGAGGAGCCCTACAAGTGGTCCCAATGAAGTGAGCATGGCAATTTGGTGATATATTAGGGAACCCACACCAGGGAGAAACCCTTTGAATGCGCTGACTGTGGGAAAAGTTTCAGTCTAAACAACAGCCTAGTAATATACTCGAGGATGAACAAAAAAAAGAAATCATATGAGTGTTCTGATTGTGGGAAATGTTTCAATGAAAATTCTAAGTTGGTGATACATCAGAGGACTCACACAGGAGAGAAACCCTTTGAATGTCCTGACTGTGGGAAAGGTTTCTGTCGGAATTCCGACCTAGTGATACACAAGAGGACTCACACAGGAGAGAAACCCTTTCAATGTCCTGACTGTGGGAAAGGTTTCTGTAGGAATTCCGACCTAGTGATACACCAGAGGACTCACACAGGAGAGAAACCTTTCAAATGTCCTATCTGTGAGAAAGGTTTCAGTCAGAATTCCCACCTAGTGAAACACCAGAGGACACACACAGGAGAGAAACCCTTTGAATGTCCTATTTGTGGGAAAGGTTTCAGTCAGAATTTCACCCTGGTGACACACCAGAGGACTCACACAGGAGAGAAACCTTTCAAATGTCCTATCTGTGAGAAAGGTTTCAGTCGGAATTCCAACCTAGTGAAACACCAGAGGATTCACACAGGAGAGAAATCCTTTGAATGTCCTGACTGTGGGAAATGTTTCAGTCACAATTCCAGCCTGTTGATACACCAGAGGACTCACAGAGGAGAGAAACCCTTTGAATGTCCTGACTGTGGGAAAAGTTTCAGTCACAATTCCAGCCTGTTGATACACCAGAGGACTCACACAGGAGAGAAACCCTTTGAATGTCCTGACTGTGGGAAATGTTTCTATCGAAATTCTGACCTAGTGATACACCAGAGGACTCACACAGGAGAGAAACCATTTGAATGTCCTATCTGTGGGAAATGTTTCAGTCAGAATTGCACCCTGGTGACACACCAGAGGATTCACACAGGAGAGAAACCCTTTGAATGTCCTGACTGTGGGAAAGGTTTCTGTCGGAATTCCGACCTAGTGATACACCAGAGGACTCACACAGGAGAGAAGCCCTTTGAATGTCCTATCTGTGGGAAAGGTTTCAGTCAGAATTGCACCCTAGTGACACACCAGAGGACTCACACAGGAGAGAAACCTTTCAAATGTCCTATTTGTGAGAAAGTTTTCCGTCGGAATTCCCACCTGGTGAAACACCAGAGGACTCACACAGGAGAGAAACCCTTTGAATGTCCTTTTTGTGGGAAAGGTTTCAGTCAGAATTGCACCCTGGTGACACACCAGAGGACTCACACAGGAGAGAAACCTTTTGAGTGCCCTGACTGCGGGAAAGCTTTCTGTCGGAATTCCGACCTTGTGATACACCAGAGGACTCACACAGGAGAAAAACCCTTTGAATGTCCTGTTTGTGGGAAAGCTTTCAGTCACAACTCCCATCTAGTGGTACACCAGAGGACTCACACAGGAGAGAAACCCTTTAAATGTCCTATCTGTGCGAAAGGTTTCAGTCAGAATTCCCACCTCGTGAAACACCAGAGGACTCACACAGGAGAGAAAACCTTTGAATGTCCTGACTGTGGGAAAGGTTTCAGTCAGAATTGCTTCCTCGTGAAACACCAGAGGACTCACACAGGAGAGAAAACCTTTGAATGTCCTGACTGTGGGAAAGGTTTCAGTCAAAATTCCACCCTGATGACACACCAGAGGGCTCACACATTAGAGAAACTCTTTGAATGTCCTGACTGTGGGAAATGTTTCAATCACAAGGCCAGCCTTTTGATACACCAGAGGACTCACACAGGAGAGAAACCCTTTGAATGTCCGGTTTGTGGCAAAAGTTACAGTTGTAATTCCAACATGATGATACACCTGAGGACTCACACAGGAGAGAAACCCTTTGAATGTCCTGACTGTGGGAAATGTTTCAGTCACAAGGCCAGCCTTTTGATACACCAGAGGACTCACACAGGAGAGAAACCCTTTGAATGTCCGGTTTGTGGCAAAAGTTACAGTTGTAATTCCAACATGATGATACACCAGAGGACTCACACAGGAGAAAAACCCTTTGCATGTCCTGATTGTGGGAAAAGTTTCAGTCAGAGGTGCCACCTGATGAGGCACCAGAAGACTCACACAAGAGAGAAACCATGTTAAGTGTCTTATTTGTGGCAAAAGTTATAGTCACAATTCGAAACGGGAAACACCTGGATGCAAACGGGGGAAATCACATCAGTGCCCACATTGTGGTGAATGTTTCATTAACAAATTTCAGCTCATGAGTCACCAGAAGACACACACAGGAAACAAACGCTTTCAATGTCCTGATTATGGGAAAAGTTTCAGTTATAGCTCCAGCCTAGTGACACACCAGAGGTCTCACACAAGAGAGAAACCCTTTGAATGTCCTGATTGTGAAAAATGTTTCATTTGGAATTCCAATATGGTGTTACACCAGAGGACTCAAAGGAGAGGAAACAGTTTGAATGCCCTGACTGTGGGAAAAGTTCATTAGAAATGGCCATTCGCGAGACACCATAGGATATACACAGAAGAGAAACCCTTCGGATGTCCTGATTGTGGGAAAAGTTTCCGTTTCAATTCAATCCTGGTGAAACACCAGAGGACTCACATGGGAGAGAGCTTTCCAAAGTCCAGTCTGTTGATGTTACTTCAGGTATAAATCTTCCCTTATTGCACAGAAAAAAAATCTACAGAAGGCGAAAGTTGATGAATTTATAGGTTTGAATTTCATTCCTGATCTCCCATTGAGAATGGAGATAAGAAATCGACTCTTTGAACTCTGACACATCTCAGGTTTAGACCATTAGGTGGAAAGAATAATATGGAAACTTGCTTGATAAAGGTTGTTAAGAAATTGTGGAATTGTCCAAACGGCTTTTGGGTGGTGGGTGTTTTATATTGATTTTGGAATTCCACCATGTGGAGTTTCCGTTTTCTATCTTTCTATCTCCAGATTATGAGTGCCATAATCCCTCAGCCATGATACATGATAATGCTAGGTTTCCATGAATTTAGAGGCAGGTTAGAAATAGAGCAGCCCATGAACTTGCTTCTCGTAGAGTGGCTTTAAATTAATTTAAATTACAAATTTAATTTAAAAAAAAACAAAACTAAACAATCTTCTCAACATTTAAATAGAAGGGAAAATGTGTTACAAGAAGACAAAAACATAGTTACATATATTATCCTCCCCAGTTACCTATTAATAAATATATTATAATAATATTGGTTTCCTCTCCTTGCAAAGCATGCCCAAACTTTAAAAAGTAGTTAACATGTGAATCGACAGGAAAGTTAAAACATCACAGCATTAACAATCTAGTTTTGCATTTAATTTGTATAACGTCTAGAATGCCTTTTTATTTACCAAAAGCTACCATAATAATTGTCTCTGATCTGTCCATGATGAAATATCTTTGTTTGATTCTTAAAAATAAAACTTTTTCTTAAGATTTTGGTTGAGAACAATAAAACAACTGTTGTGCCTTATTCCTCAAAATCATTAACCTCTGTTGACAGCACCCAGACATGGTGGCATAACTCCATTCCCCACCATCATCACCTTCAGACCCGCACCTCTCCCACCATCACGTCAAATATCTGCCAGACAGATTCGATGTTGGTAGCAGGGTCCCGAAGCTTCGGCTGCCAATGAACTCCTCCACCATTCTCTGTTGCGTCCCATCTCTTGACCTGCGTCCTGGACCGATGCCACGTGGGCCAGCTGTACATATCGGGGAGCCTCATGCTCCTTGGAGCATACATCCAACTGGGCAGCCCCATCATCCTGCACTAGAAGGATTGCCACTAGGGACAAGCCCTCCACCGCTCTGGCAGTGGCCTCCATCACTGTTCCCTCAGCAATTCCCATGATGCTTCCCTATGCCCTGCAGGTAACCGGTAGGCAAAAAGATGGAGACAAGGGGAGGGGAAGGATGGAGCATTGACTTACTGTTATGTTCCAGACCTCCAGCATCAGAAAACAGCAAGTGACATAATTCTTAGCATGAGATGTTTTAAATGCAGGCCTGAAAACTCAGCACAAAGTAACTGCAGTCAAAGTCATCACTAGCAGCTGCTGCTTCACATCCGGTTTTAACACCCCTTTATGCCCATCTCCTCCCCAGCAGCTTCTGGATGCTGAGAATGGCTGAGAAGCTTTGGACCAGGGGTGGGTTTTGGCAGTCACTACTGCTGGTTCCCTTATGGGCGTGCGCAGTGTGCGCATGGACAGAGCAATAAAAATTGTTCTGCGCATGCACCGAAGCAAAATACAAGATGGTGGTGCCTATGGCGCTCCTGGAACAACCGGTTTGGTGCCCTGGGAGGCCCGGGTCACTGCCGGTTCCAGCAATCCAGGCAACCAAACTCCTACCAGTTTTGGGCCATTTTGGGGGCATTTCTAGGATATTACAGGCAGTTTTTGGGTCATAATTTGGGGCTGATTTGGCCATGTTTTGGGCAATTTTGGGGGCATTTCTGTGATATTTTCTGGTAGATTTTCAGGCTGTTGTCAGGCCATATTTTGGAACGTATTTGGCCATTTTTCAGGCCATCCTTTCAGTTTTACAGCCTTACAGCAGCTGATCAGCTATTATATCATCGTTACTCTGATGTGCGGTTTTGGAGTTTGACATGCTGTTTTGTGGTTTGAGGCCCCTGAGTCCTTTACCAGCTCTCCTTTTGCTCTAGTTCTCTGAATTTTAAGAAGCTACCTCCTCCAGTTCAAATAAGGGTTCCATTTTGGTAACCAAGCTAAACTTAGCACCAAGGGCCTTTCCATACCCATTCTACGGGTGAAACTGGGTCACTATGTGTTTTCCCCATCTGCATTTCTATCAGCTCAGTGACAAACATCCCTGGAATCCCCCCCTGCTACATATCTCTCCAGCTGGCAAAAGGCCACCGACACCTCATCAGTTGCATCTTGAAAAGTATGTTTTGGGACAACAGCTTGAATGCCTCATCTACCTAGTATATCCAGTTTGTTCAAACATGACTTAGATGAATAGATTAAAGGAGAACTCATCAAATTTGCAGGTGATACCAATATGCTGGGAATAGCCAACACTTTAAACCAGTGATGGCGAACCTATTGCACACGTGCCTGAATGTGGAACCATGTCGGCTGGCACATGCGGCATCGCCCGTTCCTCTTCTGGACTCCTGGTGCACATGCTCACGTGACAATCAGCTTTTCTTAACGTATGTGGCAATCCCAGAAACCGGAACAGCTGGTCTTCTTGTTTCTGTTGGGCGCATGCGTACTTGGCAGCTTCTGTTCCGGGTCGCATCCCCGAAAAGGTCCGCCATCCCTGCTTTAGAGATAACCCCAAGATACAGAAGGATCTTGACACATGTGAACACTGGGCCCTTTCCAGCAAAATGCAATTCAGTGGTGAGAAAAGTAAGGTCTTACACGTAGGCAAAAAAAAAGCTAAATCCACATCTATAGAAGAGGTTGTACCTGGCTCAAGAGCAGAAATTGTGTCGGGGACATAGAAACAATCACAGTGTGCTATAATTGCCAAAAAAGTCAATTCAGTCCTAGTCTGCAGCATCAGAGGGGGAATATCAAGATCATATAAAGTGTTAGTATTGTGTTATACTGTAGTAAGACTATACTTTCAATACTGCATCCAGTTTTGGGCACCAGGATACAAAAGTGTTTAGGCTGCAGAAATAGTGCAAAGAAGAACAAAGTCATGTAGGGCAGGGGTCCCCAACGCCCGGTCCGCGGACCGGTGCCGGTCCGCTGCTTGATAGGAACCGGGCTGAAGGCTGCGGAGGTGGAGGAGGGAGCAGCCCCCTGGGCAGAGGATGGCCGAGCGCGCCTAGACCAGCTCCTTCCAAAGGCCATGCGGCGCACTTTCCGGGGCTATCAGAAGGGGCTGGCATGTCAGCTGAGGAGGTTACGGCTGCCTCATCCTGCAGCGAGCTCCAGGTCCCTTTGGGGAGAGGGAGCGGTCAACAAATTAAATTATTGATTGATTGATTATTGAGCGAGCGGACGGGTGGGCAGGTGGAGGACGAGCAGGTGGAAGCCCCGCCGAGGCCATCCGGGCGACGCACGCCCACCTCCCTTCCAACCCCGTGTGGCACCCAGACGGCCTCGGCAGTGCTTAAGGTAGCCGCAGGCTCGGTTCCTCCGCCCACTCGCTCGCTGCGGGATGAGGCAGCCGTTACCTCCCCAGCCGACATGCCGCCCCCCTCTGCTGCTTCCGGGGGGGGGGGGGAGGGAGAGAATGACAGACACACAGAGAGACAGACTTAGAGAGACAGAAATAGAGGGAGGGAGAGAGTAAAACACACACACACACACACACAGCGACAGATGGGTGGAGGGAGGAGAGACAGAGAGAGACAAAAAACAGAAAGAGAAAGAAAGAAAAATAGAAAAAGAAAGATGAATGGAGGGTGGGAGGGAAGAAGGGGGAGGGAGGAGGAAGGGAGGGGTGAAAGAAGGAAGGAAGGAAAGAAAGAAAAAGAAAGAGGGATGGAGGGAAGGAGGGAGGGAAGGAAAGAAGGGAGGAAAGGGGAGGGAGGGAGGCAATGGAAGGAAGGAAAGGAAAGGAAAGGAAGAAATCTATTTTCCTATTTCCTTCCACCTCAAGCTACCTATTTGGCTAACCAGGTTAAAGATCTATTTTTCTCCCAGTGATCATTTCAAAGGAATCACATCCTCTGAGTCATTTCCTGGATTCAAACCAGCATCCCAAAGAGTCATGGGCTGCCTTTATATATAACGAGTGCCCATAAATCCATTTTTACCATCTTCGGAAGGAAGGAAGGAAGGAAGGAAGGAAGGAAGGAAGGAAGGAAGGAAGGAAGAAAGAAAGAAAGAAAGAAAGAAAGAAAGAAAGAAAGAAAGAAAGAAAGAAAGAAAGAAAGAAAGAAAGAACTTATGACCACAATTGAGCCCAAAATTTTGGTTGCTAAGCAAGACCGATAAGTGAGTTTCATCACATTTTTCAAATTGGCCATTCCCACTGGGTCACATGACCACTCAGCCACTCTCACAAAACGGGCCACACCTTTTGGCTCTCAAAAGAAATTTCAGTAGTGGTACTGTTGATATTTGGCTCTATTGACTAATAGGTTTGCCCACCACTGCCCTAGAGGGCCAAGTGAGCCGACTCCCCTCCCCACGTACGCATGCGCCGCCTGTTCCCACTCCCCCCCTCCTCCTCTAGGCCAGCCGGTCCTCAGAATTTTCTTTAAAATGAAACCGGTCCCAGGTGCAAAAAAGGTTGGAGACCCCTGATGTAGGGGACTGGAGGGTAAAAAATATGATGAACAATTGTAATATTTGGATAACAGAGAAAAGGACTGGAATGATGTGATAGCAATCTTTAAGTACTTATTATATTTCACTTGGCTGAGCTGCAAATATAGGTTGCTAGGAGTCTAAACATGACTGATAGCACATAATCAGTGAGAGAATCTGACCAATGCTATAAGTAGAGATGGGACAAGCCTGTTTTTCAGCCTCCTATCAGGAGATGGCAGCATCTGTGACTGGAGAGCCAACAGTACAATAGTGGACTCGGTGGTTGAGTGTAAAGGAGTTAAAACCATTGATTAGCGTATTGCTACAAAGGATGGCAGAAGAGAAGCACAGAGGAACTTCCTCTTCAGACACATTCATGGAAGACGAGGGGAGAGTGGCGTGTAGAGAGGCTCTTTCGAGAATCGAAGCAGCAGCTGGCGGGTGAGTTGAGGGCAGGTGGGAGGAGAATCCGGGAGCAAATCAGGCAGTTTGGTTCATGATCAGGCTGCTTAGTGACACATGCGAGTCCCAAATGCAGTCAGTAAGTGAGGACTGCTTCAATAGGAATGTCAACAGAGTAGCTGGGGAAAGTATTTTCTTCCCTTACTTTGATCTCAGGACTTCCATGGGCAAAACGGTTGTTTCAAATCTTGCAGAGGATTTAGACATCATTTCATCACTTAAGGCCCCCATATCTATAGAAGTATCGAAAGGTTTGACTGTAACAGTTTTGGAATACTTTTCGGTATGAAAACACATAGATTTTCCAAATATATAAATTTGTAAGTTTGTTTATTTCTATTTTTCTCTGTATCCATATATCTACAATTGTATAATCTATCCCCATCACTTACAGATATATTTCATAGAAGCCCTTTGCAGTGTTAAGAATTTGGGTTTTTTTCTTCACAAAAATAATATTAATTGATCAAAATATAAAATATAGAAGTGCAAAGAAAAATGAAAATAATGGTAGAAGGGAGGAAAAGGGGGAGTGAGATAACTGAAGGGATAAGGGGATAAGGAAAGGAGAAGCATTGAATTCTGATTCCTTTTGTGCACTAGTATAAGGTGCTAACGTAAACCTCAACTATTTACTTTCATCAGATAATATAAACTTGCCACTTCTATAACAACAATGGTATCTAATCTCCGGAACCCAAAATCAAACTATATTTTTCCTCTAGCTCATGAACAAAATCCAAAATCAATTTCCCTGTACAAACAAATTTATTCCTGTTCTTTTTTTTTAATCAAAGCAGCCAATTTATCCATCTCTGATAACTCCATCAGGTTTTCCAGCCATTCATCCATTGTGGGAATGAAAATATTCTTCGATTATTGTTCACTAATATTCTTGCCTCCATCAACATACTGTATATAACATCTATGTTTCATTTTATAAAAGTTCTTTATCCATTAAGCCTAAAATAAACTATCTGGTTTTATTGTATATTCACTTTACTAGACTTCTATTAAGATGTGTATCTTACTCCAACATTTCTTTGCTTTGTGACATGCCCAGCATCAATATATATAACATCAGTGTTCCATTTTGTTCAGGTTCTTCATCCATTAAACCTAAAAAAAACCTGTAGGTGTGTTTATACTAACTTTAATAGTCTTTTTGTATCTTATTCCAATATTCTTTTGCTTTGTGGCATGCCTACCATAAATGATGAAAAGCTGTTCTTTATATTTCCAAAATTCATTGCCTTTATATCATTCCTAACTATATCATATCATAAATAGATGTGCCTTCAAAATGTTAATTCATGGACCTCTAGCTCAAGTAACCTCTTAATTTGGAGAGTCACCCACTCTTTTTGCCAGACAAAACAACAAGCATCAAAGTATAATTACAAATCTGGTTAACCCAACCTCCTCTTTCCTTAGCATCTTGTAATAATTTATATTTAATTCTTGGTTTTATCCCTTGTAATATAAACGTAGAAACGTAGAAACGTAGAAGCCAACACAGTTCTAGGCTGCATCAACAGAGGGATAGAATCTAGATCGCGTGAAGTGTTAATGCCACTGTATAGTGCCTTGGTAAGGCCACACTTGGAATACTGCATACAGTTTTGGTCGCCACGATGTAGAAAAGACGTGGAGACTCTGGAAAGAGTGCAAAGAAGAGCAACCAAGATGATTAGAGGACTGGAGACTAAGACATATGAAGAACGGCTGCAGGAGCTGGGTATGTCTAGTTTGATGAAGAGAAGGACCAGGGGAGACATGATAGCAGTGTTCCGATATCTCAGAGGGTGCCACAAAGAAAAGGCAGTCAAACTTTTCTCCAAGACACCTGGGGGCAGGACAAGGAGCAACGGGTGGAAACTAACCAAGGAGAGAAGCAACTTAGAACTAAGGAGAAATTTCCTAACAGTAAGAACAATTAACCTCTGGAACAGCTTGCCTCCAGCAGTTGTGAATGCCCCAACCCTGGAAGTCTTTAAAAAGATGTTAGATAGCCATTTGTCTGAAATGGTATAAGATTCCTGCCCATGCAGGGGGTTGGACTAGAAGACCTACAAGGTCCCTTCCAACTCTGCTATTGTATTGTATTGTATTGTATTGTAAATCTACATCTGCTGTTGTTTAAATGAAGTAACACTGGTAAAGTCTGAAACAGAATATGCATCTTTGGTAATTAGGGTTCTGGAGGCTAAAACATACAAAGAATGGTTATAGGAATTAGGTATGTCTTGTCTAATGAGAAGAACTAATGGAGATATGACAACAGTGTTCCAATATTTGAGGGGCTCCTATGAAGACAAAGACAAGCCCATTTATTTTCCAAAGTACCAAAAGAAACGATGGATGGAAAGTAACCAAAGAGAGAAGCAACCTATAACTGAAAAGAAAATTCCTAATTACAGCAGTCAACCAATGGAATAGCTTGCCTTAAGAAGCTTTGGGTGCTCCATCAATGGAGTCTTCCAAAAAGAGATTTGACGGCCACTTCTGAAAAGGTAGAGCAGAGGGTTAGACTACAAGACCTTTTAAGGTCCCTTCCACCTCTATTACTACATTTTATCTTTTATCAATCTTAATTACAGTGATTTTATCCAATAATTTCTATAGTAAGAATTTGTATTTAGGAAGGAACATTACACTCGATGAATGGCAAACAATTTGGGGTAAATCTATCAAAATGACCCTGGCCTCCTCATTTAAGGAGAATCTATACAAAATGCTGTACAGGTGGTATTTACCACCATCCCGAATAGCGCATATGTTCCCGAATACCTCCGATAGATGTTGGAAATGTAAAACGGCCAGGGGTACGTTTTTCCACCAATGGTGGACTTGTCCAAGAATTAATCAACTCTGGAAGAAAATACAGACCTGGCTGTTGGAAATAGTAGGCATCAACTTCCCCCTTAAGCCTGAATATTACCTAATCGGTATTAAACCAAACCAAACTCAGAACCAAGACTGGTACCTTTTTATACATATTACAACTGCAACAAGGATGGCCATCGCCCAACAATGGAAAGATAGTAATATACCAACAGACCACCTAATCATATCTAAAAATTTTAACTGTGCTGAATCCGATAGGTTAACATATGCCTTAAAAGACAAATCAGAGTCAATTTATGCTCAAACATGGGAAAAATGGTACATATGGTACGACAAGAGAACAAAAGGATACCAAAGTAAACAACCAATTAATATAAGTGTGAAATAAATACAAGGAACAAGTGAGATGATATTGAACTTAAGATAATTGTAGAGATATATATGCAGATAGTTAAGTTAAAATGTATATAATAATGAATAGAACAGACTGGGACAAACAAAAACGTTTGAATTAGGGGAATAGCTATATCCCCGGTATGTCCATCCTCTTCTTCTCTCTTTTCTATCTTCCCCCTCTTCTCTCCCCCTACCTTCCTTTCCGCCCTAAAAATGTATGTCGATTTCCTTTTATATTTGTTAAATGTTATATTTTATATTTATATCAATAAAGATTATTTTTCAAAAAAAAAAAAGAATTTGTATTGACCCAAGTCAACAAGAGAAATTCATGGTTGAATGCAAATGTGAATTTGGATCTTCCTAAACTTCAATGTGTCAAATAACTCATAATCAAAGGTTATTTTATCATTGTGGCATATTTCCTTTTTACCTTTAATGTATATGGTTTTCTTTTTCTTTTTTATAATATCTGCAATCATTTTATAAAACAATTTCTTTGAATCTTACAGGCAAAGAGGATGCCAATAAGAGAACTCCGGACAACTGAGAATAACAAGCAATATTAAAAAGGAAAGTCAATCAAGCCAGAAATCAAAACATTTCCATTTCCTTCAGAAAACCCCAAACTTCTCCTCCTTCCCCAGCAGGTGATCAAGAAGAGATTTCACACTGGAAAAAGTAGAGTATGCAGAACACAACAATACATTACAGGTAGTCCTCAGCTTACAACAGTTTCTTTAGTAGCTACTCAAACTGACAATGCCATTGAAAAACGTGACTTATGATCATTTTTCACACTTAGCACTAGTGCAGCAGCCCCATGGTCACGTGATTTATTTTTGAATCTTTGGCAGTTGACTCACATTTATGACAATTTCCCTGTTCTACGGTCATGTGATCCCCAGACCTATCTATTGTGGGCAAAGTGCGTATTTCAAATCACAACTGAGTGTGCACAAAATGATCCACACTGGAGAAAAGCAATACTAATGTGGCCAAATCTTTAGTCAGAACAGCTCCCTTGTGGTTCATGGAAGGACCCACCTAGGAGAGGAGCCAATGAAGTGAGGATGGCAATTTGGTGATACATTAGGGAACTCACACCAGGGAGAAACCCTTTGAATGCGCTGACTGTGGGAAAAGTGTCAGTCTAAACAACAGCCTGGTAATACACTAGAGGATGCACACAAAAAAGAAATCATATGAGTGTTGTGATTGTGGGAAATGTTTCCATCAAAATTCTAAGTTGGTGAGACACCGGAGGACTCACGCAGGAGAGAAACCTTTCAAATGTCCTATCTGTGGGAAATGTTTCAGTAGTAATTGCCACCTAGTGATACACCAGAGGACTCACACAGGAGAGAAACCCTTTGAATGTCCTATCTGTGGGAAAGGTTTCAGTCAGAATTCCCATCTGATGATACACCATAGGACTCACACAGGAGAGAAACCCTTTGAATGTCCTGATTGTGGGAAAAGTTTCAGTCAGAATTCCCACCTGGTAATACACCAGAGCACTCACACAGGAGAGAAACCCTTTGAATGTCCCATCTGTGGAAAAGGTTTCAGTCAGAATTCCCACCTGGTAGAACACCAGAGGACTCACACAGGAAACAAACCATTTGAATGCCCTATCTGTGGGAAAGGTTTCAGTCAGAATTCCGGCCTGGTGGAACACCAGAGGACTCACACAGGAAACAAACCCTTTGAATGTCCTGACTGTGGGAAAAGTTTCAGTTATAACTCCAGCCTAGTGATACACCAGAGGACTCACACAGGAGAGAAACCCTTTGAATGTCCTATCTGTGGGAAAGGTTTCAGTCAGAATTCTTACCTAGTGATACACCAGAGGACTCACACAGGAGAGAAACCCTTTGAATGTCCTATTTGTGGGAAAGGTTTCAGTCAGAATTCCTACCTAGTGATACACAAGAGGACTCACACAGGAGAGAAACCCTTTGAATGTCCTGACTGTGGGAAAGGTTTCACCCAGAGTTGCTCCCTCGTGATACACCAGAGGATTCACACAGGAGAGAAACCATTTGAATGTCCTATCTGTGGGAAAGGTTTCAGTCAGTATTCCCGCCTGGTGGAACACCAGACGACTCACACAGGAGAGAAACCCTTTGAATGTCCTATCTGTGGGAAAGGTTTCAGTCAGAATTCCCGCCTGGTGGAACACCAGAGGACTCACACAGGAAACAAACCCTTTGAATGTCCTGACTGTGGGAAAAGTTTCAGTTATAGCTCGAGCCTAGTGACACACCAGAGGACTCACACAGGAGAGAAGCCCTTTGAATGTCCTGACTGTGGCAAAGGTTTCAGTTATAGCTCCAGCCTAGTGACACACCAGAGGACTCACACAGGAGAGAAACCCTTTGAATGTCCTGATTGTGCGAAAAGTTTCAGTCAGAAATCCCACATGATGATACACCAGAGGACTCACACAGGAAACAAACCCTTTGAATGTCCTGAATGTGGGAAACGTTTCAGTTATAGCTCCAGCTTAGTGACACACCAGAAGTCTCACACAAGAGAGAAACCCTTTGAATGTCCTGTTTGTGAAAAACGTTTCATTCGGAATTCCAATATGGTGATACACCAGAGGACTCACAGGAGAGGAAACAGTTTGAATGCCCAAACTGTGGGAAAAATTCATTAGAAATGGCCATTCGCGAGACACCAGAGGATATACACAAAAGAGAAACCCTTCCTATATCCTGATTGTGGGAAAAGTTTCCATTTCAATTCAATCCTGATGAAACACCAGAGGACTCACATGGGAGAGAGCTTTCCAAAGTCCAGTCTGTTGATGTTACTTCAGGTATAAAGCTTCCCTTATTGCACACAAAAAAATTCACAGGAGGCAAAAGTTGATGAATTTATAGAAGGCTTGAATTTCATTCCTGATCTCCCATTGAGAGTGTAGATGAGAAATCGACTCTGAACTCTTGACACATCTCAGATTTAGACCAGTAGGTGGAGAGAATAATGTGGAAACTCTTGCTTGATAAAGCTTGTTCAGAAATTGGGGAATTGCTCAAAACGGCTTTTGGGTGGTAGGTGTTTTATATTGATTTTGGAATTCCACTATGTGGAGTTTCCATCTTCTATCTTGTTGTCGTCCAGATTATAAGCGCCATAATTCCCCAGCTATGATGCAACTAATCCTCAAGATGCAACTGTAATGGGGCCTGCCAACTTTGGTTGCATGTTGTAAACGGTGGTTAAGTGAGATTACCTTGTTGAAATACCGCCACACCCTACTCTCCCTGATGAAGCTGTCAAATGAATGTGCAAGTTGTTAAGCGCAACAGTGGCTACCTCAGAGTTTGGGAAAGCTCTTGGAGGCCTAGCACAGGCCCAGGCCTGACTTACAAACACTTCCTTATCCATACATTTGGTTCTTCATGAGCCTTTCCCTCCCTCACAGGTCTTTCCTTCCACCATAGAGTCTCCACATGGTCCCCATAGGCCTTTTCCTTCCCCACAGGACTTCCACTTTACTGGAACCCTGCAATACATAGGCCTGACTCCCTTCCTACCAGGCGTCACAGCCTTTTCCTCCTCCATACCTTTTGAAGATCTCTGAACCTCCAGGACCCCTTCCAAGACTATAATGCTAGGTTTTCATGAATTTAGAGGTGGGTTAGAAATAGAGCAGCCCATGAACTTGCTTTTGGTAAAGTGGCTTAAAAAAAATTATTCGGAAAATTAGTTTAAATTACAAATTAAAACAAAAAGGAATTAAAAAATCTAATAGACATAACATTTAAATAGAAGGGAAAACTTGTTACAAGAAGACAAAAACATTTAGATATCTTATCCTCCCCAGTTGAGTATTAATAAATATATTGGAACAATATTAATCTCCTCTCCTTGCAAAGCATGCCTGAAATTTAAAAAGTAAACAAGTGAATCAACAGCAAAGTTAAAACATCAAAGCATTAACAATCTAGTTTTTTATTTAATTTGTATAAAGTCTAGAATGGCTTTTTATTTACCATAAGTCACCATAATCATTGTCTCCTATCTGTCCGGGATGAAATATCTTTGTTTGATTCTTACGAATAAAACTTTTTCTTAAGATTTTGGTTGACAACAATAAAACACCTATTGTGTCTTATTCCTCAAAATCATAAACCACTGTTGTCGATCCATTTTCTTCCAAAGAGTCTGTTCACTCCAAATCTGTAGCATCCACATCTCCTTAAACCTTCTCCAACCAAACAGCAATTTCCAAACCATGGTGAGGGGTCTTTTAAGAAGTGGCTGTGCTCCCCATGGGAGCTTCTTGGGAAGAGCTCAGGCTCACAAAGGGATTCATTTGTGTGCACTCATAATCCCAAATGCTTCGATCAGTTTTTCAGGCCATTTCCAGGCTGTCTTTTGAGTTGTTTTGGGCCATTTTTGGCTGGGTTTTTTTGGGTTGTTTTCTAGGCAGTTTTGGGTGGGCTTGGGGGGGGGGCATTTTTAGGCCATTTACGGGCTATTTTGGGGGGCATTTTCTGGGCCATTTTGAAGCTGTTGTCAGGCTGTATTTTGGGATGTTTTTGGCTGTTTTTGGGCCATTTCCATGATTTTCCTTGGGCCATTTTGGGCTGCATTTGGGTTGTTTTTTTAGGCTGTTTCTGGAATGGTGTTTGGGCCACTTTTCAGGCCAATTACAGGCTGTTTTTGAGGTCATATGTTTCGGCTGTTTTGGCCGTGTTTGGGGCAATTTTGGGGGCATTTTAGGCTGTTTTCAGGCTGTATTTTGGGAGGTTTTTGGCCATTTGTCAGGTACCTCTCCTGCCACCACGTCAAATAACTGCCAGAGAGATTCGGTGTCGGTAGTAGGGTCCCGAACCAGCGGCTGCCAATTAACTCCTCTACCTTTCTCTGGTAGGTCCCATCTCTTGCCCTGTGTCATGGACCACATGGGCCAGCTGTACATATCTGGGGGCCTCACGCTCCTTGGGGCATATATCCAACTGGGCAGCCCCATCATCCTGCCCTTCAGTGAACCAGTAGGCAAAAAGCTGGAGGCACCAGGGGTGAGTTTTGGCAGTCACTACTGCTGGTCCAGTCATGGGCATGCACTGTGTGTGCATGCACAGAGCAATAAAAATTGCTCTGCACATGCACAGAAGAAAAATACAAGATGGTGGCGCCTATGGGAGAACCGGTTCAGTGCCGTGGCAGGCCTGGGTCACTGCCAGTTCCAGCCACCCAGGCCACCAAACTACTACCGGTTTGGCCGAATGGATCCGAACCGGTAGGAACCCACCAGTGCTTTGGACGCGGTTCTGTTTTCTCCCTGGCGGAATGCCTGCTTTTTGGCCACAGCTGATTGACACATGCTCTGGGGCTCCAACTGATGATCAAAAGCCCTCCAGCTTCTCAGCACTTTTCTCTTTAGCTATCAGATTCTCGGGACATTATTTGGCCTCGGCTTAAGCCCCATTCAATCCAGGTGCTAACCCTCCCTGCAGGCAGAGTTTCTCCTCCTTTCCTTCCCCCGCCCCCAGGGCTGTCCCATATGGCAATGCTGAGATTGCCCACAGTGTGCACAGTGTGACTATTTTGAGACAACTCAGTAGCAAAATAGAGTAAACAGAAGTTTGTATTTCAAACAGTGGTTTATCTACAAGGAATATATACATACATGTGCTAGGCAAAGTTAGGCAACCAATCATCAACAATAGCATGGAAGCCCACGTTCACACACACACAGGACGCCCTCACAGGGCCTTTCTGCGCATGCGCAAGATGGCGGTCGGCTCCTGAGTCCCGTGCGGGTTGCGGAGGCTCAATGGCCGGTTAAAATGGGTATGTCCGGCCTTGAGACGACCGAAGAGGCCGGACCCAGTGAGTGGACCACCCGAGTAACGTTTTGAGACCAAGCGGGTCTCTCAGGGTGGTCGGAGGCGTGAACAACGAGGCCGGAGGCAGAACAACGAAGCCGGAGGCTGGAGGCAGGAGGAGGCCGGCTGATGAAACGCTGGGCCGGGCGCCGAGCCGGACGCTGGGCGCTCTGCGCCGAGCGCCGCCCCGGGCGGCTGGAGTCTGTGAGAGAGCCTCCAGCTGGAAGGAAGAATGAGTCGACGGCGGTAAGAGAGGCTGAGAGAGAGGCTGTGAGAGAGCCGAAGGATTGAGGCTGTGAGAGAGCTGGTGCGAGAGAGAGCCGGAAGACCGAAACGACCGAGCGGTGAGCGGTGAGCGGCGGGAGCGAGCGGCAGGGCGGCATGGAGGCCTGGCCTGGCCACCTGGCAGTCGAGCGGGACGACGGACGACGGACGCTGCACACTGAGCGCCATTCAGAGGCCGTGAGAGGGCCAGAAGGCTGTGAGAGAGCCGGACAAATGAGTGGCGAGCAGTGGGGGCGAACGATGGGCGGCGTGGAGGCCTGGTATGGAGGCCTGGCTGCCGGGATGGAGCCGAGGGACCATGAGGGAATCGAAAGACCTGCAGCTGAGGCTTGCATTTTAGACCTTACCCATGGCCCATTTACCTCATCTATTTATCTATCATCATTAACTTTTACCATCATTAATTTCCCTGCCAAGAACTATAAGAACTATAAGAACTACAAGAACTATTATTCTAAGACCTCTGAGCCTTTTATCGCCTTTTATTGCTATTTATTATCATTATGTGCACTCCTGGAAGTAATCATGAATTTTGTATTTAACATCTTATACATTTTAGCTGCTCTCGCAGGTCTGGCCCTCCACTCTAACGAGGACCCGCCTTGATGAGGGATTTATTAATCCGGAGAGGTGGAAGAAGCGTGGTCTTAGGGGTTTTTTAGTTGTTAGGTTATTGTCTGTCTTAAGGGGTACCAGGGAGGGGGGAGGGTATAGATGCATAGAGACGGAGAGAGAGGGCCAGGCCAGCAGACGACGGAAGGTAGCGGAAGGAGCCGTGAGTAGGGGGGAAACACGAGTCATCCCGTTAGAGGGCAATTCTATCCAAAAGGTCGTGGGGAGAGGCAGGTCCGAGGCGAGACAATTTCCATCCTCCCGGTTGAGGGCACAGAACCGTTGGTTGCATACGGTGAAGTGCCACAACCCCCGCTTGCTAGGTGGTCAGGAAGTACAGAGCCAGGGCTTGCGGCTGATGTTTTGCAATGCCAGGTCCGTCGCCTACAAAGCCCCCCTCGTACATGACCTTGTGTCAGAGGAGGGGCCGGACCTGGCAGGAATAGCGGAGACCTGGTTGGGCCACGAGGGTGAACTCCCCCTCGTTGAAATGTGCCCACCAGGCTACTGCGCTTTTCATCAGCCTCGGGCCCTTGGTAGGGGTGGTGGGGTAGCGGTTATTGTAAAGGAAAGTCTTGAGCCGAGAGAGACCACTGTGCCACAGACTACCGGTTGTGAGTCCCTCTGCGTGAAGTGGGGCCTAGGGAGGCAGTTGGGCGTACTGGTTATATACCTGGCTCCCCGCTATGTAGCAGCAGCCCTGCCTGAGCTCCTGGAGGTGATCGCTACGGTGGCAGTTGAGACCCCCAGACTTTTAGTCATGGGGGACTTTAATCTGCCATCGGTGGGCGAATCATCCGAGGTAGCTCGGGAGTTCATGGCTTCCATGACGGCCATGGACCTGACCCAACTAATTGTAGGCCCCACCCACGAGGGTGGACACACACCGGATCTCATCTTTGTATCTGGCCAGTGGAAGAGTGATCTGGGTGTAGGGGATATAGTCATCACGCCCTTGTCATGGTCAGACCACTCACTTCTCCGGCTCGACTTTCCAACCGCCACCCCCCTCCGCGGGGAGGCGGAACCTGGGTCACCTATTTGGTTCCGCCCCAGGCGCCTGATGGACCCGGATGGGTTCCAGACGGCGCTTGGGCCATTCCCTGTACCCCTGACCCGCGCCCCGATCGAGGACCTTGTGGTCGCATGGAATACTGCGACCACGGGAGCCTTGGATCGGGTCGCGCCCTTGCGGCCTCTCTTGCGGCGGCGAGTCACCACGGCTCCCTGGTTTACCGAGGAGCTGAGGGTGATGAAACGCCGTAAGAGATGCCTAGAGAGAAGATGGAGGTCTACCCGTTCTGAATCCGACCGAACACAGGTAAGAGCCCATTTACGGACTTACACTGTGGCGCTGAGAGTGGCCAAACGTCATCATTGTGCCACCCTCATAGCATCCGCAGAAAACCGCCCTGCCGCCCTGTTTAGGGTGACCCGCTCCCTCCTTCAACAGAGGGTGCGGGAAGCCCCGTTACAGGGTAGAGCAGAGGAATTTGTGATTTTTCTGCAGGAGAAAATCGCTCAGACACAGAACGAGCTAGCCCCCATTGATGGCCCAGTGGGAGACAGATCTTGTTTGGGAGGAGTTTGACTCCGTTACTTCCGAGGATATGGACAGGTTACGTGGGCGACTGCGAGCCACCACATGTTTATTGGACCCGTGTCCCTCCTGGCTTGTACTGGCATCCTGGGAGGTGACACGAGGCTGGCTCCAAGAGGTTATCAACGCATCCTTGAGTGAGGGTTCCTTGCCTGCCTCCCTAAAAGAGGCTATGGTGAGGCCCCTCCTCAAGAAGCCCTCTTTGGATCCAGCTTTATTAACCAACTATCGTCCAGTCTCAAACCTTCCCTTTCTGGCGAAGGTTGTTGAGAGTGTGGTGAGAGTTCCTCCGTCACCTGGAGGAAGTTGAGTATCTAGATCCGCGCCAGTCCGGCTTTCGGCCCGGGCATAGCACCGAGATGGCATTGGTTGCGTTGGTCGATGATCTCTGGAGGGCCAGGGATGGGGGTTGTTCCTCCATCCTGGTCCTATTAGACCTCTCGGTGGCTTTCGATACCATCGACCATGGTATCCTATTGCATCGGTTGGGGGGGGTGGGGGTGGGAGGCACCGTTTTACGGTGGTTCTCCTCCTACCTCTCTGGCCGATCGCAATTTGTGTTGACAGGAGAGCAGAGGTTGACCTCGAGACCCCTCACATGTGGGGTGCCTCAGGGGTCGGTCCTCTCGCCTCTCCTGTTCAACACATATATGAAGCCGCTGAGTGAGATCATCTGTGGTTTTGGGGTAGAGTACCATCTCTACGCTGATGATACTCAGCTGTATATATCTACCCCAAACCACCCCAACGATGCCGTAGCGGTGATGTGCCAGTGCCTGGAAGCCGTACGGATCTGGATGGGAAGTAACGGACTCAGGCTCAACCCGACCAAGACCGAGTGGCTGTGGTTTCCGGCTGCCCGATTCAACCAGCTAATTCCATCGCTGGCCATAGGGGGCGAACATCTTGCCCCTGTGGATGGGGCGCGCAACTTGGGTGTCCTCCTAGATGCCCGGCTGTCCATGGAAGATCAAGTGACAGCCGTGGCTAGGAGGGCGTTTTACCAGGTTCGCCTGGTTCGCTAGTTGCGCCCCCTATTGGATCGGGACGCCCTTCGCACAGTCACTCATGCTCTCGTGACATGCCGACTGGACTATTGTAACTCTCTCTACATGGGGCTCCCCTTGAGGTGCACCCGGAGACTGCAGATGGTCCAGAACGCAGCCGCGCGGGCAATCCTGGGTACCTCTAGGTTTACCCATGTAACACCTCTCCTGCGCGAGCTGCACTGGCTGCCTGTCGTCTTCCGGGTGCGCTTCAAGGTATTAATCATCATCTTTAAAGCGCTCCATGGCTCGGAACCTAGCTATTTGCGGGATCGGATCCTGCCTCATACATCCTCACGGCCGATCCGCTCCCACAGAGAGGGACTTCTCCGGGTGCCGTCCACTAGACTTTGTCAGCGGGCGACGCCCAGGGGAAGGGCTCTCTCTGTGGCGGGCCCAGCCCTCTGGAATGACCTTCCCCCCCGACATTAGAATGACCACGGACCTCCACTCCTTCCGTCTAAAATTAAAAACATATCTTTTCTGCTTGGCCGGCCTAGGGTAGTCTCTCTCTATGGGGTTTTAGTTGTTTAGTGGGAATTTTAGTCTAAAATGGGTATTTTAGCACAGGTATGGTTTAATTTGTTTTTAAGATGTTGTATATTGATTGCATATTTATGGTTTTTTAGTTTCCCTGTGCACCGCTCCGAGTCCCTACGGGAAGAGGGAGCGGTCAAGAAATTAAATTATTATTATTATTATTATTATTATTATTATTATTATTATTATTATTATTATTATTATTATTATTATTATTATTATTATATTTACAGCCTCTTAAAGTGATAACCCTGCTGACTCATTCTCAATGAATCATCATTTCACTATTGAAGCCTTACAGCACCTGGTCAGCTATTATATCATTACCATGATATGCTGTTTTGGAGTTTGAGATGCTGTTTTGGGGTTTGAGACCCCGTGAGTCCCTTCACAGCTCTCCTTTTGCTTTAGTCCTGTGAATTTTAAGAAGCCACCTCCTCCAGTTCAAATAGTGGTTCCGTTTTCCAAGCTAATCTTAGCACCAAGGGCCTTTCCATACCCAGTCCTATGATGAAACTGGGTCACTATGTGTGCCCCCATCTGCATTTCTATCAGCTCGGTGATAAACATCACTGGAATCCCCCCTGCTACATATCTGTCCAGCTGGCAAAAGGCCACTGGCTCCTCATCAGTTGCATCTTGAAAAGTATGTTTGGGACAACAGCTTGAATGCCTCATCTAGTATATCCAGTTTGTTTAAACATGATTTAGATGAAGAGATTAAAAGAGAACTCATCAAATTTGCAGTGGCACCCAGTTGCGGGGAATAGCCAATACTTTAAACCAGTAATGGTGAACTTATAGCACATGTGCCTGAATGCAGAACCATGTCAGCTGGCACCTGCGACATCTCCCGTTCCTCTTCTGGGCTCCTGGTGCACATGCTCACGTGGCAATCAGCTTTTCTTAATGTACATGGCAATCCCGGAGCCCGGAAGACCTGGTCTTCTGGTTTCAGTTGTGCGCATGTGCAATGGCCAGCTGATTGTTGTGCACTTGTGCATGCCAGTAACCGGAAGACAAGCTGGCCGGTGCACATGAGCGTGTCAGAAACAGGAAGTTCATTTCCAGGCGCTTGTAGGCCCACTTGGCAGCTTCTGTTCTGGATTGTGTTCCCAAAAAGGTCCGCCCTCCCTGCTTCAGAGATAAGCCCAAGATACAGAAGGATTTTGACACATGTAAACACTGGGCCCTTTCCAGAAAAATGCAATTCAGTGGTGAGAAAAGTAAGGTCTTACACACAGGCAAAAAAAGCTAAATGCACATCGATAGAAGAGGATGTACCTAGCTCAAGAGCAGAAATTGTGTCAGGGATCTAGAGCTATAACTGCCAAAAAAGTCAATTCAGTCTTAGTCTGCAGCATCACAGGGAGAATATCAAGATCATATAAAGTGTTAGTATTGTGTTATACTGTAGTAAGACGACACTTTGAAAACTGCATCCAGGATACAAAAGTGTTTAGGCTGTAGAAAGAGTGCAGAAAAGAAGATCAAAGTCATGTAAGGGACTGGAGTGTAAAACATACGATGAACAATTGTAGAAATTGGGTAACAGAGAGAAGGACCGGAGTGATGTGATAGCAGTCTTTCAGTATAATAAGTACTGAAATAGCTGTATTGAGCCAAGAAATATAATATTTCACTTGGCTCAGCTGCAAATATACAATACAATTCAATACAATACAATGCAATAGCAGAGTTGGAAGGGACCTTGGAGGCCTTCTAGTCCAATCCCCTGCCTAGGCAGGAAGCCCTATACCGTTTTCAGACAAATGGCTAACCAACATCATCTTAAATACTTCCAGTGTTGGGGCATTCACAACTTCTGGAGACAAGCTGTTTCACTGATTAATTGTTCTAACTGTCAGGAAATTTCTCCTCAGTTCTAAGTTGCTTCTCTCCTTGATTAGTTTCCACCTATTGCTTCTTGTTCTGCCCTCAGGTGCTTTGGAGAATAGCTTGACTCCCTCTTCTTTGTGGCAATCCCTGAGATATTGGAAGACTGCTATCATGTTTCCCCTAGTCCTTCTTTTTATTAAACTAGACATACCCAGTTCCTGCAACTGTTCCTCATATGTAATACAATACAATACAATAGCAGAGTTGGAAGGGACCTTGTAGGTCTTCTAGTCCAACCCCCTGCATGGGCAGGAACCTTATACCATTTCAGACAAATGGCTGTCTAACATCTTTTTAAAGACTTCCATGTCTTAGTCTCCAGTCCCCTAATCATCTTTGTTGCTCTTCTCTGCACTCTTTCTAGAGTCTCCACATCTTTTTTACATGCAGTATCCCAAGTGTGGCCTTACCAAGGCATTATAAAGTGGTATTAACATTTCACGTGATCCTGGGAGGAGGAGCTAGTGTGGCGTCACTTTCGCCGCTGATTGGTCCGTTTGGACCTAAACCGTCTCGGAGGGATGGCAACTAAGAAGACGACTTGCTGGTCACAGGGACACTGCAAAGTCCCTGTTTGACCCAAGGGGAGTGCTTCTATTCGGCAGCAAGGAAGCAGCCCCATGCTGACAAAGACTCCGGAAGCAAGCTGAAAGAGAAAGTGAGTCCATCTGGAAAGGTATTTTTTCTTTTTGATATACTCTGCCCAAAGAAACCTTTTTTAAAAAAAAGTTTAACTAAATCCTTTAAGCAAAAGAATCAAGCGGCTGAATTACCCTACTTTGGACTGATCTGGAAAGGTTTTTTTCCCCTTTTTCCCTTATAATTGTGGATTGAAATGCCTGTAACAGGGTTTTTTTTCTCCTCTTAAAGCAAACGGATTATTTCTTCTTCTTCTGTTTTTTTGTTACTCTTATTTTTCAAGTCTTGGACTAAAGCCCTATTTTTACTTTTATAATTCTTCTTATGACTTGCTACTAAAATTCCAATAAGAACCTTATATATATTTTTTATAACGAAGAGAGACATATTGGAAAGTGAAAAGTAACAACACTGCCACTAGGAGGTCAGGGGCTGGATCTTTTGAGACAATGTATTTTATTTCTTTGCAGATTGTTGATTATTCGGATGAAGGGTTTACAACTTGTTTATAGAAACTGATAAAGATTCAAGAGCATGAATTGTTTTTTACATGTGCTCTTTGATAATTGTCTATACAAAGGAAGGAAAAGGGGAAAAGAAAACACAGAATCTTTCTGCTTTGAAGAGTACAACAGAACCTGTGATCTAAATTAATTTAAAAGGAAAATATAACATAGGCCTGAGACCAGGGTGGCAGTGGTAATTAATTTTCTTTATTCCTTTTTCTTTTTCTTTTTTGAAACATGGATCAATATCCAGATGAGGATACTTTAGAATATCAAAAAAATTTGGCTGGAATTTTAAATCTTTTGGAAGGCTATAGAAGAATCAATAAGAAATTGGAAAAACTGATGTTTATTACAACAAAATATGAGGAGATTGGGAGCCCCAAAATTAAAGAGAAGGAAGCAGATGTAGAAGATAAAGAGATACCCCCTTCAGTTGAAGATAAAGATAAGACAACAGAGGATTTTACTAATGGATCAAATGTGGGGAAAAGCAGAAAGAAGGGAACTTTGAAAAGGGAACCTGAAGAATTTGAGCTCCATCTTGGTCTCCAAGAAGAGGAGGGGGAAAAATTGATGATGGATGTAAGAAGAGAAATTATTCCAGAAGCACATCTGATAACCAAAGATAAACAACTTTTAATAACAGAAGAAGGGCAACTATACCATTTGAGAGTTGTTTTGAACAGTAAAGTGCGGAGAGAAGTTTACAAAAACCTTACAAAGGAGAATAAAAGAAGATTGAAACCACAAATGGCAAGAGAGATAAGACTACTTCATTATTGGAAAGATACTGGTTGATAATGAAAGCTGACAATAAATGATTGTCTATTTCATTTGAACTCTTCAAATGAAATAGAGGGCTATTTCATTTGAATGCTTCCTTTGGCTGGAGCTGATTGGACGTGCTGCTGAAGGGGGGATTTAAAGACACAAAGGGGAAGAGCAAGTAGTGGCTATTTCATTTGAACTCTTCCTGTGGCTGGAGCTGATTGGAAGTGCTGCTGAAGGGGGGATTTAAAGACACAAAGGGGAAGAGCAAGTAGTGGCTATTTCATTTGAACTCTTCCTGTGGCTGGAGCTGATTGGAAGTGCTGTTGAAGGGGGGATTTAAAGACACAAAGGGGAAGAGCAAGTAGTGGCTATTTCATTTGAACTCTTCCTGTGGCTGGAGCTGATTGGAGGTGCTGCTGAAGGGGGGATTTAAAGACACAAAGCGGAAGAGCAAGTAGTGCCTATTTCATTTGAACTCTTCCTGTGGCTGGAGCTGATTGGAAGTGCTGTTGAAGGGGGGATTTAAAGACACAAAGGGGAAGAGCAAGTAGTGGCTATTTCATTTGAACTTCCTGTGGCTGGAGCTGATTGGAGGTGCTGCTGAAGGGGGGATTTAAAGACACAAAGGGGAAGAGTAAAACCAACAGGAACAAATGAGCACTGAATACTGCAATCGTTAAAATGGAGTCCGAGGGAACAACTGTAGTTATCTGCAACACTTGTGCCATGTTTCTGATTTTGCCCAAGCGCGTGGAGAACTCACCTGCACCAAGTGCAAGCTGGTTGCACTGCTAGAAGAGAAGATCCAGCAGCTGGAGGCACGTATATCTAACCATCAGCAAATTAAGGAGCTTGAGCTGTTCTTGGACAGAGCAGAGCAGAGCAGACTATCCTGGACAATGAAGAGACAGGACACAGCTCTCAGGAAGAAGTCATTGCACTAAGTCAAGAGGTAGATCCATGGAGGAATCTCACTCGAAGAAATAGAAGAGCAAGGGATCGCTCTGAGAGTCTCAATTTACAGAATCAACTTGAGGCTCCTTCCCCCATCATACCTAATGAGGAATGCACAGACGAACATAAGAACATAAGAGCATAAGAATAGCCTTGCTGGAACAGGCCACAGCCCATCCAGTCCAGCATTCTGTCTCACACAGTGGCTCACCATTTGCTTTAGGGTATTCCCAAGCAGATGTCTTCACCTGCTTATGATTCCCTGCAAATGGCATTGAGAGATATCCTGCCTATCTCTCCAACCCGGAGGGTGTTCTTAGGCATCCATAATGATAGCCATGGATACCCTTGTTCTCCATGAACTCGTCTAATCCTTTCTTAAAGGTGTCGAGGCTGACAGCTGTCACCACCTCTTCTGGCAGGGAGTTCCATAGACCAGTGATCCTCTGGGTGAAAAAGTACTTCCTCTTATTTGTTTGAGGTCTAGCTTCCAAAAGTTTCATGAAGTGCCCCCTAGTTCTAGTGTTGTGCGATAGGGAAAACAGTTTTTCCTTTTCTACTTTGTCCACACCATGCATGAGTTTATAGACTTCAATCAGGTCACCTCTCAGGCGCTGTTGTTCTAGAGTGAAGATGCCCAGCCGTTGCAGCCTCAGATGGTAAGGAAGGTGTTCCAGCCCCCTAATCATTCTGGTTGCCCTCCTCTGCACCTTTTCCATTTCCATAATATCCTTCTGAAGGTATGGTGACCAGAACTGTACACAATACTCCAGATGGGGCCTCACTATAGATTTATAAAGAGGCAAAATGACACTTGCTGACTTATTTTCTATACCCTTCCTAATGATCCCTAGCAATGAGTTTGCTATTTTCAATGCTGTGGCACACTGGGTTGACACCTTCATTGAGCTGTCCACCAGGACACCAAGGTCCCTTTCCTGGTTAGTTGCAAGGAGTTCAGACCCCATCAGTTTATAGATATAGTTGGATTTTTTTGCCCCAACGTGCATCACTCTGCACTTACTAATGTTGAAGCTCATTTGCCACTGGTTTGCCCACTCCCCCAGTGTCAAGAGATCCCTCTGGAGCTCCTCACACTCTCTCTAAGTTTTTACTACCCTGTATAATTTAGTGTCGTTGGCGAATTTGGCTACCTTGCTGTTTACTCCTACTTCTAGATCATTTATGAAAAGGTTGAAGAGCAAGGGTCCCAGTACTGAACCTTGGGGATCCCACTCTTTACCTCCGTCCACCTGGAGAAGTGTCCATTTAATGCTACTCTCTGTTTCCTGTCCCTTAGCCAGTTGCTAGTCCAAATGGGAGCCACTGTGTGAGACAGAATGCTGGACTGGATGGGCTGTGGCCTGTTTCAGCAAGGCTGTTCTAATGTTCTTATGTTCTTTTTTTTTTAATAGAAAAAGTTTTATTGAGTTTTACAAATTTTTTAACAAAAAAGGGTAGGGTAAGGTGAATTGAAAAGATATTTTGAGAACTTTCACGTCGGGAACGTTGGCCCTCCTGGGCTTCTTAACAAGACATTGGTAATACATTTTTCAATAATACAACAAGGTGAAAATAAATGCAAACATATAAATTCTGAATTCTATGCTGACAGTCGTGTACAAACATCCAGACAAAAATTATACTGTATTAATAAAAATAAAAATAAAAGTCATTTTTTAGATCTAAGTCTCTTGGCAATTGTGTCTTCTTGTTCTCCTTCCTGGCCCCCAGCAGGCGGGGCCGTGGCCCCCTCCTTCCCCCAGGATAGAGGAATGTTTTTTAAGAAAGGCATCTGCCTCAGCAACTGTTTTAATCCTTACTCTTCCTCCGTCCCAGAACACCAACATCCCTTCTGGCATCGCCCACTTAAACCAAATCCTGTGGTTGAACAATTTTTTAGATAAGAAGGAATATTTCCGTCTCATCTCCCTAATCTTTTTTGGGATCTGCTTCAAGATGGCTACTTCCTTTTGTTGGTAAATTAACGGACCCTCCCTCTGCGCCTTCAAGATTCCCTCCCTTGTCGACCTTCTAACAAATTTAATATGTATCTCTCTGGGTACTTCATTCATCCTGGCATATGCTGAGTTTATTCTGTAGACTAGGTCAATGTCCCCCCTGATCTCCTCTTTGGGTTTATGTAAATAGTCTGATAAAATTGTACTCATGAGATCAGGAAGGCATTCACCAGATTCCTCAGAAATATTTTGAAATCTTAAAAAATATGACATCCTCTCAAAATCCATCCTAGACATATGACCAGACAAATCTCCAATTTCAGTATTAACATTTTTAAGTTCTCCCTTTGCCCCAGCCAGCCCCACTTCCAACTCCTCGGTCTTCTGTGTATTCTCCATCAATTTTTTCTGTGTCTCCAATAGTTCAAGCTTAGTGCTAGTATGATCCTTTCTAAATTCTCTGATTTCCAGCACCAAGGAGTTTAACACTGTTTCCAAAGCTGTCATTCTCTCTTCCAATCCTGGATTTCCTGGTTGTTTTTTTGAAGCCATGGTAAGCCACTAAGTGCCACTAAGATGGCATTTTTTTGGGTGCGGCCGCTGGAGCAAGTCAGGAGAAAAGTTCCAATCAAAGTTGTAAAAAGTTGTAGAGCCCAGAAGAGAAGCAATTTTCACAGTCAATTATTAAGACAAAGAAGGCATTCTAGGGAGGGAATCAATTAATCCAAAAAATTTCTCCATTGGTAGAGAGAGGCAATCCAAATCACAAAGAGATGTTGGAGGTTTTCCATAAAGAAATAAGTGTTCAGGAACAAAGGGCAGCCATCTTCCACCACCCACTCTGGCAGCCAGCCGGAGAAAACAGCAGAGAAATTGTTTCAGTCAAGCCGGACTTAGATACATTGAATGAAAACAAACCGCGGAAGACTTTCACTTGTTGCGCAACAGTCCGGATGCAAAATATCCACTCCCTGCATTCCAGGAGTCATTTCTGCGTGCCGCTGCTGTAAATCCGAGGGGGGGTTTAGCAAACAAACACCCCCCTCCACGTCTCTCTCATCCAAAGCCGCCAGCAATAAAGCTAAAAACACTTACTCTCCACCTCGCAGCTCAAGCCCCGGCAAAGCCATCCGACCCGAGCGCTCCGTTCTCTCCGAATTCAATATTCGTTACCATCCTCCGTTGGCAAAGGGAACCAAGCCCCCCGCAGCATGTCTTCTTCCACCTAGACCGAAGACAATGACCGTTCCCCAGCTGCCGCCGGGAGAACCAGTCCAGGCAAGCCAGTCCTACGGAGGGTCCCCCCCAGAAAAAAAAGGGGGGGCACCCTGCCCCGTTAGGGGCAGAAAAAAGAACAAAACGGCGGATGAACCCCAAGGTTTATCCGTTACCGCCAGAAGCCGGAACAGGAAACCTGTTCTTATGTTCTTATGATTAGTCATTACTTGATGATTAATAAGTAGAAATTTAGTAACTTTTAGATTGTTTTAGATTGTTATTGAAGGATTATTAGTTAACAAATATTTAGCTATAATATGAGTAATGAAATAATAATGGATATAGCTTAATAAAAAAATTTATTTATTTATTTTAATCATATTTATATCCCGCCCTTCCCCACAGAGGACCCAGGGCGGCACACAGGAATTTAAAAACATACAAAAGAATAAATACATAATTTAAAAACATATTAAATTATTCTAGTCCTATGCTAAAACCAATTTTAAAATCCCCAATTTAAAACTCTCTAAAAATAGTCCCCACGGGAGGTTAGGCTAGGCCGGCTTGCTGAAAAAGATGTGTCTTTAGACACTGGCGGAAGAAGCGGAGGTCGGTGATGGTACATAATTCAGGGGGTAGGTCGTTCCAAAGGGCATATATATATGCTGGCATAGCTGGCTTCGGGGATTTTCCCGTGTATAAGGCATAGAAATGTTATTGCAACGTTTCGACAAGATCTCACTTGTCATCATCAGGCAGGCTTCTGTCTGTGACTGTGACTGCGGAGGCATCGCCCCTCTTTAAATCTTGGTGGGGTGGTGGTGGAGTGCTGACTATTGTTGTGAGTGGGTTGATTGGCTGTGCAGCTGCATCATAACTGGTAGATTGATGCTGATTGGTCTCATTTGTATGTTTCTCCTTGTTTTGAATTTCAACGGTTTGGGTGGAGGGTGGGGCTCGTCTGCTGGTCAATGCTGGCTTCCAGATGTCTGGGAGGCGGGAGGTATCATCACGTTTGTTCATGCTGTTAGATTGTTTCTCTATTTCAATGGCTTCTCTGATTATTCTCCTGTTGAGCTGTTCAGCCTTGGAGATCAATTTGGTTCCTTCAAAGTCAATATCATGTCCTGTAGCTTTGAAGTGTTGGTAGAGGGATGAGGTTTTAAAAAAAATTATTGCATGTTTATGTTCTGCAATGCGTGCATTTATTCTTCTATTAGTTTTGTCATTTGTAAGTTGCAGGGCAGGTTTTGCATGGAATTTTGTAGACTTTCATTTTCTAGCTGGATCTTATCTTTGGGATTTCTTAGGATATTGATTATTTTTTGATCACCGTGTAACCCCCAACCTACCTATCTACTGTATTTCTTCCTCTTTCCCTGTACCCACCTACCTACTGTATTTTCTCCCTCCCTCTCTATCCCTCTACCTACCTACCTACTGTATTTTCCCCTCTCTATCTCTCAATCCTTCTACTGATCTACCTACCTACTGTATTTCTCCCTCTCTCTATCCCTCTACCTACTGTATTTCCCCCCTCCCTATCTATCCCTCTACCTACCTACCTACCTACCGTATTCCCCCCCTCTCTTTATCCCTCTACCTACCTACCTACCTACCTGGGGGGGTTGGGGCTGGGAGGCACCGTTTTGCGGTGGTTCTCATCCTACCTCTCTGGTCGGTCGCAATATGTGTTGACGGGAGGGCAGAGGTCGACCTCGAGGCCTCTCTTATGTGGGGTTCCTCAGGGGTCGGTCCTCTCGCCCCTCCTTTTCAACACATATATGAAGCCGCTGGGTGAGATCATCCGTGGTTTTGGGGTGGAGTACCACCTGTACGCTGATGACACCCAGCTGTACATATCCACCCCAAACCACCCCAACGATGCCGCCGAAGTGCTGTCCCGGTGTTTGGAGGCCGTAGGGATCTGGATGGGTGGTAACAAACTCAAGCTCAACCCTGCCAAGACTGAGTGGCTGTGGTTTCCGGCACCCCGGTTCAGCCAGATTACACCAACTCTGGCCATTGGGGGCGAAACACTGGCCCCCGTGGAGAGGGCGCGCAATTTGGGTGTCCTCCTGGATTCCCGGCTGTCCATGGAGGACCACGTGGCGGCCGTGGCCAGGGGGGCGTTTCATCAGGTACGCCTGATGCGCCAATTGCGCCCCTTACTGGACCGGGCTGCCCTTCGCACAGTCACTCAAGCTCTCGTGACGTCCCGACTCGACTACTGTAATGCTCTCTACATGGGGCTTCCCTTGAGGTGCACTCGAAAGCTACAGCTAGTCCAAAACGCAGCCGCGCGGGTGATTATGGGAGCCACTAGATGCTCCCACATAACACCGATCCTGCGCGAGCTGCATTGGCTTCCTGTGGTTTTTCGAGTGCGCTTCAAGGTTTTGACAACTATCTTTAGAGCGCTCCATGGCTCGGGGCCTAGTTATATGCGAGACCGCCTCCTGCCCCATACATCCCTTAGACCGATACGCTCCCACAGAGAGGGCCTTCTCAGGGTGCCGTCGGCCGGACAATGCCGACTGGCGACACCCAGGGGAAGAGCCTTCTCTGTGGCGGGCCCAGCCCTTTGGAATGACCTACCCCCTGAATTACGTACCATCACCGACCTCCGCCTCTTCCGCCAATGTCTTAAGACATATTTGTTCCAACAAGCCGGCCTAGCCTAACCTCCCATAGGGACTTTTAGGTAGTTTTAAATTGGGTTTTTAAAATTTGGTTTTAGTGCAGGATAGGTTATTTAATAGTTTTTTAAATTATATTTATTGTATTTTGTATGTTTTTAAATTTTCCTGTGCGCCGCCCTGGGTCCTTCGTGGAGAAGGGCGGGATATAAATTTAAATAAATAAATAAATAAATAAATAAATAAATAAATAAATAAATAAAATAAAAATACCTACCTACCTACATACATACATACATACATACATACCTACTGTATTTTTCCCTCTTCTCTCTTTATCCCTCTACCTACCTCCTGGGACCAAAAATGGGCCACATTGGAGTGTGCCACCCCCGTGACTTGTTTTGGGCCTAGTAGGCTTCCATGCAGCCCACTGGGACCAAAAATGGGCCACCTGGGAGTGTGCCACCCCCATGCCTAGTTTTGAGCCTAGTAGGTGTCCATTCAGCCTCTTGGGACCAAAAATGGGCCACAGGGGAGTGTGCCATGTGTGAGGGAACGTTGGAGCTTACTCGGTTGCTGAGGAAATGACCGTTGGAAATGTGATGCATCATAAGAAGCAGCTGGGTGGGAGGAGCTTAAGGGAGAAAAATAACTGAGAAGTGCAGTACTTTTACATTTGTGCTGCTTGCACATGGCACAGGTGTGCCAGCCACACCTGTACGTATGATTGTTACTCCCTTTCTTAGCAACATTGTGTGAAAGTTTGGTGACGATCGGTGCAGTACTTTCTGAGATTAGCAATTTTGCACAAACTATTTTAAATTTATGTGTGTGTGTGTGTTAGGTTTTTAAGTTGATCAATAAATAAATAGATCAGCTCAAAAACCTAACACACATATTAAAAAAGTACACAATGGAACTCATAGTTATTTGCTGATATTCTGCCTTAGTTATGTCCCCTTATTCCAGTTTTTATATTTATCCTTTTGTCTTCCAATTTGTCAGAGAGTTCTTTATGCAGCCATGCTGGTTTCTTTTGGGAGCTGTTATTTTTCTTCTTCATTGGTATTGTGCTAGACTGGGCTTTTATAATCTTGTTTTTCAAAATTTCCCAAGCTTCTTGAGTTGTTTTCCCCTTTAGAATTCTCATCCATGGAATCCTTCCCAAGCTCTCTCTAAGTTTATTGAAATTAGCTCTCTTAAAGTCGAATATTCTGGTTTGACTTTGTTCTACTACTAGTTTAGTTTAGTTTAGTTTAGTTTAGTTTAGTTTAGTTTAGTTTAGTTTAGTTTAGTTTAGTTTTTTATACCGCCCTACTCCTGAAGGACTCAGGGCGGTGTACAGCCAAAGTAAAACAGATATATAAAAGTTAAAAGCAGTTTAAGAAACATATTAAATAATTTGGCCTCTCATAAAATTAAAAAAACCAAACAAACCCTGTTTAAATTAATAAAAATTCATATTTAAAATTCTTTTTTATTCCAGCCCAACTTGTTGGGAAAAAAGGTTTTGAGAGCACGGCGGAAGGTGCGTAGGTCAGGGATAGTTGTTAATTCGGGGGCAATTTGTTCCAGAGGACAGGTGCTCACACAGACAAGGCTCTCCCCCTGGGTGTCGCCAGTCGACGGCACCATGAGGAGACCCTTTCTATGGGAGCATACTGGCCGGTGGGAGGCTCTCGGTGGCAGAAGGCGATCTCTTGGTATTTGCATAATGTTCAATTCCAGTATTGAATGATTGCTTGCCCCCAAGGTTCCTGTTGCTTCAACGTCTTCTATCATTTCCTCTCTGTTAGTGAAAATTATGGCTGATCCCCTTGTTCTCTTCTCTACCTTTTGGGAAACAAAGTTGTCTGCTAGGTTTGTTAGGAACCTGCTGGATCTTCCACTTGGTGCAGTTTATTTCCCAGTTAATGTCTGTGTAGTTAAAATCCCCCATTACTATTGTGGTGTGCTTCCTACATACCTTAGTTAGCTGACTAGCAAAAAGTTCATCTACTTCCTCTGCTTGGTTGGGTGGTCTGTAGTATAGACCTATGGCAATGTCATTTCCCCCCCCCCCCAACCTTTAATATTGACCCAGATGCATTCAAGATAGTTCTCATCATTGTTGTGCTCTATTTCTGTAGAGATGTAGTTATTTCCTACATATAGTGCAACTCCATCTCCTCTTTTATTTGGTCTATTTCTTTTAAATAATTTAAATCCTTCCAGCTGTATGTTCCATTTGTGGGCTTCATCCCACCAAGTTTCTGTAGTGGCAACAATATCATATCTGCCCTCACTTACTTGAATTTCTAATTCACCCTGTTTATTCCTCATACTCTGTGCATTGATGTATAGACATTTGAGTCCATTATGATCAACCCTATGTTTACTGTCTACATAACCTGTGTTATGCCTTACTGCCCCTATTTTCTTGCCACTTATATGATTCATGCACATGGTATCGCACTCACTATTAAATACTTAGTTTTGCTTGACAGCAGGAGTGATAATCTTACCCGCACAAACATCTATGTTACATGCACGGATAACCCTATGAATTTTAGATTGCTGGGGGCAGAGATGTCCTGTATCTATTAGTTCTCTGTCCCCACTGTTCAGTTTAAATGTTTATCCAGAAAATCTGTGAATTTAATGTCAAGCAACTCAGTCCCTTTCTTGGATTGGTGCAAACCATCTCTTTTGTACAGTTTTTCATTGGACCAGCTGCAGGCATCATGACTAATGAAACCAAAGCCTTCCCTTTTACACCACTCCTTTAGCCACACATTAAACTCTGCTACACGCTGGCCCTTCCCTTTTTGTTCCTTATATACTGGTATAACTCTGAGAAGATAAGCCTACAACTTGTACTACTAAGTTCATACTCCAAGCTCTGGAAGTCTTTCTGCAAAGTACATCTTTTTGAGACAGATCATTTCTGCCAAGATGTATAATAGCATCAACATCACAGTCCTTACTTGCATTCTTGACTATCTTAAGAATACACCTCTTGTCTCTGCTGGCAGTAGTACCTGGCACTGACCTCTTTCAAAATCTCCATATCCTTTCCTAAAAATATAGGTTGCTAGGAGTCTGAACATGACTGATAGCACATAATCAGTGAGAAGATCTGGCCAATGCTTTCGATAGATGGGACAAGCCTGTTTTTTAGCCTCCTACCAGGAGATGGCAGTATCTGCGACTGGAATGCCAACAGTACAATACCGGCCTGTATTGTTGACTCTAAAGGAGTTAAAACCATTGAGTATTTTATTGCTAGAAAGAATGGAAAAAGGAGCACAGAGGAACTTCCTCTTCTGAAACAATCACGGAAGAGACGAGGAGAGAGTGGCGTGTAGAGAGGCTCTGGCGCCTCTTCCAAAGCTCGAAGCAGAAGCTGGCAGGTGAGTTGAGGGCAGGTGGGAGGAGAATCAGGGAGCAACTCAGGCTGTTTGGTTCCCTCCATGGCCTGGAAGCAGAGAAGCAACTAGATAGAATGTGGAATAACAGTTGGGAGGGATCTTTGAGGTCATCTAGTCCAGCCCCCTGCTCCAGCAGGAGACCTTTTACATCTCAGGCTGTCCAGTCTCTTCCTGAAAGCCTCCAGTGATGGAGCATCCACCACTTCTGCAGGCAAACTGGTTAGTTGTTCTCACAGTCAGGAAACGGCTCCTTGTTTCTAGGTTGATTGTCTCCTTGATTCGATTCGCAAAAGCAATGGGGGTGCCAGCAGGAAGTTGCCAGTCAGAGTCCGGTGAAATTGCCTTTAACAACCCACAACTGCAGAGGAACAGATTTAAATTGGCACTGTCATGTGACATCATGCTTCATGATCAGTCTGCTTAGTGACATGCGAGTCCCAAATGCAGTCAGTAAGTGAGGACTGCTTCAATAGGAATGTCAACAGAGTCGTGGAAAGTATTTTCTGCCCTTACTTTGATCTCAGGACTTCCATGGGCAAAACTGTTGTTTCAAATCGTGCAGAGGATTTTGGCATCATTTCATTAGTTAAGACCTCCACATCTCTAAAAATATCGAAAGGTTTGACTCTAACAATTTTGGAATACTTTTCGGTCTGAAAACTCATAGATTTTTTTAATATATAAATTTGTAGGTTTGTTTATTTCTATTTTCTCTGAATCCATATACCTGCAATTGTATAATCTATCCCCATCACTTCCAGATATATTTCATAGAAACCCTTTGCAATGCTAAGAATTTGGGGTTTTTTCTTCACAAAAAAAAATTAATTGATGGAAATATAAAATATAGAAGTGCAAAGTAAAATGAAAATAATGGTAGAAGGGAGGAAAAGAGATAACTGAAGGGATAAGGGGGTAAGGAAAGGAAAAGCATTGAATTCTGATTCCTTTTGGTGCACTAGTATAAGGTGCTAACATAAAACCTCAACTATTTACTTTCATACTATAAACCAGCCACTTCTATAACAACAATGGTATCTAATCTCCGGAACCCAAAATCAAACTATATTTTTCCTCTAGCTCATGAACAAAGTCCAAAATCAGTTTCCATGTACAAACAAAATTATTCCTGTTCTTTTTTTTTAAATCAAAGCAGCCAATTTACCCATCTCTGCTAACTCCATCAGGTTTTGCAGCCATTCGTCCATTGTGGGAATGAAAATATTCTTCGATTATTGTTCACTAATATTCTTGCCTCCATCAACATACTGTATATAATAACATCTATGTTTTGTTTTATAAAAGTTCTTTATCCATTAAGCCTAAAATAAACTATCTGGTTTTATTGTATATTCACTTTATTAGACTTCTATTAAGGTATGTATCTTACTCCAACATTTCTTTGTTTTGTGACATGCCCACCATCAATATGTATAACATCAGTGTTCCATTTTGTTCAGGTTCTTCATCCATTAAACCTAAAAAAAACCTGTAGGTGTGTTTATATTTAGTTTAATAGTCTTTTTGTATCTTATTCCAACATTCCTTTGCCTTGTGACATGCCTACCCTAAATGATGAAAAGCTCTTATTTATATTTCCAAAATTTATTGCCTTTATATCATTCCCTATCATATCATAAATAGTTGTGCCTTCAAAATGTTAAGTCATGGCCCTCTAGCTCAAGTAACCTCTTAATTTGGAGAGTCACCCACTCTTTTTGCAGACAAAACAACAAGCATCAAAGTACAATTACAAATCTGGTTAACCCAACCTCCTCTTTCCTTAGCATCTTGTAATAATTTATATTTAATTCTTGGTTTCATCCCTTGTAATATAAACTTAGAGAACTCCATCTGCCATTGTTTAAATGAAGTATCACTTACAAGTATTTGTAAAGTCTGAAACAGAAAATACATCATTGGTAATTAGAGTGCTGGAAGCTAAAACATACGAAGAATGGTTATAGGAATTGGGTATTGTCTAGTTTAATGAGAAGGACAATTCAACCAAAAGATGACGTCTCTTTTTGCATACCTTGCTCTTCTTGTGCGACTGGTATGTGATACCTGGTTCCCCATTTCGCCTCTCCGAAGAAAGTTCTTCATTTTGGACCACGATCCCCTGCTTATTTGAGTCATTGTTATCACAACTATCTTGACCTATCTCTTTAGTGTTCCCTTTAAGGTGAGCAAGGGCGCTATATCTGTTATGCTGGGTCATATCAAAAGCTTTGTGTTTATGGTTCACAGATCTCACCCTGCCAGATCCCACAGTTGTCCAGACTGCTGTTCTCCTGCAGGATCTTTGCGGTAAAGGGGGCAGATAGCGTGGCATCTCCATAGAGTGGAATGGCCAAATTGGACATCCAATTTCTGCTTGGAGAGCACAGATTAGAGATTCTAAATAGGCAATCTGTCTATGTAGACTAGTAATTTGTTTACAAAGGGGACAGTATTCAAGTTTGAATAGAATACTGAGAAAGATAGTTGCAAAACAGCCGTTACATTGAACTAAGCCAGTCATTTTGAAATAAAATGTAGCGCTTACCCTCGTAAGGGCCGCTGGAGTCCGGGTTCTCCTGGCCCTTTTTTTTGTGTGGCTGCCAGTCCAACCTGGTCCCTCTCTGATGCAACTCTACTTGCCAAGGTCACGCGATGGAGTGGTGGTCAGCCTCCTCTCCGCAGGCAAGTCCCAGAAGGGGTCTTATTCAGGTGACTCCTTGGAGCTTCTTCCTCTTTCTCTATCTTCACGCTCTATTGTACTGTCTGCTGGGCTCTTCTTCCCCCTCCTCTGCTCCTTTGTTGTTTCCTCTGCTCTCCCTCAGGTTTGCTTCACCAAATTTCTACTATAATATCCCCTCTTTCCCTTCAGGCTTGGTCTACAGAAACCTCTTATATCCTATTCCCTTTTCCCCTCCTCAGGCTTGGCCTACAGAAGCCTCTGCCATACAATTCCCTCTTTTCCTTCAGGCTTGGCCTACAAAAGCCTCTCCCCTACAGCTCCTTCTTTCCCCTCAGACTTGGCCTACAGAAGCCTCTGCCATACAATTCCCTCTTTCCCCTCAGGCTTGGCCTACAGAAGCCTCTCCCCTACAGCTCCTTCTTTCCCCTCAGGCTTGGCCTACAGAAGCCTCTGCCATACAATTCCCTCTTTTCCTTCAGGCTTGGCCTACAGAAGCTTCTGCCATACAACTCCCTCTTTCCCCTCAGGCTTGGCCTACAGAAGCCTCTGCCATTCAATTCCCTCTTTCCCCTCAGGCTTGGCCTACAGAAGCATCTGCCATTCAATTCCCTCTTTCCCCTCAGGCTTGGCCTACAGAAGCTTCTGCCATACAACTCACTCTTTCCTACAGGCTTGGCCTACAGAAGCATCTGCCATTCAATTCCCTCTTTTCCTCCAGGCTTGGCCTACAGAAGCCTCTGCCCTACAACTCCCTCTTTTCCTTCAGGCTTGGCCTACAAAAGCCTACAAAAGCCCTACAGCTCCCTCTTTCCCCTCAGGCTTGGCCTACTGAAGCCTCTGCTCTACAACTCCCTCTTTCCCCTCAGGCTTGGCCTACTGAAGCCTCAGGTTGCCCCATAGATAGCCCACTATTTCCCTTTTCCCCTCAGGCTTGGCCTACCAAAGCCTCTGCTATGCAATTCCCTTTCCCCCCCTCCCCCCACCATCCTCTCACCTCCTCTCTCTCTCTCCTCCTCCTTCCTCTCCCCAGCCAGTTCCTCCTTCCCCCCTCCCACTCTCCATTTCTTCCCTCCCCCCTGCTACAAAAGTAAAATCACAATTTCAAACACACTAATCCAGAATGTATTATTACTAATTTGGTTTATAGTCTTTTTGTCTCTTCTAACTCACTCACCCACCCACCCCTTTCCCCCCCCCCAGCAGCTCCAATCCTGCTTCAGGAAGAAATGAGTTAGAAGGCCCTTCCCCAGACTTATGTTTCTTGTGGCTCACCCTTTTTGTTTTTGTTTTGTTTCCCAGCAGCTCCAATCCCTGCTTCAGGAAGAAAATGGGTACCGAGAAGTAAAGAGAAATTGTCTGTCAGTAAGAGCAATTAATCAATGCAATAGCTTTCCTCCAGGGATTGTGGGTCCTCCATTACTGGAGGTTTTCAAGAATAGGCTGGACAACCATTTAAGTGGGATGGTATAAAGCTCCTGCCTTGAGCAACAGGTTGGACTAGAAGATCTCCAGGGCCCCTTCCAAGACTATAATACTAGGTTTCCATGAATTTAGAGGTGGGTTAGAAATAGAGCCCTGCAGGGAACCGGAAGGCAAAAAGCTGGAGGCACGAGGAGGGGAAGGATGGAGCACTGACTTACTGTTATGTTCCAAGCCTCCAGCATCAGAAAACAGCAAATGACATAATTCTTGGCATAAAATGCATTTAATGCAGGCTTGAAAACTCAGCACAAAGTAACTGCAATCAAAGTCATCACTAGCAGCTGCTGCTTCACATCTGGTTTTAACACCTCTGTATGCCCGTCTCCTCCCCAGCAGCTTCTGGATGCTGAAGAATGTCCAAGAAGCTTTGGACCAGGGGTGGATTTTGGCAGTCACTGCTGCCGGTTCGCTCATGGCTGTGTGCTGTGTATGAATGCACAGAGCAATAAAAATTGCTCTACACATACACAGAAGCAAAATACAAGATGGTGGCACATTTGGAGCTGCTTGGAGAACCAGTTCAGTGCCATGGCAGGCCTGAGTCACTGCCGGTTCCAGCAACCCAGGCCACCAAGCTACTACTGGTTTTGGGCCATTTTGGGGGTATTTCTAGGATATTACAGGCTGTTTTTTGAGTCATATTTTGGGGCAATTTGGGGGGGATTTCTTTTTTAACAAACTGGGCTGGGGTAAATACGAATATTATTAATCTCAATTGGGTTTGTTGGTTTTTAATCTTATAATGGGCCAAATTATTTAACATGTTTTTAATTGTTTTTAACTTTTATATATCTGTGTTTTATTTTGGCTGTACAATGCCCTGAGTCCTTCTGGAGTAGGGCGGTATAAAAAACTATTTAAATAAATAAATACATTAAAAAAAATATTTTCTGGGGCATTTTCGGGCTGTTGTCAGGCCGTATTTTGGGACATATTTGGCCATTTTTCAGGCCATCATTTCAATATTACAGCCTTACAGCAGCCAGTCAGCTATTAAATCATCATTACCCTGACACGCTGTTTTGGTGTTTGACATGCTGTTTTGGGGTTTCAGGCCCCTTGGTCCCTTCCCAGCTCTCCTTTTGCTTTAGTCCTCTGAATTTTAAGAAGCCACCTCCTCCAGTTCTAATAGGGGTTCCATTTACCATGCTAATCTTAGCACCAAGGGCCTTTCCATACCTAGTGCTATGATGAAACTGGGTCACTATGTGTGCCTCGATCTACATTTCTATCAGCACAGTGACAAACATCACTGGAATTCCCCCCCCCCCCCTACATATCTCTCCAGCTGGCAAAAGGCCACCAGCACCTCATCAAGTGCATCTTGAAAAGGATTTGTTTGGGACAGCTTGAATATCGCATCTAGTATATCCAGTTTGTTCAAACATGACTTAGATGAACAGATTAAAAGAGAACTCATCAAATTTGCAGTGACACCCAGTTGTGGGGAATAGCCAATTCTTTAAGCCAGTGATGGCAAACCTATAGCAGATGTGCCTGAATGCGGAACCATGTCGGCTGGCACATGCGGCATCTCCTGTTCCTCTTCTGGACTCCTGGTGCACATGCTCACGTGACAATCAGCTTTTCTTAACGTATGTGGCAATCCCAGAAACCGGAACAGCTGGTCTTGTTTTCGTTGTGCGCATGCGTACTTGGCAGCTTCTGTTCCGGGTCGCGTCCCTTAAAAGATCCCCCATCACTGCTTTAGAGATAACCCCTAAGATACATGTGAACATTGGGCCCTTTGCAGCAAAATGCAATTCAGTGGTGAGTAAAGTAAGGTCTTACACGGAGACAAAAAAAAAGCTAAATGCACATCGATAGAAGAGATTGTACCTGGCTCAAGAGCAGAAATTGTGTCAGGGACCTAGAAACAATCACAATGTGCTGTAATTGCCAAAAAAAGTCAATTCAGTCCTAGTCTGCAGCATCACAGGGAGAATATCAAGATCATATAAAGTGTTAGTATTGTGTTATACTGCAGTAAGACTATACTTTCAATACTGCATCCAGTTTTGGGCACCAGGATACAAAAGTGTTTAGGCTGCAGAAAGAGTGCAGAGAAGAACAAAGTCATGTAGGGGACTTGAGGGCAAAACATACAATGAACAATTGTAGGAATTGAGTAACAAGAGAAAAGGACCGGAGTGATGTGATAGCAGTCTCTCTACTAATTATATTTCACTTGGTTCAGCTGCAAATATAGGTTGCTAGGAGTCTGAACATGACTGATAGCACATAATCAGTGAGAGAATCTGGCCAATGCTATCGGTAGAGATGGGACAAGCCTGTTTTTCAGCCTCCTATCAGGAGATGGCAGCATCTGTGACTGAAGAGTCAGCAGTACAATAGCGGACTCGGTGGTTGAGAGTAAAGGAGTTAAAATCATTGATTATCGTATTGCTAGAAAGGACAGAAGTAGAGAAGCACAGAGGAACTTCCTCTTCAGAAACACGGAAGACGAGGGGAGAGTGGCGTGTAGAGAGGCTCTTCCGAGAATCGAAGCAGCAGCTGGCAGGTGAGTTGAGGGCAGTTGGGAGGAGAATCCGGGAGCAACTTAGGCTGTTTGGTTCATGATCAGGCTGCTTAGTGACACATGCGAGCCCCACATGCAGTCAGTAAGTGAGGACTGCTTCAATAGGAATGTCAACAGAGTAGTTGTGGAAAGGATTTTCTGCCCTTACTTTGATCTCAGGACTTCCATGGGCAAAACGATTGTTTCAAATATTGCAGAGGATTTAGGCATCATTTCATCAGCTAAGGCCTCCACATCCCTAAAATAAAATAAATAAAATAAAAGTATTGAAAGGTTTGACTAACAATTTTGGAATACTTTTCTGTATGAAAACACATAGATTTTCCAAATATATAAATTTGTAGGTTTGTTTATTTCTATGTTCTCTGAATCCATATGCAATTGTATAATCTATCCCCATCATTTCCAGATATATTTCATAGAAACCCTTTGCAGTGTTAAGAATTTGGGTTTTTTTCTTCACAAAAAAATTGATCAAAATATAAAATATAGAAGTGCAAAGAAGAGTGAAAATAATGGGAGAAGGGAGGAAAAGGGGGAGCGAGATAACTGAAGGGATAAGGGGATAAGGAAAAGAAAAGCATTGAATTCTGGCTCCTTTTGGTGCACTAGAATAAGGTGCTAACATAAACCTCAACTATTTATTTTCATAAGATAATATAAAGTAGCCACTTCTATTACAACAAACTTATCTAATCTACAGAGCCCAAAATCAAACTATATTTTTCCTCCAGCTCATGAACAAAATCCAAAATCAATTTCCATATACAAACAAAATTATTCCTTTTTTTTAATCAAAGCAGCCAATTTACCCATCTCTGCTAACTCCATCATGTTTTGCAGCCATTCATCCATTGTGGGAATGAAAATATTCTTCCATTTTTGTGAACAAAGTATTCCTGCCTCCATCAACATATATAACATCTATGTTTCATTTTTTCAAAGTTCTTTAACCATTAAGCCTAAAATGAACTATCTGGTTTTATTTTATACTAGCTGTACTCGGCCACACGTTGCTGTGGCCCAGTCTGGTTAAATGGCCAACCAACCTGTCTACACACAACCACCGTATAACCCCCAACTTACCTAATGCATTTCTTACTCTCTCCCTCTACCTACCTACCTACGCTATTTCTCCCTCTCTCTCTATCCCTCCACCTACCTTCCTACCTAATGTATTTCTCCCTTTCCCTCTCTATCCCTTTATCTACCTATCTACCTACAGTATTTCTCCCTCTCTCTCTCCCTCTACCTACCTACCTACCTACCTACCTACCTACCTACCTACCTACCTACCTACCTACCGTATTTCTCCCACTCTCTATCCCTCTACCTACCTAATAATAATAAAATAATAATAATAGTTGAATTTATTAACCGCTCCCTCTCCCCACAGGGACTCGGGGCGGTGCACAGGGAGAATAAAAACAATAAATATACAAAATACATACCAATTTAAAACAGATTAAACTAATTCCTGTGCTAAAATCCCTTAACTAAAAATCCCCACTAAATATAAATATACATTTAAAAACCCCATAGAGAGAGAGACTACCCTAGGCCGGCCAGGCGGAAAAGATGAGTCTTCAATTTCAGGCGGAAGGAGCGGAGGTCCGTGGTCGTTCTAATATCGGGGGGAAGCTCGTTCCAGAGGGCCGGGCCCGCCACAGAGAGAGCCCTTCCCCTGGGTGTCGCCCGCTGACAAAGTCTAGTGGACGGCACCCGGAGAAGTCCCTCTCTGTGGGAGCGAATCGGCCGTGAGGATGTGTGAGGCAGGATCCGATCCCGCAGATAGCTAGGTCCCGAGCCATGGAGCGCTTTGAAGATGATTACTAACACCTTGAAGCGCACCCGGAAGACGACAGGCAGCCAGTGCAGCTCGCGCAAGAGCGGTGTAATGTGGGTAAACCTAGTGGTTCCCATAATTACTCGCGCGGCTGCATTCTGAACTAACTGAAGCCTCCGGGTGCACCTCAAGGGGAGCCCCATGTAGAGAGAGTTACAATAGTCCAGTCGGGATGTCACGAGGGCATGAGTGACTGTGCGAAGGGCGTCCCGATCCAATAGGGGGCGCAATTGGCGAACCAGGCGAACCTGGTAAAACGCCCTCCTGGCCACGGCTGTCACTTGATCTTCCATAGACAGCCGGGTATCCAGGAGGACACCCAAATTGCGCGCCCCATCCACAGGGGCAAGATGTTCGCCCCCTATGGCCAGCGTTGGAGAGAACTGGTTGAATCGGGCAGCCGGAAACCACAGCCACTCGGTCTTGGTCGGGTTGAGCCTGAGTCCGTTACTTCCCATCCAGATCCGCACGGCTTCCAGGCACTGGCACATCACCGCTACGGCATCGTTGGGGTGGTTTGGGGTAGATATATACAGCTGAGTGTCATCAGCGTAAAGATGGTACTCTACCCCAAAACCACGGATGATCTCACCCAGCGGCTTCATGTATGCATTAAACAGGAGAGGCGAGAGGACCGACCCCTGAGGCACCCCACATGTGAGGGGTCTCGGGGTCGACCTCTGCTCTCCTGCCAACACAAATTGCGATCGGCCAGAGAGGTAGGAGGAGAACCACCGTAAAACGGTGCCTCCCACCCCCAACCCCCCCAGCCGATGCAATAGGATACCATGGTCGATGGTATCGAAAGCCGCCGAGAGGTCTAATAGGACCAGGATGGAGGAACAACCCCCATCTCTGGCCCTCCAGAGATCATCGACCAACGCGACCAATGCCGTCTCGGTGCTATGCCCGGGCCGAAAGCCGGAAAGCCGGACTACCTACCTACTGTATTTCTCCCTCTCTCTCTATCCCTCTACCTACCTACCTACTGCATTTCTCCCTATCTCTCTATCCCTCAACCTACCTACCTACCTAGAGAGACAGGAGGGAGGGACAGCGGCCTTGGCAGGGGGGAGTTGGCAGCCTGGGCAGTGGTGGTGGAGGAGAGAGAGGCCGCTGAGGAGCCGACTGTCGTGGATATGATGCAGACCGCTCCACCGTTCGTGCAAGTGACTTGAGCTGAAAAGCGACCAGGTGGGAGGGGCCACGAAGGGGAGTGAGTGAGTGAGGGAAACACACAGAAGAGCTGCAGTTTTACATTTGTGTGGCATGTACCTGGCACCGGTGTGCCATCCATACAATGTGTAGGTATCATTGGTGCTGAACTTGTAAGGAACGTTGTATGAAAATTTGGTGGCGATTGGAGCAGTAGTTTCGGAGACTAGCAGTTTTGAACAAACTCATAGTTAACTTTTTATTTATATAGATTCACTTTAATAGACTTCTATTAAGATGTGTATCTTACTCCAACATTCCTTTGCTTTGTGACATACCTACCATAAATGATGAAAAGCTCTTTATATTTCCAAAATTCATTGACTTTATATCATTCCCTAACCATATCTTCAGAGGTTTCTGGTGGTCCATCACTGGAAGCTTCCAAAAAGAGGTTTGACGGCCACTTTTGAAATGTTAGAGCAGAGAGTGAGACTACAAGACCTTTAAGGTCCCTTCCTACTCTATTATTCTGTTGTATTCGTCTTAATTACAGCGATTTTATCCAATAATTGCTATACTAAGAATTTATATTCACCCAAGTCAACAAGAGAATTTCATGGTTGAATGCAAATGTGAACTTGGACCTCCGTAAACTTCAATGTGTCAAATAAATCATAATTAATCTAAGGTTATTTTAGCATTGTGGCATATTTCCTTTTTACCTTTAATGTATATGGTTTTCTTTTTCTTCTTTATATCTTCTGCAACCATTTTATAAACAATTTCTTTGAATCTTACAGGCAAGGAGGATGCCAATAAGAGAACTCTGGACAACTGAGAATAACAAGCATTGTTAAAGAGGAAAGTCAATCAAGCCAGAAATCAAAACATTTCCATTTCCTTCAGAAAACCACAAACTTCTCCTCCTTCCCCAGCAGGTGATCAAGAAGAGATTTCACACTGGAAAAAGTAGAATATGCAGAACACAAGGATACATTACAAGTAGTCCTTGGCTTATAACAGTTTCTTTAGTAGCTACTCAAAGTGACAATGGCATTGAAAAACCTGACTTATGATCCCTTTTCACACTTATGACTGTTGTAACAGGCCCATGGTCACGTGAATTATTTTTGAATCCTTGGCAGTTGACTCACATTTATGAGAGTTGCCCTGTTCTAGGGTCACATGATCCCCTTTTGCAGTTCCACAGCCCTGTCTATTGTGGGCAAAGTGCATATTTCAAATCACAACTTAGTGTGCACATAATGATCCACATTGGAGTAAAGCAATACTAATGTGGCCAAAGCCTTAGTCAGAAGAGCTCCCTTGTGGTTCATGGAAGGACCCACCTAGGAGAGGAGTCCTACATGTGCTCCCAATGAAGTGAGCATGGCAGCTTGGTGATACATTAGAGACCTCACACTAGGGAGAAACCCTTTGAATGCACTGACTGTGGGGAAAGTTTCACTGCAAACACTGGCCTAGTAACATACTAGAGGATGAACAAAAAAGAGAAATATGAGTGTTCTGATTGTGGAAAATGTTTCAGTGACAATTCTAAGTTGGTGATACACCAGAGGATTCACACAGGAGAGAAACCCTTTGAATGTCCTATTTGTGGGAAAGGTCTCAGTAATAATTTCCACTTAGTTAAACACCAGAGGACTCACACAGGAGAGAAAACCTTTGAATGTCCTATTTGTGGGAAAGGTTTCAGTCAGAATTGCTCCCTCGTGAAACACCAGAGAACTCACACAGGAGAGAAACCCTTTGAATGTCCTATTTGTGGGAAAAGTTTCAGTCAGAAATCCCACCTAGTGACACATCAGAGGACTCACACAGGAGAGAAACCATATAAGTGTCCTATTTGCAGCAAAAGTTACAGTTGCAGTTCCAACATGATGATACACCAGAGGACTCACACAGGAGAGAAACCCTTTGAATGTCCTGTTTGTGGGAAAAGTTTCAGTGACAATTCCCACTTGGTTGTACACCAGCGGATTCACACAGGAGAGAAATCCTTTGAATGTCCAGTTTGTAGGAAAAGTTTCAGACACAGTTGCCACCTGGTGGTACACCAGAGGACTCACACAGGAGAGAAACCCTTTGAATGTCCTATCTGTGGGAAAGGTTTCAGACAGAATTTCCACCTAGTGATACACCAGAGGACTCACACGGGGGAGAAACCCTTTGAATGTCCTGACTGTGGGAAATGTTTCAGTCACAAGTCTAGCCTGTTGATACACCAGAGGACTCACACAGGAGAGAAACCGTACAAGTGTCTGGTTTGTGGGAAAAGTTTCATTTCCAATTCCCGCCTGATGCAACACCTGAGGACTCACACAGGAGAGAAACCGTGTACGTGTCCTGTTTGTGGCAAAAGTTACAGTTGCAATTCCCACATGATGATACACCAGAGGACTCACACAGGAGAGAAACCCTTTGAATGTCCTGATTGTGGGAAAGGTTTCAGTAAGAAATCCCATCTGATGGTACACCAGAGGACTCACACAGGAGAGAAACCCTTTGAATGTCCTGATTGTGGGAAAGGTTTCAGTCAGAAATACCACCTGATGGTACACCAGAGGATTCACAGAAGAGAGAAACCTAGTTAAGTGTCCTGTTTGTGGCAAAGTTGCAAACACAATTCCAACCTGGTGAAACACAGAAGTATTCATACAGGAGGGAAATCATATCAGTGCCCATGTTATGATGAAAGTTTCATTAAAAAATTTCAGCTCACGAGTCACCAGAAGACACACACAGGAAACAAACCCTTTGAATGTCCTATCTGTGGGAAAGGTTTCAGTTATAGCTCCAGCCTAGTGACACACCAGAGGTCTCACACAGGAGACAAAAACTTTGAATGTCCTGATTGTGAAAAACGTTTCAGTCGGAATTCCAAAATGGTGTTACACAGGAGAGGAAACAGTTTGAATGCCCTGACTGTGGGAAAAATTCATTAGAAATGGCCATTCGCGAGACACCAGAGGATATACACAGAAGAGAAACCCTTCGGATGTCCTGATTGTGGGGAAAGTTTCCATTTCAATTCAATCCTGATGAAACACCAGAGGACTCACATGGGAGAGAGCTTTCCAAAGTCCAGTCTGTCGATGTTACTTCAGATATAAATCTTCCCTTATTGCACACAAAAAATCCCCAGGAGGCAAAAGTTGATGACTTTAGAGAAGGCTTGAATTTCATTCCTGATCTCCCATTGAGAGTGTAGATGAGAAATCGACTTTGAACTCTGACACATCTCAGATTTAGACCAGTAGGTGGAGAGAATAAATTGGAAATTCTTGCTTGATAAAGGTTGTTCAGAAATTGTGGAATTGCTTCAATATAGTGTAACCCTTACCTGGATGTTTATAGAAACAAATGATTGATTGCATGAAGTTATGATAATAATAATAATAATATTTAATATTTATAAAACCGCACCCTCTCCCCACAGGGACTCGGGGCGGTGCACAGGTAGAATAAAAACAATAAATACATACAAACAATTCTAAAAACAAATTAAACATAGCCTGCGCTAAAATTCCCCATTAAAACTAAACAGTCCTAATTTCCCAGTAAAAACCCCAAAGACAGAGAGACTTATCCTAGGCCGGCCAGACAGAAAAAGTGAGTTTTTAATTTAAAACGTGGTCGTCCTGATATCGGGGGGAAGGTCGTTCCAGAGGGCCGGGCCCGCCACAGAGATAGCCCTTCCCCTGGGTGTCGCCCGCTGACAATGTCTAGTGGACGGCACCCGGAGAAGTCCCTCTCTGTGGGAGCGAATCGGCCGTGAGGATGTATGAGGCAGGATCCGATCCCGCAGATAGCTAGGTCCCGAGCCATGGAGCGCTTTAAAGATGATAATTAACACCTTGAAGCGCACCCGGAAGACGACAGGTAGCCAGTGCAGCTCGCGCAAGAGCGGTGTTACATGGGTAAACCTAGCGGTTCCCATAATTGCTCGCACGGCTGCGTTCTGGACTAGCTGAAGTCTCCGGGTGCACCTCAAGGGGAGCCCCATGTAGAGAGAGTTACAATAGTCCAGTCGGGATGTCACGAGCGCATGAGTGACTGTGCGCAGGGCGTCCCGATCCAATAGGGGGCGCAATTGGCGAACCAGGCGAACCTGGTAAAACGCCCTCCTGGCCACGGCTGTCACTTGATCTTCCATGGACAGCCGGGAATCCAGGAGGACACCCAAATTGCGCGCCCCATCCACAGGGGCAAGATGTTCGCCCCCTATGGCCAGCGATGGAGTGAGCTGGTTGAATCGGGCAGCCGGAAACCACAGCCACTCGGTCTTGGTCGGGTTGAGCCTAAGTCCGTTACTTCCCATCCAGATCCGCATGGCTTCCAGGCACTGGCACATCACCGCTACGGCATCGTTGGGGTGGTTTGGGGTAGATATATACAACTGAGTATCATCAGCGTATAGATGGTATTCTACCCCAAAACCACGGATGATCTCACCCAGAAATGATATATGTATGTATCTCTTTCCACTTTCTAGGGAAATGGAAAATTTATTGTATCACCCTTTTTTTTTCTGTATGAAGCCTCGGAGGGGGCTGATACCTCAGACATAGATGTCCTCAAAATGTCTCACTAATACCTTATACCCTTTTCCTGATTGAAAAAATTTGTAAAAACCAATAAAACTTTTCTTAATGAGAAATTGTGGAATTGCTCAAAACAGCTTATGGGTGGTGGGTGTTTTGTATTGATTTTGGAATTCCACTATGCGGTGTTTCTGTCTTTATCTTCTTGTCCTCCATATTATAAGCACCATAATTCTCCAACCATGATACAAGTAATCCTCAAGATGCAATTGTCATGGGGCCTGCCAACTTTGGTTGTAACGGTTAAGTGAGATTATCTTGTTGAATTACCGCCACCCCTTCTCTCCCTGTTGAAGCCGTCAAATGAATGTTCAAGTTGTTAATCGCAACAGTGCCTGCCTCAGAGTTTGGGGAAGCTCTTGGAGACCTAGCACAGGCACAGGCCTGACTTACAAACGCTTCCTTATCCAAACATTTGGTTTCTCCTGACCCTTTCCCTCCCTCACAGGTCTTTCCTTCCATCAAAGGGTCTCCACATGGTCCCCATAGGCCGTTCCCTCCCTCACAGGTCGTTCCTTCCACCATAGAGTCTCCACATGGTCTCCATAGGTGTTTTCCTTCCCCGCAGGGCCACCACTTTACTGGAACCCTGCAATACTTAGGCCTGACTCCCTTCCTACCAGGCGTCATAGCCTTTTCCTCCTCCATACCTTTTGAAGATCTCTGAACCTCCAGGGCTCCTTCCAAGACTGTAATGCTAGGTTTTCATGAATTTAGAGGTGGGTTAGAAATAGAGCAGCCCATGAACTTGCTTCTCGTAAAGTGGCTTTTAAAAAATATATATTTGGAAAATTAATTAAATTACAAATTAAAACAAAAAGGAATTTAAAAAACGAACAGACACAACATTTAAATAGAAGGGAAAATGTGCTACAAGAAGACAAAAACAGATTTACATATCTTATCCTCCCCAGTTGAGTATTAATAAATATATTGGAATAATATTAGTTTCCTCTCCTTGCAAAGCAGGCCCGAAATTTAAAAAGTAGTTAACAAGTGAACCCACAGCAAAGTTAAAACATCAAAGCATTAACAATCTAGTTTTGTATTTAATTTGTATAAAGTCTAGAATTTTTATTTATTTTTTTTATTTTTTAAACAAACAAAACATGTAACATAAAAACATCTTCCATTCCATACAGTGTGTTGATTGGTTACAAACTTTTGTGCATCCTTTCCATAGTCAGTCATCCCTTAAATTTTATATAAAGTCACATATAGTCAATCAAGAATGGCTTTTTATTTACCATAAGTCACCATAATCATTGTCTCTGATCTGTCCGGGATGAAATACCTTTGTTTGATTCTTACAAATAAAACTTTTTCTTAAGGTTTTGGTTGAGAACAATAAAGCAATTATTGATTGAGAACAATAAAACAAGTATTGTGTCTTATTCCTCAAAATTATAAACCTCAGTTGTTGATCCATTTTCTTCCAAAGAGTCCATTCCAAACAGTTTTCCAGTTGGGTATGGCAAGTCCATTTCCCAGTGACAACCAACTTCCCTTCAAAGTCCGTTTATCACACATCAAATCTATTCACTCCAAATCTGTAGCATCCACATCTCCTTCATCCTTCTCCAGCCAACCAGCAATTTCCAAACCATGGTGAGGGGTCTTTTAAGAAGTGGCTGTGCTCCCCATGGGAGCTCTTCTTGGGAAGAGCTCAGCCTCACAAAGGGAGTAATTTATGTGCGCTCATAATCTCAAATGCTTCCATCTGTTTTTCAGGCCATTTACAGGCTGTTTTTGGAGCCATTTTTGTGCTGCTTTTGTTGTTTAAGGCAGTTCCTGGGGTGTATTTTGAGCCATTTTGGGGGAATTTTCTGGGCTGTTGTCAGGCGGTAATTTGCGCTGTATTTTGGGATATTTTTGGGACCATTTCCAGGCTGTTCTAAGGGCCATTTTTGGCCTGTTTTGTGTTGTTTTGGGGTTGCTTTTAGGCAGTTTCTGGAGTGTTTTTGGGCCCTTCTCAGACCTTTATTTTGACACTTTCTGGGCCATTTACCATGCCATTTTTCGGCCGTTTTTTCAGACTGTATTTTAGGTGATATTTTGAGATGTTTTTGACCGTTTTGGGGCCTTTTTTGGGGGTGTTCTGCATGCGCAGAAGCAAAAAACAAGATAGCAGTGCCTATGGCCCCAGGATAACCAGTTCAGAAGGCATGTCAGGTCTGAGTTGCTGCCAGTTCCAGCGACCCAGGCCGCCAAACTACTACTGGTTCAGCCAAACCAAGCCAAACCGGTATGAACTTACCATTGCTTTGGACCCAGCTGTCTCATCTCTCCGGTGGCATGCTTGCTTTTTGCTCGCAGCTGATTAATACTTGCTCTGGGGCTCCAGATGATCAGCACTTTCCTCTGCAGCCATCAGCGGTTTGGTGAATTATTCAGCCTCTGCTTAAGTCCCATTCAATCCAGGTGCTAACCCTCCCTGCAGGCAGAGTTTCTCCTTCTTTCCCTTCCCGCTCCCCCAGTCTGCCCCAGATGGCAACGCTGAGATGGTTCACAGTGCACACTGTGACTATTTTGAGACAGCTCAGGAGCAAAATAGAGTAAACAGAGGTTTGTCTTTCAAACTATGGTTTATCTACAAGGAATATATACATACATTTACTAGGCAAAGTCAGGCAACCAATCATCAACAATAGTACAGAAGCCCACATACACACACACAGGACGCCCTCACGGGGCCTTTCTTATATTTACAGCCTCTTAAAGTGATAACCCTGCTGACTCATTCTCATTCCATCACCATTTCAGTATTACAGCCTTACAGCACCTGGTCAGCTATTATATCATCATTACCCTGGCACTCTGTTTTGGAGTTTGACATGCTGTTTCTGGGTTTGAGGCCCCTGAGGCCCTTCCCAGCTCTCCTTTTGCTTTAGTCCTGTGAATGTTAAGAAGCCACCTCCTCCAGTTCAAATACGGGTTCCATTTACCATGCTAATCTTAGCACCAAGGGCCTTTCCATACCTAGTTCTATGATGAAACTGGGTCACTATGTGTGCCCCCATCTGCATTTCTATGAGCTAGGTGCTGAACGTCACTAGAATCCCCCCTGCTACATATCTGTCCAGCTGGCAAAAGGCCACTGGCACCTCATTTGCTTTTTTTCTGGTGGGAGAAAGGAGAAAGCTAACGGTGGTTCCGCGGTGGTGCTTCAGGAGGGCAGGCGTATGTCTGCACCCAGGCAGGGAGGGAGGGGTGAGAACAGTGATGGCCGCCCCTTCCAAGTGCAGCACTTAGAGGCAGCGGGCAAGTTGACCCGGACATGTCTGTTACTAGGGAGGCACAATCACTCGCCCAGGGCCGCCTCAGCTTCCCCACCAGCACCATGTCCCGCTCCGGTTGGCCGCACAAGTATAAGTGCAGCGACTTTGTCTTCTCCAAGTTAAAGTGCCGCCACCCAGGCTAAAGGGAAAGCGCCACCTGGCCAACTCCCTACATGAGGGGTTGCTGGCCACCCGCCTGCTGGCAGCTTCCGTGTCTCGCTCCTCTTCTTCATCAGCTGGAAGCAGCACCACGGCCGAGTCTCCTTCCCCTGGGGCACCGGACTCCATGGGCCAGGTTCACAGTGTAGTGCCAGTGGCCGATCTACAAAGAGAGAAGGCAGGTGGCTGGGTAGGAAGCCAGTGGGCTGCTTCAGAGCCTGAAGCCGCATGGAACTGGCCCATGTGGAAGGCAGCTTTTTCTTGCACTCGGGATAAATTTTTCTTTACTCTGCAAAGGCCAGGAGTTATTCCAAGGCTGCAGGCTCTAGTGGTTTTCTGGGTGCGATTCAAGGGGTTGGTTACTATCTTTAAAGCGCTCCATGGCTTAGGATCTGACTACTTATGAAATCGAGTTCTGCCACCAAGAGCCAGTATACTCCCATAGAGAGGGTCTCCTCATGGTGCCGTCGGCTAGACAATGTTGACTGGCGACACCCAGGGTGAAATTAATTAGCACAGGCTAGTTAATTTAATTTCATTTTAACACTGTATTGTATTTATTGTATTGTTTTATATTTGCCTGTGAGCCGCCCTGAGTCCCTTCGGGGAGATAGGGCGGGATATAAATACAAATAAACTGAAACTGAAACTGAAACTGAGAGCCTTCTCCGTGGGAGCACCTGAACTCTGGAATAAATTGGCCCCAGAATTAAGAACTATCCCTGACTTACGCACCTTCCGCCGTGCTCTCAAAACCTTTTTTTTCCAACAAGCCGGGCTGGCATAAAAATGATTTTTAAATTATAAATTAAATTACAAATGTTTATTAATTTTAATCAGGGTTGGTTGTTGTTGTTTTTTTTCACTTTTAGACCAAAGTTTTGGTTTTTTTTAATAGTCTTTATTAGTATATATATAAAAAATAAACATTTAACAAGTATAAGGTAGGGGTATTGGAGAGGACGTACAAGGGTAAAGAAGGGGGGGGTAGGGGGATACAAACCGGGGATATATCTACTCCCCTGATTTAAGAAGTATATTTGTCCCAGTTTAACATCAATTGTTGGATGCTTACATTTGAGTCTGTAACATTGTCTTAAATATTGCATTGTCTTATAACTCCTTATATCTATTTCGCTATTATTCTATCTAGTTAGTTTCTTTGTTATCCGTCATTCTCTTACCATACCATCTGTACCATTTCTCCCAGGATTGGGCATAGATTGAGGTTGACTTGTCCTTTAAGATATACGTTAATTTATCTGATTCCGCACAGCTGAAGATTTTAGATATGATTAAGCTTTCAGTTGGTGGGTTATTTTTCCACTGCTGTGCAATGGCCATTCTGGTCGCTGTTGTGATGTGTGTAAAGAGGTACCAGTCCTGATTTGGGATTACTTGTGGCTTGATACCAAGCAAGTATAACTCAGGTTTAAGGGGGAAACTAGTGCCTGTTATTTCCATGAGCCAATTTTGTATTTTTTTCCAAAGTAATACAGAGATTGGGCAAGTCCACCATTGGTGAAAAAATGTGCCCCTAGCTGTTTTGCATTTCCAACACCTGTCCGATGAGTTTGGGAACATGTGGGCAATTCTAGCTGGTGGTAAATACCATCTGTAAAGCATTTTATATAGATTCTCCTTAAAGGAGGATGAGAGGGTCATTTTCATGGACTTTTTCCAAATGGTTTGCCAATTTTCAAGATTGATGTTCTTACCTATATTCCTTCCCCAAGCGATCATAGTGCCTTTGATTATTTCTTCGCCTATATATCTTTGCAGTAATAATTTATAAGCCTTAGAAATGAATTTGGTTGGTGAATCCCATAGAACCTTATCTATATCTTGGTTTGTTGAGTATATTCCGGGTTCGTATTTGTCCTTAGTAAATTTAGATACTGCCTGATTAGACCAAAGTTTAATATGTCTTTTAAAAACTCTTTTAACTTTTATATATTTGCTTTTATTCTGGCTGTACACCGCCCTGAGTCCTTCTGGAGTAGGGCAGTATAAAAAACCAATAAACCCAAACCCTAAACCCAAACCCTCTCTTACTCTTACACACACACACACACACACACACACACACACCTGATGAGGGAGGTCTTTCTCCGAGCTGGGGTGGCCATGCGAGGTTCGGCGGGGCCAGCTCCCTTTTCCCGCTGCCCTGAACCTTTTAAAGTTGCGGCTACGTGTTGCTTTAAAAGGCAAGTGACAGGCAATTGACTTCTCACTCTTGGCAAGTTTTTCTTTATCGCTTTACCTGCATGCAATGGTGGAGAGACACTGGCAGTGGGGCAGGGGTGAGTTGCGAGATGCGCATCTAACGGATCTTGCAGCTTTTCCGGGGTTTTCTTTTTTAAAAAATGCCTCACCAAACAAGCTTGAAAACTTCCAAGGTTGCTTTGGGGGGGGGGGGGGGAGTTGGGCAGCATTTCCATCTTCAAAGCGCTCCATGGTTCGGGGCCTAGCTATATTCGCGACCACCTCCTGCCCCATACATCCCTTCAACCGATCCGCTCCCACAGAGAGGGCCTTCTCAGGGTACCGTCAGCCGGGCAATGCCGGTTGGCGGTGCCCAGGGGGAGAGCCTTCTCTGTGGCGGGCCCTGCCCTCTGGAACGACCTTCCCCCCGATCTACGCACCATCGTGGACCTCCGCCTTTTCCGCCAACGTCTTAAAACCTACCTATTCCAACAAGCCGGCCTAGCATAACCCCCGTTTCTGACTTTTATAGGGACAATTTTTAAATTTTTAGAGTATTATTAATTTTAGCACAGGGAATATTTAATTAGTTTTTAACTATTTTGGACTTTTATATTTTTGTATGATTTTAATGATGCCTGTGCGCCGCCCTGGGTCCTTTTTTAGGAGAAGGGCGGGGTATAAATTTAATAAAATAAATAAATAAACAAATCCCAATTTGGAAGGGACGCAACTGGTAAATCAGGCGAACCTGATAAAAAGCACACCTGGCGACAGCCGTCATATGATTTTCCAGGGACAGCCGTACATCCAGGAGGACACCCAAGTTGCGAACCGTTCCTGTGGGGGCTAAGGTCTCACCCCCCATAGCCAGCGATGGAACCAGCGGAGTGTAACTGGACGGCGGGAACCACAGCCATTCTGTCTTGGAGGGGTTGAGCCTGAGCCTGTTCCTCCCCAGCCAGATCCGCACGGCCTCCAGGCACTGGGACATCACGTCAAGGGCAATATTGGGATGGTCTGGAGACAAAATGTACAGCTGCATATCATCAGTGTACTGACGGAACTTTAGCCCAAAACCCCGGATGATCTCGCCCAGCGGCTTCACATAAATGTTGAACAGAAGGGGCGAGAGGACTGATCCCTGGGGCACTCCACAAGTGAGGCACCTTGAGGACGACCTCTGCCCCCCCGTCAACACAAACTGCGAACGGTCAGAGAGGAAGGAGAACCACCGAAGTACAGTGCCCCCCACCCCTAACCCCTCCAACCGCCACAGCATGATACCATGGTCAATGGTATCAAAAGTCGCTGAGAGGTCTAATAGGACCAGGACAGAGGAACAACCCCTGTCCTGAACCCTCCAGAGATCATCGACCAATGAGACCAATGCTGTTTCCATGCTGTACCCAGGCCTGAAACATGACTGGTATGGATCAAGATAGAAAGCTTCATCCAGGTACCTGGGAAGCTGTTGCACCACCACACTCTCAACAACCTTTGCCACAAAGCGAAGGTTGGAGACTGGGCGATAGTTTGCCAAAAGTGCTGGGTCCAGGGAAGGCTTCTTTTTTTTTTTTAATTGAAAAAGTTTTATTCAAACAAATTTTCCCCCTTTTTACCCCCCAACATATAATATAAATATAAATCACATACAAATAATATACCCCCTCCCCTCCCCCCCCGTCTTAAAATAAATTTGTCATTCAAACATTGTATCCCCTCACCTCCCAACAATCATAATATAAATTTCTCTTAAAGTAACAATATCCCATTAACCCCATCTTCTAAATTAATTGAACATATATAAATCATAATATAAATTTCTCTTAGAATAACCGTATCCCATTAATCCCATCTTCTATATTAGTTATACATATATATTTCCCCACCCTCCACCCTAACCCTCCCCCACCTCCCATTCAAACCCACCCCCCTGACTTCCGCTATACACCACTCTAATAATTCCAAACGTCCCATATAATATTTGCTCTGTTCACATTGTATCCCTTGCTTATCACCCTATCAGTCTAAACATTCTTACCTAAAGGCTACATAATACTTCCTAGTCTGGTATTTATTCTGTATATAATCAATCCATTTTGCCCATTCCTGTATATAATTCTCCTGTTTCTGATATTTTAAGAAAGCTGAAATTTTTGCCATTTCCGCAAACCCCGCCACTTTCTGAATCCATTGGTCAATTGTTGGTAAAAAATCTTTTTTCCAGTGCTGAGCAATCAACAACCTAGCTGCTGTAACCATATACAAAACCAATTTTGTTTCCCCTTTTGTAAAATCCTTAATTATACCCAGTAAAAACATTTGCGGAATAAATTGTAATCTTTTCTTAAATACATTTTGCATAACCCACCATATTTTTATCCAAAAAGCTTTAACCTTATTGCAAGTCCACCATACATGAAAAAAAGTAGCATCTAAACACCCGCATCTCCAACATTTTGGTTGAACATTTGGGTACATACATGATAATTTCTTAGGATCTAAATACCATCTGTAAAACATTTTATAAAAATTCTCCCTTAAATTCTGTGACTAAGAGGTGGCCTTAGACTCCCAAACCTTCGACTGTATTATGAAGCTGCGGCATTGACGTATGTAGCAGATTGGTTTGGGAAAACAAAAACTGAACTATTGAATATAGAAGGTCATGATCTTGTTCTGGGATGGCATGCATATCTGTTTTATGAAGATAAGGTGGATAAAGCATTTAACAATCATGTTCTTTGAAGTGCTTTGATGAGAATATGGAAGAAGCACCGACCTAATTGGGATTATAAAATACCACTTTGGTTGGATCTTGCAGACACCATGTGGATTACAAATACTAAGTCACTCGGGGGGTGTTTATATAAAGACGTGCTTATTGTTGATGGGAACGAATGGCAGTTGAAAACTTTGGAACAACTGTTGGAAGAAGGAATTATTTTAAATTGGTTACAGTATATACAGTTACAGAAGAGATGGAAAGAAGATCGCAGGGTTGGCTTCATGGATAAAGAAGTGGAACTGATCAAGCAGATAAAAGAGACTGGCCCCAAACATGTTAAAAGAATATATAATGTATTGTTAGAAAGAGATTCAGAAAGCGAATTGGTGAAGGATTGTATGATTAAATGGGCTCAGAACTTTGACGAACCGGTTATGATGGATACGTGGGAAAAAATATGGGTTCAGGGAAGGCTTCTTGAGGGGCCTCACCACTGCCTCTTTCAAAGCGGTGGGGAAGAAACCCTCTCTCAAAGAAGCATTGATAGAAAGAGAAAGAGAGACACATCTTCCCCAATTTCTCTTTGTGTGTGTGTGTGTTGCATTTGTGCTGATAAATAAACAAGGAAGACTAGTATAGATCTATTTCAAGCTATTTAGCTCTCATCAGCTAGCCATACACTTACTGGGATTTGAACCTGGGTCATTTTACATATAAGGCAGTTGTAATCGCCACTAGGCCACAGGCTCTCATCCTGATCAGCTGAGCCAGGGGAACAAGTATATGTACTGTGTCACAACACCCTGGTAAGCCCCAAATAAGGGAGGAAGCAAAGTTGCTTTCCTTTTCTGTCTTTCGGCTCATCACAAGAGACCATGCAGACAGAAAGCTATTTGTTCTGTTGCCTTTTGTTTACATTTGTGTTGCGTTTGTGCTGATAAATAAACAAGGAAGACTAGTATAGATTTATTTCAAGCTATTTAGCTCTCATCAGCTAGCCATACCCTTACTGGGATTTGAATCTGGGTCATTTTACATGTAAGGCAGTTGTAATTGCCACTAGGCAATTAAACATGTAAAACCTGTAAAAAGGATGACCTCCACAAGAAGGTTGATCTTGGCCAGGGAGCAACTCAACAATCTTTTCTGAAAGGGCAAAAGACACCATTGGCGATCCCTGGTGTGCAATTGTGCCCAAAGCACAATCCCTATGGCAGATACCATGGTGCTCAACAATCGGGACAATTTAGCCAATGCTACCTGGCGTTCCCTGGCTACCTCCCATACTAACTTCCTTAGGTTAGTTTGTCTGTCTGAGGATAGGAACACTCTGCCATCTACGTCACTTGTGTTGGGGACGCCTGTGGAAGCTTGAGTGCTTTGTCAGAAAAAATGGGCTCCCAAGTTCCGTTTTGAGCTGCAGTAGCCTCCTGCAACCCTCTATCAGTGAAAACGAAGCTCAAGAGGGTCTCCCACACCACCCCCCACCCCCCATTTTTAGTTGCAATGACCTCCTCCAACCCTCTGCCAGTGCAAATGCTGGCAGAGGCACCATGGGCCAGTCCTTTGCTGTTTCCACGACAGCTCTGTGGGCTGGATTTAACCACCCTGCGGCTTGCGTCCGGCCCTGGGCCTTGAGTTTGACACCCCATTCCTTACAACTAAATGTGCAATAAAAAGACAAAAACTGATATACTATCCCCTCCACTTGAATATTTGTACATATGTCAGAGCAATATTAGTTACCTCCCCTTGTGAAGCAGGCCCAAAATTTATAAAGTTCTACCTCTATTTACAAACAATTTGACTTTCATCAATCTATTACACAGAGAGGCAAAGTGGTTAACAGGTGAATAAACAGCAAAGTGAAAATAGAATTAACAATCTAGTTTTGCATTTAATTTTTATAAAGTCTGGAACAGCTTGTTTTTCATAAGTCATCATAATATTGTCACTGATCTGTCCGGGATGAAATATCTTTGTTTGATTCTTACAAATAAATTTTTTTCTTAAGATTTACTATTGTGTCTTATTCCTCAAAATGATAAACCTCTGTTGTCGATCCATTTTCCCAAGAGTCCAGTCAAAGGGGGCCTCACAGAACAGAAATGTTTTTTCTCACCACGATCCTTCAGGGTATTCCACCAGCTGGGTATGACAACAATTACGGTATTTCCTCCCTGTGATGCTTCCAGCAAATGACATCCACTGCACATGGCTTTTTGTTCCTGTGTGTAATAGAGGTAGTCCTACCTTACCATTTGTCTCATGTAGTAACCATTCAAGATTGTGATGGTTGGGGAAAAAACCAGCTTTGCAAACCATCATTGTATTTTCATTTTGAAAAAGTTTTATTGGGTTTTACAGATTTTTATAAAAATAGGATAAGGGATAGTAAGGAGTTAGAAAGACATATTGAGAACCTCTATGTCGGAGATGTTGACCCTCTCCGAGACTTCATAAAAAGAAATAGCAGATACAGTAATTTTTCATTTTTCTACAAAGTGGAAAGATATACAAATATTTCAATTTTAAGATCTATGCAATCAATCATTTATAAACATCCAAATAAGTTTTATACTATTACAATAAAAAAGTCCTTATGAAATCTAAGTCTTATTGCAATTGTATCATCTTCTCCCTGACCTCCAGTGGGCGGAGCCGTGGCCCCCTCCGTTCCCCCATTTTCATCCTCCAGGATAGGGGAATATTTTTTTCTTGACAAAGGCATCCGCCTCTGCAATTGTTTTAATTTTTACTCTTCCCCCCTCCCTTAACGCCAACATTCCCTCGAACATCACCCACCAGAAACAGATCCCCTTTTAAAATAATCTTTTAAATAAGAAGGAATAATTCCCCCCCATCTTTATAATCTTTTTCGGGATCTGAGTCAAGGTGGCAACCACTTTCTGTTGATAAATTAAGGGATCGTCTCTCTGTGCTCTCAAGGTCCCCCTCCCTGTGGACCCTCTCACAAATTCAATGCGTATCTCTCTGGGTATTTCATTTATCCTGGCATATACTGAGTTATTTCTAGAATTTTTACAAAACTCTTCCCTTGTCACAGGCAACCCCCCCTCCAAACCATCAATTCTTTGTTTATTTTCCATTAGCGCTTTCTGTATTTCCAAAAGTTCTGATTTTGATCTAACATTATCTTTCCGGAATTCCTTAAGTTCTTTCATAATATCTTGAAGATGTCCTTCTATTATTGAAAACTGCGTAGCTTCCATCTCTGTTTCTTTAGGTTAAAATAATCTTGAGTTGATGTAGCTGTATTTTTAAAAAGCACCAATGAAAGTTTTAAGTCTTTGTCGTTAATATGTTGGAGAGGCATTCCGCGAAGCAAGGAGAGAACAAAGCCAGTGACCAAACTCATAATTCCACTTAATTATAGTCCAGAGAGAAAACAAATTCTTAAAAACAGTCACATAAAAAAAGAACAAAGAAGGCACAGCAGAGAAAGGTCCAATTGGTCAATTACATTGTTCCATTACTAAAGAGAGAAAAACAGTCCCATACGTAAGGGAGTGCCAGCAATTTTCCACGAAGATATATTTCTTGGGAACAAAGGAACGCCATCTTCCCCTGCTCCACTGTCAGACGCTGAGAGTTGTTAAAAAACAGTTCACTTGTAGCCAGACTTAGATACAAAGTATCAGGATCGTACAGGAAAGACTTTCACTTATTGTTTAAAAGAAATCGGATGTTGATTTCTCTGCTTCCCCAAGCCTGGGGAGCATTTCTAAACGCCGCCTTTTTTTTCCTTCCAAGGGGGGGTATTACAGACTTCCCCCTCCTTCTTCTTTCAAACTTAGAGTTGAGAGCAATAAAATAAGGTCACTCACGATCCACTTTGCAGCCAGGAGCCTCGGAATTGCCTCCAGCCCCGGCATTTCAGCTCTTCTTTAAAGCAAATGGCTGTTCCGGCTCTCCATCGGCAAAGGGGACGGCGCCCCCCAGCGATTCGTTCCTCTGCGCCTAGGTCGAAGCGGGGGCCACCCCCCCGACTGCCGTCGGGGTGGAGGGATTCCCCGCAAGCCGCCCGTACAGCGGGGACTCTTTAAAAGAGCCCCCTGCCCCGTGGGGGGCCGCGGAGGCAACCAAGCGGCGGACGAGCGCAAAAGCCCGACCGTCGCCTCCGGAAGACCGGAAGGAAGTCAACCATCATTGTATTTTAAACCATCATCATGTGTTAGCTATTAGCATGCTTCCCAACCAGCCAAACAAAGTTCATGGAGAAGACAGAAATGAAATCATAGCAATCAAGTGATGTCCAGTGATTCATTTAACAAGTGAGGTCATAAGCCTGTTGCAATCAAGGTCAATTAAATGCTGTTTTTCAATCAACCCTCTTTAATTCTGACTTGGTAATATGCTTCTTATAGTCTAGTTTGATAAAAATATTCCCTTTGGCCAGGTGTGCTAGCATGTAATGTAGGGGCAGCAAATAAATGATTTGAACACACATACCATTTAGCCATCTATAGTCTACCCATAGATGAAGGGACCCATACTTTTTTTCCAGGACAGGACTGGGGCAGCCACCCTGGGTCGAGCCAGTTAGATGAACCGTCAAAGCTCATAAGTCCTCCAATTCCCTAGGAGTCATTGAATAGATCCCCTAAACTCTGCTGCAGATGTTACCTAGCCTGGTAACAAAATGTTCAGAAACCAACCCCAAAGCTCAGAGAACCAACCTTCACCTTCAGTCATTGAATAAAGTTTGGTTTTAGGCAGTTTAGCACCTAGCAGGACTCCCATGGAGCAATCAGATGGCCAGTGGGGTGGGAGCTCATCTGAGCCCTTCTCGCTAAATACATCCTACAAGTCCCAGTACAGCTATGGAATGAGTCAGCCTTCTTTCATTACTGCTACAGATCTGTTCAGCTAGCAAAATGCCACCGGCACCCTGATTGGTCTAAATCTCACCCCCAGCTTCCCAAACAGGACAGGGTTGACTAGGCATCTGGTGCACCTTTTTTTCCTGAGGATTGGAAAACGAGTTCCATGTAGAGTGTTACCAGAATGATTGGGGCACTTACAAGGAGTCATTATTGGAGTCGGTGTCATTCTCCCCAGGACCCTCTGCTGGGCTAGTTGGAGTCATCTCACCATCTTTGGGGGATAGGGTGAACTCTATGATCCTGACTCTTTCTAGGGCTGTTTTGTGGGCTTTTGGAGGCAGTTTGGTGGGCTTCTTGGTAAAATCCCAGGGTCACCTTTGGGCAGGATGACTGGATTTGCATTTGTTGGCCCGGTGGCCCTCCTTCTCAAACTTGTGCACGCAGTGGGACAGTCACTGGGAGCTCTCCAGTTTTCTGTCTCTGCCATCCACTTGGAAATATCCATTCCAGGAGGAAGTGTTGATGAAGCCTCCCGCCAGCATTGTCTCCTCCTGATCTCTCCCTTGAGCTTCCATAAACGGACCGTGGCCTATTTGGAACCGAACTGTGTATGAGGTGTATGAGGAAACACACAGCGCCACTCATGCAAGCATCAGCTTCTTTCTTGTGTAAGTGGAGCAGAAGCGACCAAATTCCCTCCACCCACCCCCCAATTCCAGGCTGCCAAGCTGCCTGCTCTCAATGCTCCAAACGCAGAGCAGGAAGAGGAGCTGAATCAGACAGATGAGCCCTGCTCACATTTCCTAACTCATCAAAGCTTCTAGTGTACAGAAGCCTGAATGAGGGCAAAACTATACCCCAAGGACTTCACACTTGCATTGAGTGGAGCTATGTGCGCACAACCACACGCGCCAGTCCACCAATCCCATGTCCTGGTTCCTCCCCCCCCCCAAAAAAATAAACAGGGCCACCAAGATGCAAAGGTTGGAGAGCACTGCTCTAGTATACCACCAGGTCAGAATTTTGACTTAAACATTTTCCACACTCTGAACACTTGTAGAGTTTCCCTCTCCTGTGAATCCCCTGGTGTATCATCAGGTTGGAACTATAACTGAACCTTTTCTCCCACTCTGGACACTGATATGGTTTTTCTCCTGTGTGACTCATGAGTTGGGAATTTTTACAGAAACTTTTCACGCACTCTGGACACTCATAGTTTTTCTCCTGTATGAGTCCTCTGGTGTATTACCAGGCTGGGATTATAACAACCTTTTCCCACACTCATGATATTCATAGGGTTTCTCTTGGATATGAGTCCTCTGGTGTCTCACCAGGCTGGAATTCTGAATGAAACTTTTCCCATAATCAGGACAAAGGGTTTCTCTCTGATGTGGGCTGTCTATTCTGCCACCAGGTTGGAATTATGAGTGAAACTTTTCCCACACTCTGGAAACTCATGTTTCTGTCCAGTGTAAGTTCAGCACCTTAAAACGCTAACTAAAATGTTTCCTGCCCTTTAGAAGCTCATGCCTTTTCTCTGCTGGGTCCTGTGGTGTATGGCCAGGGTGAAATTCGGTCTGAAACTTTCCCCACACTGGAGACTCATGTTTTTTCTCCTGTGTGTGTCCTCTGGTGTGTTACAAGGGTAGAATTCTGACTAAATCTTTTCCCACATTCTGGACACTGATATGGTTTCTCTCCTGTGTGTGTCCTCTGATGTGTCACAAGGCTGGAATTCTGACTGAAACTTTTCCCACACTTTGGACAATCATACGGTTTCTCTCCTAAATGAGTTCTCTGATGTGTCACCAAGTTGGAATTCTGACTGAAACTTTTGCTACACTCCGGACACTCATATGGTTTCTCTCCTGTGTGAGTCCTTTGGTGTGTCACTAGGCTGGAATTCTTACTGAAACTTTTCCCACACTCTGGACACTCATATGGTTTCTCTCCTGTGTGAGTCCTCTGGTGTGTCACTAGGCTGGAATTCTTATTGAAACTTTTACCACACTCTGGACACATATATGGTTTCTCTCCTGTGTGAATTCTCTGGTGTGTCACCAGACTGGAATTCCTACTAAAACTTTTCCAACACTCTGTACACTCATACAATTTTTCTTCTATATGAGTTATCTGGTGTGTTACCAGGCTGGAATTCTGACAGAAACGTTTCCCAAAATCAGGATTTTCATATGGTTTCTCCCTGTTGTGAGTCCTCTGGTGTGTTATGAGTTGGGAATTCTTATTGAAACTTTTCCTGCATTCTGGACACTCATATCGTTTATCTTCTGTATGTGTCCTCTGATGTTTCACCTGCTTAGAACTGCTACTGAAACTTTTCAAACAATCTGGACACTGATATGGTTTCTCGCCTGTGTGAATCCTCTGGTGTATCACCAGGCTGGAATTGTGACTGAAACCTTTCCCACAATCAGGACATTCAAAGGGTTTCTCTCCTGTGTGAGTCCTCTGATGTGTCACCAGGCTGGAAATCTGACTGAAACATTTGCCACAATCAGCACATTCAAAGGGTTTCTCTCCTGTATGAATTCTCTGGTGTATCAAGAGGTGGGAATTCTGACTGAAACTTTTCCCACAATTAGCACATTCAAAGGGTTTCTCTCCTGTGTGAATCCTCTGGTGTATCATCAGATGGGAATTCTGACTGAAACTTTTCCCACAGTCAGAACATTCAAAGAATTTCTCTCTATGAGTCCTGTGGTGACTCATGAGGTAGGAATTTCTAATTAAACTTTTCCAAAAAAACTGGACACTCACATACTTTCTCTTTGGCGTGAGCCTTGTGATGTACCACAAAATTGTTGTACTTACTAGAGCATTTACTACAGCAAGAGCATTTGCATGGCATCTGTCCTGTCTGTGTCTTTCCATGAATCACAAGACAGCTGTGTGGACTAAACCTTTTATCACATTTGTAGCATTTCTATGGTTTTTTGACAGTGTAGATCCTCTCGTGTATAATCAGTTGTGATGTACTATCTGTGCTTTTCCAACAATATGTGCATCTATGGAGCTTATCCACCACTGATATTGAGGAGGTCAAAAATATGGAGAATCCCTTGTTTATTATGATTCAAACCATTTTTTCTTCATGTAGCGAGGTCTGTATTACTGTCTGCTCTACATGGCTGTCTTAATTTACTTTTTCTGTTCACACAGAAATTTACCTCTTTTTCTGAATGAAAAATAATCTCCCTTGATCTTTCATGTAATGTATCTTTGGATTTTGTAAACTCTACTTTTTGCAGCTTGAAATCTCTTCTTGATTTTTTCTCATTTCTCTCTCGCCTGCTGAGGAAGAACTTTGTGGTTTTCTGAAGGAAATGAAAACATTTTGATTTCTGACTTGATTTGCTTTGCTTTTCAATGTTGCTTTTATTCTCAGTTCAGAGTGCTCTTATTGGCATCTTCTTTGTCTACAAGATTCAAAGAAAATTGTAATTTTAATTATTTATAAAATGGTGGCAGATGTGAAAAAACAGGAAGAAGTGAGCATTACAATGAAGAAGCAAACATGCCACAATCCAAGAATAACATTTTACACTATTTATGATTCATTTGACATATGGAAGACTACTGAGATCCAAGTTTAAATATCCATTCAGTCCTGAAATTCTCTTTTTGACTCAGGTCTCTCACAAATTCTTAGCCCTACAAAGACTACGAATAGGGAGTAGGGAATGACAGATGATGAAGAGCAGAGAACCTCAGTACCAGTTTGCACCAGAATCCAAGCCCAGACACCCTGAGAAAGAATACCTATTATTACAAAACACCTCAGAGTTCTCAAAACATCTTGATGAGTTCTGATTGATGGAGACAGAGTGGTCATGGGGGTGGGTTGGGAGGAGGGGAATCCTTTCTGTATCTTTTGGCTTAAAAAATCCAGAGCTAGCCTGACCTTGCTGTAGTCAACATCTTTTTACTAAAATAACTTGTTGCTTCAATGTCTTTTTGTCAACGATATAGTTGACAATGTCTTTTTTTTTCTAAGTCAGATTGGGGCAGGCCTGACAACAGTTTTTGAGCCAGAGGACTGGAGCCTGGTTCCATGGTGAAAGATTTTTCCACGTACAAAAGGGGGCATGATTTTGCATGCTGCCTGCCTCCCTCATTTGGGGCTTCACTTGTTTCTGCAGCCGAGCTGCTGACATGCCATAGCCCAGTGTCGGTCCAAGGACTGGGGGTTGGGGATCCCTGATTTAAACTGTGGTTTATCCTTCCAAAGCACTTGGAGAAAATGGACCACTGTCCTCCTCTTTAAAAAAAAAACCAGTCAAAATACCATCAACCATACACCAGGCTGAAGTTAATAAGTTCTGAAGTGCTCCAAATTACATTATATTAAAATGTTTTTAGAAAGCTTTAGGGAAAGCGAAAGTGCAGAGGCTCAAAGAAATTCTGTGCCTTATATAGACATGAAATATGAAGAAAAACTGAAAACGGGAAAGGGAAGGTTGCAATAGAATAACTAGTAGGATGGTTGTCAGGATACAATAGAAACAGAACCTCTCCAAATGACATTTTATTCCAACATCTAAAGCTTCTTTGCAGCTAAGCCAACCTGGCACTTGAGCACATCAGTCTCTCTTTCCCAAAATGCTCTGCAGGCAGGTATTAAAACTCCCAGGTCTGTCCCTTGACCTAACATTCTTTTATCTTTCTAAATCCTTTCCTATCCTCTTCTATCCCTCAGGCTGGCCCCACAGAAGCCTCTCCTGTCCTATCCCCTTCTCTCCCTCAGGCTTGCCCCACAAAACCCCCTCCTGTCCTATCCCCTTCTCTCCCTCAGGCTTGCCCCACAAAAGCCCCTCCTGTCCTATCCCCTTCTCTCCCTCAGGCTTGCCCCACAAAAGCCATGCTATCCCCTTCTCTCCCTCAGGCCGGCCCCACAGAAGCCCCTCCTACCCTACCCCCTTCTCTCCCTCAGGCTGGCCCCACAGAAGCCCCTCCTGTCCTACCCCCTTCTCTCCCTCAGGCTTGCCCCACAGAAGCCCCTCCTACCCTATCTCCTTCTCTCCCTCAGGCTTGCCCCACAAAAGCCATGCTATCCCCTTCTCTCCCTCAGGCTTGCCCCACAGAAGCCCCTCCTACCCTATCTCCTTCTCTCCCTCAGGCTTGCCCCACAAAAGCCCCTCCTATCCTATCCCCTTCTCTCCCTCAGGCTTGCCCCACAAAAGCCTCTCCTGTTCCATCCCCTTCTCTCCCTCAGGCTTGCCCCACAGAAGCCCCTCCTATCTTCTCTATTGTCTTCACTCCCTCTGCCTTTCCCCAGGGTTCTTTCTCCATTTTCCCCTTAAGCCTCTTTTCCTATCCTCTCAGGCCTTTTCCCCCCAAGCCTCCCCCTATCCTTACTTTCCCGCCTTTTTTCCCTCAAGGGGAGTTTTAAGGGGAGCCGGAGAGCCGTTCGCAGAAGCAGCAACCGAGGAGGAGGAGGAGGAGAAGCGGCGGCGCAGCGATTTCCACGGAGCAGGAAACCTTGCGAGGAAAGGCGGAGACTGGGAAGGGGAGGGGGCGCAACTGGGGAAACCCCACCTCGCTCTCCTTCCCTCCCCCAAGGAATCCCTCCTCCCCTCCCCGCACCTGGGGATTTCCCCTCTTCCTCCCCACCTGTTGGTCCCCTCTCCCAGCGTCCTTGCCCACCTGGCGGCCCTTGAGCGCCCCTCCCCGAGAGGGGATCTCCGCAGCCCTGGCTTAAGAAGCGTCGGGAGACCAGGAAAGGGGGGCAGGAGGGGTCTGCAACTGGCTCCCAAGCCCCCTTCCCTGCCTCCTCTCTAGGCGCAAAACGTCTCTGCCTTTAACCCCTTCACTCAAGCGCTGCAGGGAGGGGGAGACTGGGGCGCCGCCGAGCAATGCCAACCGGGGACAGCAAAAGGCCGTCACCCCCTCAAGGGAAGGCCAAAAGACCCAAAACAAGGATCCAGATTTTAAAAACGATAGTCGCATGTGCTACTCTGTACCTCCAGATGCAAATTAGGAAATCATCCCTCTTGAAGATGAGGAAAGAAAGTGCTGCACATGGCATTGGACTACAACACCCACCAGCCTTCACCCCGGAATTAGATGCTATGATTTGCTGAATACAATATCTAACCTTATACGGTATGTCAAAAGGACTCTGGTAGGGTTAGTCACTTTTGGGCTCTCATACACTGGAGCTTGTTGGTTGGAAAGCCAACAGTACAATAGCGGCCCCCGTGGTTGAGTTTAAGAGTTAAAACGATCGAGTATTGTATTGCTAGAAAGGACCGAAGAAGAGAAGCACAGAGGGACTTCCTCTTCCGGAACGCTAACGGAAGACGGGAGGAGAGTTTCGTGTAGAGAGGCTCTTGCACCTCTTCCAAGGCTCGAAGCATCAGTTGGCAGGTGAGTTGAGGGCAGGTGGGAGGAGAATCCGGGAGCAACTCAGGCTGTTTGGTTCATGATCAGGCTGCTTAGTGACACATGCGAGTCCCAAATGCAGTCAGTAAGTGAGGACTGCTTCAATAGGAATGTCAACCGAGTGGTTGTGGACAGTAATTTCTGACCTTATTTGGATGTCAGGACTTCCATGAGCCAAATGTTTGCTTCAAATCTTGCTTTAGCCATAATGGCTTTAAACATTATTTGATCAGTTAAAGTCCCCACAGCTCTAAAAGTAGTTTGAAAGGTTTGATTGTAACCATTTTGGAACATTTTTCAGGCTGAAAATACATGGATTTTCCAGATAAATACATTTGTAGATTTCTTTATTTGTACTTTTCTCTGTATGCATATATCTGCTGTATTTCATAACAACCCTTTGGAGTGCTAGGAATTTTTTTCTTCACAGAAATTTTATTAATTGATCAAAATATAAAATACAGAAGTGGAAAGGAAAATGAAGATAAGGGTAAAAGAAGGGATGAAAAGGGGAGCAAGAAAAATGTAGGGTTAAGGGGAAAAGAAAAGCATTGACTTCTAACATAAAACCTCAACTATTTACTTTTATATGATACTATAAAGTAGTTCTATAATATAAAGTTTGTTCTATAACAGCAAACTTATCTAATCAACAAAACCCAAAATCAGACTTTCATTTTTTCTCTATCTCAAGATCAAAATTCAAAAGCAGTTTCCACATACAAGCAAAATTATTCCTGTTCTTTTCTTTAATCAAAGCAGTCAATTTATCTATCTCTGTTAACTTCATCAGGTTATAAAGCCATTCACCGATTATGGGAATGAAAATATTCTTCCATTTTTCTATTGATATAACATCTTTGTTTCATTTTCCCCCCAAGTTCTTTATCCATTAACTTTTCTCTTCATATTCACTTTAATAGTCTTCTGTATGAACATATGTATCTTACTCCAACATTGCTTTGCTTTGTGACATGTCCACCATAAATTATAAAAAGCTCTTCTTTATATTTCCAAAATTCATTGCCTTTATATCCTTCCCTAACCGTGTCATACCATAAATAGTCATACCATCAAATTCTTAATTCATGGCCCTCTAGCTCAAGTAACCTCTTAAGTTGGAGAGTCACCCACTCTTTTTGCCAGACAAAACAACAAGGATCAAAGTACAAGTTCAAATCTGATAAACCTAAGCCTCTTTCCTTAGCGTCTTTCAATAATTTATTTTAAATTCTTGTTTTCTCCCTTGCAATATAAACTTAGAGATCTACATCTGTCATTGTTTAAATGGAGTATCACTTAAAAGTATTGGTAAAGTCTGAAACAGAAAATGCATATTTGGTAATCAGGATGCTGGAGATTAAAACATACAAAGAATGCTTACAGGAATTGGGTATGTCTAGTATAATGAGAAGGACTAGTAGACACATTACAGCAGTGCTCCAATATTTGAGGGGCTCCTATATAGATAAAGGTAAATGATTTTCCAGAGTACCAAAAGAAACAATGGACTCAAACTAACAAAAGAGAGATTACAGCAATCAATCAATTGAATATCTTGCCTTCAGAAGTTTTGGGTGCTTCATCGCTGGAGGCTTTCAAAAAGAATTTCGACGGCCACTTGTCTGAAATGTTATAAGGTCTATTACTTGAGCAATAGACTGAGGGTTTGACTTGACCTTCAAGGTCCCTATCAGCTTTATTATTCTGTTATGCTGTATGTTGTGTTCATCTTAATTAGAGTGATTCTATCCAATAATTGCTGTACTAAGAATATGTATTGACCCAAATCAACAAGAGAATTTCATGGTTGAATGCAAATGTGAACTTGGATCTCGGTAATTTTTAATGTGTAAAATAAACCATAATCTAAGGTTATTTTAGCATTGTGGCATATTTGCTTTCCACTGTTAATGTACCGTATATTTTTTTCTTTTTCCACATCCTCTGCAACCATTTTATAAACAATAATACTTACACATTTCTTTGAATCTTACAGGCAAAGAGGATGCCAATAAGAGCATTCAAGACAACTGAGAATAACCAGCAATGTTAAAAAGGAAAGCAAATCAAGCCAGAATTAAAAATATTCTCTATTTCCTTCAGAAACCCCCCAAATTCTTCTTTTCCAGTAGGTGATCAAGAAGAGATTTCAAACTGAAAAGAGTAGAGTATGTGGAACAAAAGGATACATTACATGTAGTCCTCAACAGTTCATTTAGTAACTGTTTGAAGTTAAAACGCCTCTGAAAAAACTGACTTATGTCCATTTTTCATACTTATGACTATTGCAGCCCATGGTCACATAATTTATACTTGAATGGTTGGCAGCTAACTCACATTTATAACAGTTGCCATGTTCTAGGATCATGTGATCCCGTTTTGCAGCTCCTCAGATGTGGCTATTGTGGGCAAAGTGCATATTTCAAATCACAACTGAGTATGCACGAAATGATCCACAACGGAGAAAAGCAATACTAATGTGGCCAAAGCTTTAGTCAGAACAGTTCCCTTTTGGTTCATGGAAGGACCCACCTAGGAGAGGAGCCCTACAAGTGCTCCCAATGAAGTGAGCTTGGCAACTTGGTGATACATTAGAGAACTCACACCAGGGAGAAATCCTTTGAATATGGTGACTGGAAAAAGTTTCATTCTAAACACGCCCTGGTAATATACTAGAGAATGTACACACAAAAGAAAACACATGAATGTTCTGATTGCGGGAAATGTTTCATTGCAAATTCCCACCTTGTGATACACCAGAGGACTCACACAGGAGAGAAACCCTTTGAATGTCCTATTTGTGGGAAAGGTTTCAGTCGGTACTGCAGCCTGGTGAACCACCAGAGGACTCACACAGGAGAGAAACCCTTTCAATGTCCTGATTGTGGGAAAAGGTTCAATCACAATTCCCACCTGGTGGTACACCAAAGGATTCACACAGGAGAGAAACCCTTTCAATGCCTTAATTGTGGTAAATGTTTCAGACACAACTCCAGCCTAGTAATTCACCAGAGGACTCACACAGGAGAAAAACTCTTTGAATGCCCTGATTGTGGGAAAAGTTTCATTAGAAAATCTGAGGTCATCATTCATCAGACGACTCACACAGGAGAGAAACCATTTCAATGTGCTCTTTGTGGGAAAAGTTTCAGTCAAAATTCCCACCTGGTGGTACACCAGAGGACTCACACAGGTGAGAAACCCTTCGAATGTGCTCTTTGTGGGAAAAGTTTCAGTCAGAATTCTGACCTCGTGAACCACCAGAGGACTCACACAGGAGAGAAACCGTATGAGTGCCCAGTTTGTGGGAAAAGTTTCAGTCAGAATTCCAACCTGGTGAAACACGAGAGAACTCACACAGGACAGAAATCATACCAGTGTCCATATTGTGGGAAATGTTTCCTTAGCAAATTCAAGCTCATCAGTCACCAGAGAATACATAGAGCAAATAAGCCCTTTGAATGTCCTGACTGTGAAAAAAGTTTCATTAGAAATTCGCATCTAGTGAGACACCAGAGGACTCACACAGGAGAGAAACCCTTTAAATGTCCTGATTGTGAAAAATGTTTCGGGTACAAGTCCCACCTGGTGGTACACCAGAGGATTCACACAGGAGAGAAACCCTTTGAATGCCCTGATTGTGGGAAAAGTTTCAGATGCAACTCCAGTCTAGTGATTCACCAGAGGACGCACACAGGAGAGAAACCCTTTGAATGTCCTGATTGTGAAAAATGCTTCAGTCACAAGTCCCACTTGGTGGTACACCAGAGGATTCACACAGGAGAGAAACCCTTTGAATGTCCTGACTGTGGGAAAACTTTCATTACAAAATCCGAGGTCATCAGTCACCAGAGGACACACACAGGAGATAAACCCTTTGAATGCCTTTTCTGTGAGAAAAAGTTCAGTCACAAAAGCCACCTGGTAATACACCAGAGGATTCACACAGGAGAGAAACCCTTTGAATGTCCTGATTGTGGGAAAAGTTTCAGACGCAACTCCAGCCTAGTGATTCACCAGAGGACTCACACAGGAGAGAAACCCTTTGAATGTCCTGATTGTGAAAAATGCTTCAATAACAGGTCCCATTTGTTGGTACACCAGAGGATTCACACAGGAGAGAAAGCCTTTGAATGTCCTGATTGTGGGAAAACTTTCATTACAAATTCCGAAGTAATCCATCACCAGAGGACTCACACAGGAGAGAAACCGTATTAGTGTCCTGTTTTTGGCCAAAGTTTCAGTCAGAATTTCCACATGGTTATACACCAGAGGTCTCACACAGGAGAAAAGCACTTTGAATGTCCTGATTGTGGGAAAAGTTTCCATTTCAATTCAAACCTGATGAAACACCAGAAAGCTCACATCGGAGAGACTTTTCAAATGTCCAGTCGGTGGACAGCACTTTAGGCCTAAATAATTCCTTATTGCATACAAGAAAATTCACATGAGGCAAAAGTTGATGAGTTTGGAGAAGACTTGAATTTCATTTCTGAACTCCATTGAGAGTAGAGGTGAAAAATAGACTCTAAATACTGTCTGATCCTTTTTAGTCAACACATCTCAGGTTTAGACCTGTAGTTGGAGAGAAAAAATGTGGAAACTGTTATTTGATAAAGGTTGTTTCTAGATATATATATTATATTGATTCTAGAATTCCACCTGTCAGGGTTCCATAACATACCCAGAGCAAACAACACTCCAAGGCAGATAGTTTTCTCAAAGAATAGTTTTATTAGATGTCATATTGGCACAAGCTGATGAAAACTGACTCTTAACAGTTCCCGTGGTTTTCCCCTAATTAAAAGTAAAAGTTTGTCTCTTTCCCAAAATAGTCACATGTTCCAATCAGCATACAGTCCATTTGTTAGGTGACCTCAGTCTCCTGAGCACCTCCGGGAATATCCTTGGTTCCCAAGGGAAAGCATTTGTTTTTGTGTACAGCATCCCAACTATTTCTATTTCCCCTGTCCTATCCCTCAGCTCCAATATGTGGCACTGAAGCACTGAAGCAGAAACGAAAATGGCCCCAGTTTGGCCAGCATCAGGGTTGACATTTCTATCTTCTACCTTCTTGTTCTCCAGATTATGAGTGCCATAATTCCCCATTCTACAGTAGTCCTTGAAATATAACTGTAATGGGGCCTGCCAATTTTGGTTGCATGTTGTTAAGTGAGATTACCTTGCTGAGCTCCTGTCACCCCCTTCTCTCCCTGATGAAGCCTTCAAATGAATGTGCTCTCAAAGGTCCAAGGCTGGACCTGGGCCAAACTAAGCAAACAGGCTCAGGAGCCGTCAAGCCAGCAATAAGTTTAATCAGGCCAGAGCCTTGGTACCAAATGAGTCCAATGCTTGAGCAAAGTTTGTTGTAAGTCAGTGCTGGGGGCTTCCCCCCACTTCGCATGCTTTAATGGCATATGCCCAGGCCCTCCAGTTGGCTAGAAATGCCCAGCCTAACAGACCCATGCGGCAAACCTTCCAGGCCCCGGAAATGCAAGGCTGCAGCCACGCAGGACACTTGAGGCATGGTAGCTGTACCCCTCTCCAGTGGCGGTGGTGCATCAGCGATCTTCATCTCAATCAGCGGGCAGGTGGTTGGGCAGTGTCCTCCTGGCCAGCCGACAAACGGGCAATGTAGTAAAACTAGAACCAGGCCGAGGATCCAATGAACAGCTGTTCAGCGCAGCCGGAAGTAGCTGCCACTACTGCCTCGTCTGCTTCTGGCTGCACTGTCCACACTATTCCCACAGCTCATCCGTTTGGCTACCCCCTCCCTCAGGTATGGCGAATCCCAGGATAGGATTTGACATATGCAAGTTATTAAGTGCAACAGTTGCTACCTCAGCATTTGGAGAGGTTCTTGGAGGCCTAGTTCAGGCCCAGCCTTGCTTTGCAAAGGCCTCCCCTAACCCAAACTTTGGGTCATCCCTGATGTTTCCCTTCCTCTATGGGGTCACCATATAGGCCAGTGGTTCGCAACCTTAAACACTCAAAAGAGCCATAAAGGTCCTAACCAGAAATTCAATTCTGGAGCCGACTGGAAGTCCAGTTCCCCCACTCCCCTAGCGCAGTGTTCTTTTTCCTTTTACTGACTGGTGACGGAGCCACCACCGAGGGATGAAAGAGCCACATGCAGCCCCTGTGTCGCAGGTTGCTGACCTCTGCCATAGGCCTTTCCCTTCCCCACAGGGTCCCCACTTCTACTGGATCTCTACAATCCTTAGGCCTTACTCCCACCCTATCAGGCATCACAGCCTCCTCTATACTTTTTGAAGATCTCTGAACCTCATGGGAAAGAGGACAAGACGTGCATCTCTGGGCTGCGTGACTGCTTTGTGGAAAGAGCCATTATTTTGACTTGTGCCCAAGATTCATCCCTGGGCCACGCAATGAACCTGTGGAAGCAGCTGTCGTTTTGCCATGGCTGCCTGTGTCAATATGGTGGCTGCTTCTGGGTCAAATTGTTCTGTTTTGCTACCTTAACACTTGTAGACTGTGTTAAGGAATTGTGGGTGCACTGAAAATGGTGTCTGCCTCTGGGAGATCTCCAAAAGGGCAGATCATGTATCCCTGAGCCACATGAGAACTGGACAAGTACCCCTTGTGCCAGTATTGTGCTGCAACTGCCAAAAAGCCAGTGCAATCCTAGATTGCATCAACAGGAATAATGTAAAGGCAACAAGAAGAGATAGAATTGCTTTACACAGTGCTAGTGCTACCACCCTTAGAATACTTCATTGAGTGCTGGTCACCATGATATAAGAATGCTGTTGAGATCCTGGAAAATGTGCAGAGAAGAGCAACAAAGATGGTAAGGGTCACTAGGAGGGACAAGATAGCTGTCTTCTAGTACTTTAGCATCTGTCACAAAGAAGAGCAGACTGACTTATTCTCTAGGGCATCAGATGGCAGGACAAGAAGGAATGGGTAGAAGCTTGTTAAAATGAGGCCCAATCTAGAAGTAAAGAGAAATTGTCTGTCAGTGAGGGCAATTCATCAATATACAGTAATAGCTTTCCTCCAGGTTTTGTGGGTGTTCCATCACGAGGTATTCAAGAATAGGCTGGACAACCATTTGAGTGGGGTGGTATAAAGCTCCTGCCTTGAGCAGCAGGTTGGACTAGAAGACCTCTGGGTTTCCTTCCAAGCCTATAATACAATATTTCCATGAATTTTAGAAAATAGTTAAAGAGCAGCCCCATGAGCTTGCTGTCAGGGTTCCAAATAGTATCCTCCAAAAAATAAAAGTATGAGGCTAGAGTTTCCTCAAAGTTCCAATTTATTAGAAGAGCTATGTTGGCACATCTGGGGAAACCTGGATCTGAAAGCTTCCACGTTTTCCCCACTCAGTTGAAAGTTCAAGACCCTGCTCCAGCACCCACATGCCCATCACATGCCCTATCAACCACTGTCAGGAAGGAAAATTCCTCCTATCCTCATCAGTCCAGGTGCAGGGACAAAATGTCCTTGACTCTCTGCGAAAGAATGTTATTGTGGCTACACATCTCCCATGCTTCATGCAATCCCTCCTCCCAATTTTCCACAGTAGAATATTTGAATATGTGGCAGGCTTGAGGCCCACTATAAAAGATGGCTTCTAAGCCTGACAGGCTGCCCGCCTTCAGCAGAAAAGCATGTCCTCTAACGAGAATAACATAGGGGGTTAACTCCATACATTAACCATCTCTCCCCCCACCCCCCGCCAGGGGGACCCCTTGGCTTATCAGGATACTTATGGAATTGTTTGACTAGCTGGTCTGCTTTCATATTCCAGCTTTTTGCCCAAGTAGCTTCTGACAAAGGGTACCCTTTCCAAGGTACTAAATATTGCAATTGACCTTTATATATCCTGAAATCCAAAATTGTTTTCGCCTCATAATGCGTCTCTCCTTGTACCACTATAGGGGGAAGAGGGGCTTGGGTCTGAGGCAGAGGTAGGTTCCTTCCAGTATGGTATGGTATGCCAGAAGAGGTAGTGAAAATCTGGCATGTTGGACTGGACCGGTAGTAATGGTGCCTTGGCCATGCCCGCAAACCTTCATCAGAAGCTTTTTTTTTTAAAGCCCTTTTTCCCTACCAGTTCAGGCAAGGGAAAAGAGGTTTTAAAAACTAAAACAGAGAGAGAGGGAGGAAGGAAACAAACTCACTTTTTAGCTGGGACTCAGCAAAGGAGAAAAACAAATGCTGTCACTTTAAATAGGAACTGAGCATGCCTGGCTGTGAAATTCTGGGAGTTGAAGTCCACAAATCTTAGTGCTGCAGACTTTAAATTGAAACCTGCTTTAAATTGAAAAGCTGCTCAAAAGGAAGTTTGCAAAGCGACATTCAGCAGTTTGTTTCTGGGTCAACTGAACAACAAACTGGATAAAAGGTTGGATTCTTATATGGTTCTATGTTTTTGAAATTTTGGGGTTTGTGCAATATTGGCTTTGTGTTTCAGAAAGGGTTTGGATCATTCCCTGCTTGTAAATGGAGCCAAACAGTCTATAGGCTCATTATTTATTTATTTATTGAATTTATACCCCGCCCTTCTCCAAACGGACCCAGGGCGGCGCACAGGAACATTAAAAACATACAAACATATAAAACTATTTTTTTAAAAAACTTATTCAACTCAAAACCTGTGCTAAAACCGAATTAAAATCCCCATTTTAAAAACTATCTACAAGTCAGTATTAGAGACTACGCTAGGCCGGCTAGTTGGAATAAATGTGTCTTCAGACACTTGCGGAAGAGGCGGAGGTCAGAGATGGTACGGAGTTCAGGGGGCAAGTCGTTCCAAAGGGCTGGTCCCGCCACAGAGAAGGCTCTCCCCCTGGGTGTCGCCAGTCGGCATTGTCCGGCCGACGGCACCCTGAGGAGGCCCTCTCTGTGGGAACGTATCGGTCTAAGGGATGTATGGGACAGGAGGCGGTCTCGCATATAACTAGGCCCCGAGCCATGGAGCGCTTTAAAGATGGTCGTTAGAACCTTGAAGCGCACCCGAAAGACCACAGGAAGCCAGTGCAGCTACCGCAGGATAGGTGTTATGTGGGAGTGTCTAGGCGCTCCCGTAATCACCCGCGCGGCTGCGTTCTGGACTAGCTGTAGCTTTCGGGTGCACCTCAAGGGAAGCCCCATGTAGAGAGCATTACAGTAGTCGAGTCGAGACATGACGAGTGCTTGAGTGACTGTGCGTAAGGCACCCCGACCCAGTAAGGGGCGCAATTGGCGCATCAGGCGTACCTGATGGAACGCTCCCCTGGCCACGGCTGCCACATGGTCCTCCATAGACAGCCGGGAATCCAGGAGGACACCCAAATTGCGCGCCCTCTCCACGGAGGCCGGTGTTTCGCCCCCAATGCCCAGAGTTGGAATAATCTGGCTGAATCGGGGTGCTGGAAGCCACAGCCACTCAGTCTTGGACGGGTTGAGCTTGAGTTTGTTACTACCCATCCAGATCCGTACGGCCTCCAAACACCGGGACATAACCTCGACGGCATCGTTGGGGTGGTCTGGGGTGGATATGTACAGCTGAGTATCATCAGCGCACAGATGATATCCCACCCCAAAACCACAGATGATCTCACCCAGCAGCTTCATGTATGTGTTGAACAGTAGGGGCGAGAGGACCGACCCCTGAGGTACCCCACATATGAGGGGCCTCGAAGTCGACCTCTGCCCCCCTGCCAACACACATTGCGACCGACCAGAGAGGTAGGACGAGAACCACCGCAAAACGGTGCCTCCCAGCCCCAACCCCCCCCAGTCGGCGCAATAGGATACCATGGTCGATGGTATCAAAAGCCGCTGAGAGGTCTAATAGGACTAGGATAGAGGAAAATCCTCTATCCCGCGCCCTCCAGAGATCATCAACCAACGCGACCAATGCCGTCTCGGTGCTGTGCCCGGGTCGGAAGCCGGACTGGTGCGGGTCTAGATAATCAACTTCCTCCAAGTGTCACGGAAACTGTTGAGCCACCACACTCTCAACAACCTTCACTAAAAAGTGAAGGTTGGAGACGGGACGATAGTTCTCTAATAATGCTGGATCCAGGGATGGCTTCTTGAGGAGGGGCCTTACTACCGCCTCTTTCAAGACAGCAGGCAAGGACCCATCACTCAAAGATGCGTTGGCAATGCCCTGGAGCCAGCCTCGTGTCGTCTCCCAGGATGCCAGTACAAGCCAGGAGGGACACGGGTCCAATAAACATGTGGTGGCCCTAAGTCTCTTTGACAACTTGTCCATATCCTCGGTAGTAACAAAATCAAACTCCTTCCATGATGGTGTCTCAAGAACAGCCTCGGCACGCTCAACTGGACCACTGTCGATGGAAGGTAACTCGCTCCGAATCCGAGTGATTTTCTCCTGCAGATAAATCCCAAATTCCTCTGCTCGACCCTGTAAAGGGGCTTCCCGCGGCCTCTGTTGAAGGAGGGAGCGGGTCACCCCAAACAGGGCAGCAGGGCGGTTATCCGCGGATGCAATAAGAGTGGCACAATACTCACGTTTGGCCACTCTTATCGCCACTAAGTAAGTCCTAATATGGTCTCTCACTAGTGTTCGGTCGGCTTCGGAGTGAGATGATCTCCATCTGCTCTCTAGGCATCTCTTGTGGCGCTTCATCTCCCTGAGCCCCTTGGTAAACCAAGGAGCCCAGGTGGTTCGACGCCGCAAGAGAGGCCGCAAGGGCGCGACCCGGTCCAAGGCCCCCGTGGCCGCACTTAACCATGCGGTCACTAGGTCCTCAGTCGAGTCACGGGGCAAGTCCACAGGAATTGGCCCAAGCTCCCTTTGGAACCTTATCGGATCGATCAGGAGCCTGGGGCGGAACCATATAGGAATGTCCGGTTCCGCCTCCCTGCAGTGAGGTGCAGCGATGGGAAAGTCGAGCCGAAGGAGAGCGTGATCTGTCCATGACAGGGCTGTGATGACTAAATCCCCTATTCCCAGATCACGACTCCACTGTCCCGAGACGAAGATGAGATCCAGGGTGTGTCCGCCCTCATGGGTAGGGCCTACAACTACCTGGGTCAGGTCCATGGCTGTCATGGAAGCCATGAACTCCCGAGCTACCCCAGAGGTTTCGCCTACTGACGGCAGGTTATTATCTCTATCTGGCAGGAATGTGGAATGAGCCTTTCTAGGAGTAATATTTTATTGGGGGGGTTGGTTGCTTCCCACAGAGAGAAGGGAGAAAGAAAAAGGAAGGAAGGAAGGAAGGGAGGGAGGGAGGGAGGGAGGGAGGGAGGGAGGGAAAGAAAGAAAGAAATACAGACAGACAGACAGACAGACAGCACAGCAATTTAGGGCTAGAAGGCTACTCAGAGGTCATCTAGTCCAACCCCCTGTTGCAGCAGGAAACCTTACATTGTCTGGATTATTTTAGTGCTTCTAACAGAGAGGAAAATTGCCAGAAAGTAGGAGGAGTTTACTAAGACAAGGCTACCATGCAAAGGAAGGCAGAGTTAGTCCTTGTCTTATGATTACAATTGAGCCCAAAATTGTGGTTGCTAAGCAAGAGCGTTGTTAAGTGAGCTTCAACACATTTTACCCAATCCATGACATATCCTGGTGATTGACATCAAGTTGGCCGCACCCACCCAGTTACATGACCGCCAAGCCATGCGCACAAAATAGGCCACACCCACAGAATAGGTAGTAAAAAAAATTTGAAACCTACCCCTGGTCTGAGGTCGTATTCTAGAACTAATGGCTGGCTTGAGCAGGCTACAATGGAACACTGGATGTATTTTTCCTAGAATGTGGGAGGAGACCGAGTTGAATGTCACTGAGCTAACTACTTTCACTATTGGAAGCAGGCCTAGAAACTTAGGTTCCAATTTCCTGCTAGACAATCCTAGTCATATATGTTTAGTGGATAGGAATACTTTATCCCCTACTCTGAAGGGGGGCTAAAGGGAACAATATTTGTCTGCCTGTTCTTTATATTCCTCGGCTGCATTGGCAAGTGATTTCTTGGTAGTTTCCCACCCCTTTTTAGCGATTCCATCCACTCCGCTAATGTCATTGAAGAAGGGGGCTCTCTGGAACGTTCTGGCATGGGGACGAATTCCATGCCGCCGGCAACTTGGAAAGTGGTTAGACTGGTGCTGCTGTGCATCACATTGTTATATGCCACTTCTGCAAAAGGTAATAAGTCTGCCCAGTTCTCTTGCTACTAAGCCACATAGCATCTTATGTATTGTTCCATCATTGCATTCATACATTCTACCATGCCGATCATGGTCGGATGAAAAGCTTAATTAAGTCCTTGTGTGGATTCGACAGATCTCAGGAACTCTTTCCAGAACTTGACCATGCATGGAGACGGTAAATGTGCTTGGTGAACAGCTTAGGCAGTTTCTTTGCGGCCGGCAGTCCAGAGCAAGCAATAAAGTAAGCTTGCTTGGAGAATAAGTCAATTGCTGTCCAGATGACTGTGTTTCCCCCATTTTCTGGAAGTTCCATTATGAAATCCATTGCTTTCTTCCCAAGGTCTCGTGGGGCTTGCTACTTGTTGAAGGAGACCAGGGGGTTTTCATGGCTGCACAGGTGGCAGAGCTCCTCATGTAGTCTCCCACATCTGCTTTCATTTTTGGCCACCAGAATTGCCTTCTTACAATTCCTATTCTTCCTATTAGATAGCTACTGTCAGACCTGGCCCATAGATCCTTAAGGGAAGAAAGTCCCTTGACTCTTAGAATTTTAAGAGCTCTGGATTGAAAGCATCCCAAAGGCCAATTAAATGCTATTTTCCCATCATCACTCTTTTTTATTCTGACTTGGTAATATGCTTCTTATAGTCAAGTTTGATAAAAAATCTTCCCTTTTGCAAGATGTGCTACCCTGTCCTTCGTTAGGGACAGCAGGTAAATGTTTTGAACACACATAACATTTAGCCCTCTAGTCTACCCATAGAGGAAGGGACTCCATCGACTTCTGCCTTTGATGAAGTGAGGCAGGTGGTGGGTGGGTTTGTGAAGCTGCCTCCCACCACCTCTCAGATACCTGCTGAAGATATGCAGGGGAGGGGGCATGCTGCCCAGCCTGCAGGATGCCTGGGGCAGCTCCAGTAGAAGGTATGGTAGTGGGGGCTGATGGATAGCAGCCTGGGCTTGCCTAGAAAGTCTGAAGTGGGCACAAGATGGCAGGGTTCCAATAATGATGGCTGGCAAAGAGGCCCTGGCAGGACAGGACAAGCCAGGAGAAAGAGGCAGTGGTAGCAGGAGCAGCCACAGGTAAGGTATGAAGGCAGTGTAGGCAGCATGGCTCCACTGGTGACCGCTCATAAAGTGGCCCTGGCAGGACGGCGGAAAGAGGAGGCACTCCAGAGGTCATAGATCTTGGCATTCTTGCCCCACACCAAGCAAGAGCACCCGAGCAGTGTAGCCAAGAGCCACATGGCCAGGAAGTTGAAGAGCCCCATGAGACAAACGGTAGCAGTTGCAGCAGCCGGGAAGGGGCATGGTGGGTAGGCAATCCCAATGCACCATGCAGCCTTCTGCCTCACAATGGCTTTGGGCAAGCCAAGAGATGGTGGGACAGATTGACACCCAAATTAATGGAGGCAGACGATTCGAACACGTGGTGGCACCAGCTGCAGGCAGATGCACAGGGCCATTGCATAGCCTTGTTTCTTGTCACAGCAGCAGCCTGAACAAGACCTGAGTTCCAGACCTGGCAGAGTGCTTGCCACCTCTTGTGCTGGCCATGCCCACCCTTGTCCCTGGGCTCATGATGAGCTTCACTAGGGCTTATTTTTGGGGTAGGGTTTAACTTAGGTGCATGCTTAAAAAAAGGAATTGGATAAAAATTCCATTCTGCACTAGCCGGAGGCTCCAGCTAGTGCAGAATGCGGCCGCGCAGGGGATTTTGGGAGTCTCTCGCTACTCCCACGTAACACCTCTCCTGCGCGAGCTGCACTGGCTGCCTGTGGTCTTCTGGGTGTGCTTCAAGGTGCTAGTTACCATCTTCAAAGCGCTCCATGGCACGGTTCCTGGTTACTTGAGAGACCGCCTCCTACCACATTAATAATAATAATAATAATAATAATAATAATAATAATAATAATAATAATAATAATAATAATAATAAATAAATAAATAATAATAATAATAATAATAATAATAATAATAATAATAATAATAATAATAATAATAATAATAATAATAATAATAATAATAATAATAATAATAATAATAATAATAATAATAATAATAATAATAATAATAAAAAATTTTATTTCTAACCCGCTCTCTCTCCCCAAAGGGACTCGAGGCGGGGCACAGGTAAATTAAGAACAGATAACATAGAACAAAGTACAAAATTAAAATCACATTAAATCATATCCTGCGCTAAAACAACTATAAAATACCAACTATCCTAAAAAAAACCTTAAACTAAAAAACCCATAGAAGAGAGACTACCCTAGGCCGGCCAAGCAGAAAAGATGCGTTTTTAATTTTAGACGGAAGGAGCGGAAATCCGTGGTCGTTCTAATGTCGGGGGGAAGGTCGTTCCAGAGGGCTGTGCCCGCCACAGAGAGAGCTCTTCCCCTGGGTGTCGCCCGCTGACAAAGTCTAGTGGACGGCACCCGGAGAAGCCCCTCTCTGTGGGAGCGAATCGGCCGTGAGGATGTGTGACATTCCTCCCTTCGACCTGTCCGCTCCCACAGAGTGGGCCTTCTCAGGGTGCCGTCAGCCGGTCAATGCCGGCTGGTGACTCCCAGGGGACGAGCCTTCTCTGTGGCGGGTCCGACACTCTGGAACGACCGCCCCCCGATATCCGTACCATCACGGACCTACGACTCTTCCGTCGAATGTTAAAAGCACATTTCTTCCATCTAGCCAGTCTGACATAGACTAGGGAATAATTTTAAATTTGATATTTATTGGTTTTAATTCTATTTATCCAAATTTTAGCACAGATTTAATTAATTTAATTATTTTTTATACTTTGTATATTGTTGGGTTTTTATCTTCTGTGCACCGCCCTGAGTCCCTTTTAGGTGAAATAGGGCGGTATATAAATCAAATCAAATCAAATCAAAATAATAAATAAACAAACAAACAAACAAACAAACAAACAAATAAATAGGAATTGGGTAAAATTATCCAATCTTGAATCAAGGAGAAATCTTTTATTCATCAGAACAAGTGGGATGGCTTGCCTCTAGAAGTTTTGGGTTCTCCATCAGTGGAGGTTTTTAAGAGGAGATTGGACAGCCAATTGCCCAGAATCAAATAGGGTCTTTTGCTTTGAGACTTGGTCCCTTCCGACTCTTATTCTGTAATTCCGTAAGAAATTCATGGACTTGCTCGGCATGTAGCTAATCTTTACAAGGTAAGTATGCATTTCTCTATGTCACTTGGCTCATCTGCAAAGAAAGGTTGCTAGGAGTCTGAAAATGATTGGTGATAGCGTGTAATCAGTGAGACGATCTGGCCAATGCCATAGTTTGAGATGGGACAAGCCTGTTTTTCAGCCTTCTATCGCGAGATGGCAGAATCTGGGCCTGGAAAACCACAAGTACAACAGTGACCTCTGTTGCTGAGCTTAAAAGAGTTAAAACCATCGAGTACTGTATTGCTAGAAAGGATGTATGGAGAGGCGAACCACAGAGGAACTTCCTTTTCCGGAACACTAATGGAAGACGGGAGGAGAGTTTTGTGCAGAGAGGCTCTTCCGAGGAGCGAACAGCAGCTGGGAGGTGAGTTGAGGGCAGGTGGGAGGAGAATCCGGGAGCAACTCAGGCTGTTTGGTTCCCTCCACGGTCTGGAAGCAGAGAAGCAACTAGATAGAATGTGGAATAAGAGTTGGGAGGGATCTTTGAGGTCATCTAGTCCAGTCCCCTGCTCCAGCAGGAGACCTTATACATTTCAGGCACGTGGCTGTCCAGTCTCTTCCTGAAAGCCTCCAGTGATGGAGCATCCACCACTTCTGCAGGCAAACCGCTTAATTGTTCTCACAGTCAGGAAACGTCTCCTTGTTTCTAGGTTGCTTCTCTCCTTGATTCGTTTCCATCCATTGCTTCTTGTTCTGCCTTCAGATTCTCTGGAGAATAGGTTGAGCCCTTCTTCTTTGTCGCAACCCCTCAGATATTGGAAGACCGCTATCATTTCATCCCTCAGCCTCCTCTTCTGTAGACTGGAAGATTTCCAAGGTCCCTTTCAACTCTTTTGTTCTGTTATGGACCCTGTTATGTTTTCTTGGCAATAATATTGGACAATGTCTTTTTGATTTTTTATTTCCATGTCTAACCAACAAGCACAGTATTTCCTATTAGTATCCCATCCATGTATTAACCACGTTCAACTAAAAAGGTCTAATTGAGGACCTTTTCGGATGTTCAGTTTGTATAGGTGGTCTATGCTTACCATTTGTTACATGAGCCTTCAAAGTTACTATGGCACTGCAAAAACAGTAGCAAACCCGGTCCAGAAATCTGTAGTCATCGTAACACTTCTTCAGTGACCTGAACAAGTCAGCAGTTCCTGTGGTTATGAAGGTGTAGGAAAAGGAATTGCACCAATTTGGGTTCTGCCAACTGGTGGACGTTTGGGATGGTTTCAGCATTCCACACTCCTGATCCCCATTTGCAACCTTCCCAAATAGCTTCTGAGAAGCAAAATCAGTGGGAATGCGAGTAGGAATTTGCAAGCCACGATCATGTGATATTGCCTTTAACAACTCACAGTGATTTGCTTAACAACTGCAGACGAACAGATGTACATTGGCACTCTCATGTGACATCAGGCTTCATGATCAGGCGCTTAGTGACACAGATGCCAGTCCCAAATTCAGTCAGTGAGGACTATTTGAATGGGGATGTCACCAGAGTAGTGTGGAAAGTATTTTCCGCCTTATTTGGATCTCAGAACTTCCATGGGCAAAATGGCTGCTTCAAATCTTGCAAGGCTTTAGACATCATTTCATCAGTTAAAGGCCCACATCTCTAAAAGTAGCTTGAAAGGTTTGACTGTAACCATTTTAGAACATTTTTCAGGCTGAAAATACACAGATTTTGCAGATATATAAATGTGTACGTTTGTTTATTTGTATTTTTCTCTATGCAAATATCTACAATTGTATAATCTATTCCCAACACTTCCAGATATATTTCAGAGTAATGCTTTGCACTGCTAAGAATCTGGACGTTTTTCTTTACAAAAATTCTATTAATTGATCAAAATATAAAATATAGAACTGCAAAGAAAAATGAAAATAATGGTAGAAGGGAAGAAAAGGGGGAGTGAGATAAGTGAAGGGATAAGGGGATAAGGAAAAGAAAAGCATTGAATTCCGACTCCTTTTGGTGCACTCGAATAAGGTGCTAACATAAAACCTCAACTATTTACTTTCATATGGTAACATAAACTAGCCACTTCTATAAATGACAAGCTTATCAACAAAACTCGAAATCAAACTTTAGTTTTTTTCTATCTCAAGATCAAAGTCCAAAAGCAGTTTCCATGTAGAAACAAAATTAATCCTGTTCTTTTCTTTAATCAAAGCAGTCAATTTAGTCATCTCTGCTAACTCCAACAGGTTTTGCAGCCATTCAACCATTGTGGGAATGAAGATATTCTTCCATTTTTATGCACAAAGAATTTTTGCCTCCATCAATATATATATATATATATATATAATATCAATGTTCCATTTTTTTCAAGATTTTTTTCAAAAAAACCTATGTGTTTTTATCTTTATATTCACTTTTATAGTCTTTTGTATTAAGATGTGCATGTTACTCAATTTCTTTGCTTTCTGACATATCCACTATAAATCAGGGGTCCCCAACCTTTGCAACTTTAAGTCTGAAGGACTTCAGCTCCCAGACTTCTCCAGCCAGCTTTGCTGGCTGGAGAATTCTGGGAGCTGAAGTCCTTCAGACTTAAACTTTACTTTACTTTACTTTATTTCAATTTATATACCGCCCTTTTCACCATTCTGGGAGCTGAAGTCCTTCAGACTTAAACTTTACTTTACTTTACTTTATTTCACCAAAAAGGACTCAGGGCGGTGCACAGAAAGATAAAAAACCCCACACAATATACAAAATTTAAAAACAATTAAATCAATAAGACTGTGCTAAAACTTTGAATAAATAGTTAAAAACTTAAATAACAAATTAAAAGTCCCTTTAAAGTTGCAAAGGTTGGGGACCACTGCTATAAATGATAAAAGACTCTTTATTTTTCCAAAATTCATTGCCTTTATATCATTCTCTAACCATGCCATACCATAAATAGTCATGCCTTCAAAATCTTAATTGATGGCCCTCTAGGTTAAGTAACCTTTTAGTTTGGAGAGTCATCCACTCTTTTTGCCAGACTAAAACAACAAGGATCAAAGTACAATTTGAAATCTGGTAAATCCAACGTATTCTTTCCTTACTGTCTTGCAATAATTTATATTTAATTATTGTTTTTTCCCTTGCAATATAAACTTCGAGAACTCCATCTGCCATTATTTAAATGGAGTATCACAAGTATTGGTAAAGTCTGAAACAGAAAATGCATCCTTGGTAATTATGGTACGGGAGGCTAAAACATACAAAAAATGTTTATGGGAATTGAGTTAGGGTTGGCAACCCGTGGCTCTCAAGGCACATGTGGCTCTTTGATCCCCTCTTCTGCAGCTCCCTTCCAACCCTGTTGCGTGACCTGCTCTTCGCCCCTGAGACACTGGCCCAACCTGGCCATGGCCACCGCCAATCTTGCTAACATGAGGGCTGGAAAGATGGGAATGTGATCCAGGAGAAGGTTACGATGGAAAGGGGGACAGGCCTGCAGCTGAGGAGCAAGCATGAGCCGTGTTGGCAGCTTCCTCCTCACGTGACCCCCTGGCTGGCTGTTGTGGGATCAGGAGGGTGCTCACGAGTGGGGATACCCTCAAGTGAGTGGCCGGGCTCAACCAAAGTGCAGCAAAGTTGTACAGAGCTGGCAGGTTGACTGGCTGATGGGCAAGCATCTTTGGCGAGGGCTTTCTCCGAGTTTAATCCCTGGGGTGTGCATGCAGTGTTTGGCAGGATGAGCCCCCTTTTCATGCTACCCTGCTCGGAGAAAGGCAGAGCGCCCTCACTAAAGACACTCGCCTATCAGCCCATCAACCCACCAGCTCTGCACCACTTTGCTTCACTTTGGTCAAGCCCGGACGCTTGCTTGAGGAGGATATCCCTGCTTGTGCACGCCCTCCTGGCCCTGCAACAGCTGGCCAGGGGATTGCATAAGGAAAAGGAGCTCATGCTTGCTCCTAGGCCAGCCTGGATTTCCGAAAAGTTGTCAAGAAGAAAGAAAAGGAGTAACGAAGAGCCCCAAGGAGAGCTCATCAGATTGGCCCAGCCTCAGCTATCCGAGAGAGAGAGAGAGAGAGAAAAGAGACACAGAGATAGAGGAGACAGAGAAAGACACAGAGAAGGGTAGAAAAAGAAAAAGAAAGAGAACGAAATGAGAAAATGATGGAGGGAGTGAATATGAGAGAAGAAAAAGAAACAGATGAAAGAGAGAAGGGGGAGAGAGAAATGAGAGAGCTGGAACTCCCTCCAGCTCTCATTTCCCTCTCTTAGAAAGAGGGAAAAGAGAGGAAAACAAATGGGAGAGAGAAGGGGGAAAGTAAAAGAAGGAAGGAAGGAAATAAGGAAGGGAGGGAGGGAGGTAGAGGAAAAGAGAAAAACAGAAATGAGAGAGGGAGAGAGAAATGAGAGAGAGAAAAGGGGAGAAAAAGAGAGAAATAAGAAAATGACGGGGAAAGAATGAGAGAGGAAAACGAGAAACAAATGACAGAGAGAAAGAGGGACAGAAATGAGAGAGAGCTGGAGAGAGAGAAACAAATGAGAGAGATAAGGAGAAAAAAGAGGGAGGGAGGGAGATATCCATTTCTCATAGAAAACACCGGGAGTTAAATTAACCTAGGTAGGGGTGGCAGTGACAAGTTGGCCAACCAGGATTTTGTGGCTTCCAATGTTTTCTGTGGGAAAGGGGTACAAATGACTCAAATGGTGTTTAAGGTTGCGGACCCCTGATCTAGTCTAATAAGAAGAACTAGCAGAGACACTAGTGGAGCAGTGTTCCAATATTTGAGGGGCTCCTATTTAGACAAAGACAAGTCAAACTATTTCCCAAAGTACCAAAAGAAACAATGGATGGAAACTAACCAAAGAGAGAAGCAACCTAGAACTAAAGAAAAAATTCCTTGTCTTCAAAGATTTTGGGTGCTCCATCACTGGAGGCTTTCAAAAAGAGATTTGATGGCCACTCGTCTGAAATGGTAGAGCAGAAGGTTGGACTAGAAGGCCTTCAAGGTCCCTTCCAACTCTATTATTCCATTATATGTTGTATTAATCCTAATTACAGCGATTCTATCCAATAATTGCTGTACTAAGAATATGTATTGACCCAAGCCAACAAGAGAATTTCATGGCTGAATGCAAATGTGAACTTGAATCTCTGTAATCTTCAATGTGTCAAATAAATCATAATTAATCTAAGGTTATTTTAGCATTGTGGCATATTTGCTTTCCACTGTTAATGTACCATACATTTTTTTCTTTTTCCACATCTTCTGCAACCATTTTATAAAGAATAAAACACTTTTCTTTGAATCTTACAGGCAAAGAGGATGCCAATAAGAGCACTCCGGAAAACTGAGAATAACAAGCAACATTAAAAAGAAAAGCAAATCAATCCAGAAATAAAAATATTCTCTATTTCCTTCAGAAAACCCCCAAATTCTTCTCCTTCTCCAGCAGGTGATCAAGAAGAGATTTCAAGCTGAAAGGAGTAGAGAATGTGGAACGTACGATACATTACATGCAGTCCTCAATTTACATTTAGTAACTGAAGTTACAACGCAACTGAAAAAACTGACTCATTATTTTTCGCACTTATGACTATTGCAGCACCCCCATGGTCACATGATTTATTTTTGAATCCTTGGCAGCTGACTCACACTTATGACGGTTGCCCTGTTCTAGGATCATGTGATCCCGTTTTGCAGCTCCACAGAAGTGTCTATTGTGGGCAAAGTGCGTATTTCAAATCACAACTGAGTATGTACGAAATGATCCACACTGGAGAAAAGCAATACTAATGTGGCCAAACCTTTAGTCAGAACAGCTCCCTTGTGGTTCATGGAAAGACCCACCTAGGAGAGGAGCCCTACATGTACTCCCAATGAAATGAGTATGGCAACTTGGTGATACATTAGAGAACTCACACCAGGGAGAAACCCTTTGAATGTGCTAATTGTGGGAAATGTTTTGGTCTGAACTCCGGCCTGGACACATGAATATGCATACAAAAAAGAAATATGAGTGTTCTGATTGCGGGAAATGTTTCACTGGAAATTCCCATCTTGTGATGCACCAGAGGACTCACACAGGAGAGAAACTCTTTGAATGTCCTGATTGTGGGAAAAGTTTCATTAGAAAATCCCAGGTCTTGATTCACCAGAGGACTCACACAGGAGAGAAACCTTTTGAATGTGCTCTTTGTGGGAAAAGTTTCAGTCAAAATTCCCAGCTGGTGGTACACCGGAGGACACACACAGGAGAGAAACCATTTCAATGTGTTCTTTGTGGGAAAAGTTTCATTCAGAATTCTGACCTGGTGAAACACCAGAGGACTCACACAGGAGAGAAACCGTTTGAATGTCCTGATTGTGGGAAAAGTTTCAGTCAGAATACCAACCTGGTGAAACACCAGAGAATACACACAGGAGAGAAATCATACCAGTGTCCATATTGTGGGGAATGTTTCCTTAGAAAATTCAATCTCATCAGTCACCAGAGGACACATACAGGAAATAAACCCTTTGAATGTCCTGATTGTGGAAAAAGTTTCATTAGAAATTCCCATCTAGTGACACATCAGAGGACTCACACAGGAGAGAAACCCTTTGAATGCCCCGATTGTGGGAAATGTTTCAGTCAGAATTCCCCACTGGTGATACACCAAAGGACTCACACAGGAGAGAAACCGTATGAGTGTCCAGTTTGTGGCAAAAGTTTCTGTCAGAATTCCCAAATGGTGATACACCAAAGGATTCACACAGGAGAGAAACCCTTTGAATGTCCTGATTGTGAAAAATGCTTCAGTCACCATTCCAACTTGGTGGTACACCACAGGACTCACACAGGAGAGAAACCTTTTGAATGCCCTGACTGTGGGAAACGTTTCAGTCGTACTTCCAGCGTGGTGATACACCAGAGGACTCACAAACAAGAGAAAGCAAATTAGTGTCTTGTTTGTGGCAAAAGTTTCGGTCAGAATTCCCACGTGGTGATTAGAAGGGAATGGAAGGGTAGGGTAGGGTAGAATAACAGTTGTAAGGAGCCTTGGAGGTTTAGTCCAACTCCCTGCTTAGGCAGGAAACCCTACACTATTTCAGAGAAATGGTTATCCAATCTCTTCTTAATAATTTCCAGTTTACAACTTTCGGAGCAAATTGGTTCACTGATTAATTGTTCTAGCTGTGGGGAAATTTCTTCTTAGTTCTAGCTTGCTTCCCTGCTAAGTTTCCACCTCTTCCTTTTTGTCATGTCCTCAGGTGCTTTGGAGAATAGCTTGAGCCCCTGTTCTTTGTAACCGCCCCTGAGATATTGGAACACTGTTTTCATGTCACACCTAGTCATTCTTTTCATCAAATTAGACATACCCAGTTCCTGCAACTGTTCTATCCGAGTTTGCAGCAGTCATACCCACAAACACACCGATTCAGCAGGATTCAATAACTTCTTTATAAACATAACAACACATAAGGCATATATACAAAACGCATGCTGATTGTTTTAACATGGTAGCAAATACAAGCAAACACAGGCAGAGGAGAGAAAAATGTCAGTTTCAGTTCAGAGCAGCAGACAGAGCTAAGCCACGCTCAGGCTCCAAACTGTTTCAGCTTCCATTGGGTGATCTGTTGTTATGCCTATTCATTGGCTGACCTTGTTACTAAGCCCTATTCCAGTTCATGAATATATTCCAGTTCATGAATATATCTACTCTGACACTCCTCCCTTCATGACTAGAATAGACATAAATCCAATTACCTTAATATTCTTCATGTATCTTTATTTGAAGACCCAAATTCACAAGTTTCCTTCAAATACCTGAGAATCCTTTTTACTGTGATACGTCCTTTGCAATGAAACAAAGATCATCCAGAAATGCTAATAGTTGACAATCCTCACCATTAACTTTTTCAGTGTATATACAACCATCAGTCTTGCAACTCTTAAACACAAGACCCTTCAATACCTTGTCTAAACAGATATTCCAATTCCTGGCTCACTGTTTCAGTCCATAAATGGCCTTGTTAAATTTATACCAACTTGTTAGGCTTTTTACTTTCATACCCTGGGGTTTGAACCATGTAAATTTCTTCCAATAATTCTGCATTGAGGAATGCTGTAGTTATGTCAAAATGCCAAATTTTATGGTCACGTTCCACTGACAACAGTAGTGCGAGCCTTCTGACTTCACTCTTTACTGTTGGCCTGAATACCTCATCGTAGTGCACATTTTTCATCTGTGAAAAACCTTGTGCCACTAATCTTGCTTTATATTGTACCTCATTGGGTAGTACTTTCTTCTTCTATACCTCCTTGCATCCTACAGCTTTCCCTTTGTGTAAAGAAATGAAAAAACGAGTTAAGTACCGTATTTTTCAGAGTATAAGACACATCTTTTTCATTCAAAAAAGAGGCTGAAAATCTGGGTGCGTCTTATACACTGAATACAGCATTTTTTTGCCTCCTGAAGCCCCGCCCCTTCACCAAAATGGCCGTGCATAGCTTTCAGGAGGCTTTCAGAGAGCTCCTGGGGGCTAGGGAGGGCAGAAATGAGCGAAAAACGGGCCGTTATTTGCACCCCCAGCCACTAGGAGCACTGTATAAGCCTATAAGCCTAAAAAACAGATCCAGGAAACTATAGACCCATCAGCCTGACCTCAATACCAGGAAAGATTCTGGAAAAGATAATTAAACAACAAATAAGTGAACACCTAGAAGCACACAAAGTAATAGCCAAAAGCCAACATGGGTTTGTCAAAAACAGATCATGCCAGACTAATCTAATTGCATTCTTTGACAAAGTGACAAAATCAGTGGACCATAGGAATGCTGTCGATATAATTTACTTGGACTTCAGTAAGGCATTTGATAAAGTAGACCATAACCTACTATTAGATAAAGTAGAAAATTGTGGGTTAGACAGCACCACCACCAAATGGATTCGCAACTGGCTGACCAACCGCACTCAACGTGTAGTCCTCAATGGAACTGCATCTACATGGAAGGAAGTATGCAGTGGAGTCCCCCAAGGCTCTGTTTTAGGCCCAGTACTCTTTAACATCTTCATCAACGATTTGGATGAGTGGATAAATGGGGAACTCATCAAATTTGCAGACGACACCAAGCTGGCAGGAATAGCCAACACTCCAGAAGATAGGCTTAAGATACAGAAGGATCTAGACAAACTTGAACATTGGGCACTATCTAATAAAATGAAATTCAATTGTGAAAAAAGTAAGGTTCTACATATAGGCAAGAAAAACAAAATGCACAAGTACAGTATAGGTGGTACCTTGCTCAATAGTAGCAACTGTGAGAGGGATCTAGGAATCTTAGTGGACAACCATTTAAATATGAGCCAGCAGTGTGCAGCAGCTGCCAAAACCAACACAATTCTAGGCTGCATAAACAGAGGGATAGAATCTAGAACACGTGAAGTGTTAATGCCACTGTATAGTGCCTTGGTAAGGCCACACTTGGAATACTGCATACAGTTTTGATCGCCACGATGTAGAAAAGACGTGGAGACTCTGGAAAGATGCAGAGGAGAGCAACCAAGATGATTAGGGAACTGGAGACTAAAACATATGAAGAACAGTTGCAGGAGCTGGGTATGTCTAGTTTGATGAAGAGAAGGACCAGGGGAGACATGATAGCAGTGTTCCGATATCTCAGAGGGTGCCACAAAGAAGAGGGAGCCAAACTATTCTCCAAGGCACCTGGGGGCAGGACAAGAAGCAATGGGTGGAAACTAATCAAGGAGAGAAGCAACTTAGAACTAAGGAGAAATTTCCTGACAGTTAGAACAATTAACCTCTGGAACAGCTTGCCTCCAGAAGTTGTGAATGCCCCAACCCTGGAAGTCTTTAAAATGATGTTAGATAGCCATTTGTCTGAAATGGTATAGGGCTCCTGCCCACGCAGGGGGTTGGACTAGAAGACCTACAAGGTCCCTTCCAACTCTGCTATTGTGTTGTATTGTAAAGCCTATGCGTGCACTTTTTTTTAACCAAAAACGGGCCCGTTTTTGTGAAAAACAGACAATTGTTTGCTCATTGGGGGGGAACCTCCAGGAGCACTCTACAAGCCTCCTAAAAGCTATTCACCCCCCCTTTTTTTTAAAGGGTCCATTTTCATTAAAACGGGCCGTTTTTGGGAGGTTTGCAGAGTGCAAAAACTTTTTTTTAAAATTAAAATTAAAGCCGGCAGCAGACATAGCCTGCAGTACTGCACCACCAAGGCTCTTGATGACTATTCCCTGAAGAAATCTTTTGTTCTGGTTTAAATTTGTGTTGGTTTAAATGTTATATACATATTTCTTGTATTTGAATCTTAATACAGAGATGGAAAAATAATTATGGTCATTTAAATTTTGCTAAAATAAATATTATGACAACTTAAAACTTTTGCACAATACTATCTAAGCCCTGCTCAGGACCTCAAGTAGCTCTTGTGGGAAGCCCCCCTCTTCAAAAAATAAAATATTTTTGGGGATATTAAAAGTAGAATATTATATTTCCCCAAAGGGAGAAATGGAGAAACATGCTCTTAAAGTCAAAAAACAGATTCAGGCTTAATAGCTCCCAGCATATATTTTGGGGCCATTAAGAAAGACTGGGCCAATCTATTTGCCAACACCTTTAGGAATTAAGATAGGACATAATCTTAACTCCATTCATTAAGAAAATTGGAAACAATACCAATCCATTAAGAAAGGCAGGCTAGAGGCAATAGATCACAGGATAAAATCAAATTACACATGGCTGGCAGGATTAGGGCTAAGGAAGTAATAATTAAGAGCCATCATTAGCCATTGCTAAACAAGTAAAACAAATCAAATAATAAAAACACATGAAGCAAGCCTCCAGATTACAAAATGCTGTTTAAATAAACCTGTATAAAAGTCCACGTACAAGCAAAACCAGTAGTTCAGCTGACCCAGAACTGCACGCTGTCTTTGTGGTTCAGTTCATCATTAAACGTTCTTTCCAATCAGCCTCCATGTTGTTTCTAGCATCTTTCTCCCAGGATGGAACTGAACCAGATGGATTTTCCTTCCAACACTCTCACCCCAATTTTCCTTTCCAAGTTTGTACGATTAACTGAAGACAGGTAAATTCTATTCCAATTGTACTTTGCATTGTATGAGGCATTCCTTTCTTGGGAATAAAACAAGTAAAACACTTCTTCAATGGGCCTTTTGCATTTCTTTGTAAAGCAGCTGTGGGAAGGGAGCTTCACCAGGACAGTGTTGTATTAGGAAGACCAATACAGCCCATAGCCAAACTAGAAGTCACTAGAATAACAAAGCCAGCATACATTCTGAATGAAACTTCCTGAGAATAATTGCCAGGATATCAGGGCCATTAGAAGTAGTTGCAGAGTACAAAATAATACAAAAGACCCAGGGAGCACAGGAAGACTTTACCTATAGAATGGCAAAAAGGTCAGAGTGACAACAAAGACTCATTAGCTCCGGGCGAAAATGTAAAAATAGGAAATACAGTAGAAGACACTAGGGCTCATCTCTGCCCCATGGGAAGTACTTTAGGGCAGAGGAATAAGAAAGCACAAGACTAGAACCATTAGCAAAGTCACACAAAAAGTAATAAAACAATAACACAAAGAGAACAAAAGGACTTCAAAGAGGAAAATGGTATAAAAATGTACATTTACTGTATGTCAGGGGTCAGCTCACCCAGGAATGCTGACCCACATCACTGTTGGTCTCGCTTTCCTGATATAATAAAGACAACCTGCTTTCAAACGCAGCTCGCTTCGATCCTAACTTCATTCACTCAGCTGGTGACTTTCTCCCAGCTGGGAAATCTGAACCTTTTTCCATTCAACAGAGCCATTCCACATTTTCTTGTTACTTTTCCTTTAAAGCCACGGTTTGCAGCAGTAGACTTCCAAAATCAGGAGCAAGTTGCAAACAGAAATCCTGAGAGCAGAGAGCTTCCAGATTTTGTCTTTGTGAGGCTCCAAACCAGAGGTGATATTCAGCAGATTCTGATCAGTGCTGGAGAACCGGTAGCAGAAATTTTGGGTAGTTCGGAGAACCGGTAAATACCACCTCTGGCTGGCCCTGCCCCCATCTATTATCTGCCTTCTGAGTCCCAGCTGATCAGGAGGGAATGGGGATTTTGCAGTAACCTTACCCTGCCATGCCCACCAATCCACACCCACCAAAACCACGCCCACAGAACCGGTAGTATATTTTTGAGTCCCACCACTGCTCCAAACTGAACAGTAGGGAGCTTCAGTACCAGTGGTGGGTTTCAAATTTTTTACAACCTACTCTGTAGGTGTGGCCTATTTTGTGGGCGTGGCTTGGCAGTCATGTGACAGGGTGGGAGTGGCCACCTTTTAAAATGTGGTGAAACTCATTTAACAATGCTCTTGCTTAGCACCCAAAATTTTGGACTCAATTGTGATGATAAATTCCTTCCTTCCTTCCTTCCTTCCTTCCTTCCTTCCTTCCTTCCTTCCTTCCTTCCTTCCTTCCTTCCTTCCTTCCTTCCTTCCCTCCCCTTTCCTTTCCTTTCCTTTCCTTTCCTTCCCATTGGGTCACTTCCAGGTACGCTGGTGGAACGCCCTCTCAACGGTTCTCTAAATTTCACCAACCGGCTCTCGCGAGTAGGTGCGAGCCTGCAGAAACCCACCACTGTTCAGTACAGAGTCAATTAGCAACCAAACAGAGGTGCCAACAGGTACGGAGATGAAAATAAGTAACTGCTGCTTGAAACCTCCCTTAGCACTAGACAGGTAAATATGTTGCTGCCAAGCAGACAAGAGGGAAACAATGTACCTTGGGGCCTCCCGTTGTACTTCAGGATCCCTCCCCATTTGAAATCTCTGACAATTACTCCAAATGTTGATAGCAGTTAGCCTGGCATGAAGAGCTTGTTGTGGTGTCCGATGGCTGCGGTTCCTCATTTCATTTTCTCCTTGAGGAACATGTAACTCTATTGGTGGAAAGGGGGAATCGAGTTGTTTTTGGGTGCAGCTTCATTTTAGAGATGAGAACCCTTAAAACAAGAGAAGGAAGGCAGGAAGTGGATCCTCTTACTCAGAACAAGGGATTCTCCATATATTTGGGAGGAGAGCCTTGTGGCTTTATGGGAGCCCACGACCGTAGGAGTGAAAAGTGACTAGCCCTTTTGCACATTAATAGTCAGTTATATATTTTAATGGCACTTGTTATAGTCAGAAAACATGCTACCAGACTCCTTTTCACATACTGCATAAGGTTAGATATTGTTTTGAGCAAATTGAGGCAATAATGCCTGGGTGAAGGATGGTGAGTGTTGTAGCCCATCATCTGGAGTCCTAGTAGACAACCACTTAAATAGGAGCCAGCAGTGTGCAGCAATTGCCAAAAAAGCCAACACAGTTCTAGGCTGCATAAACAGAGGGATAGAATCAAGATCACGTGAAGTGTTAATACCACTTTATAAGGCCTTGGTAAGGCCACACTTGGAATACTGCATTCAGTTTTAGTCGCCACAATGTAGAAAAGACGTGGAGACTCTAGAAAGAGTGCAGAGAAGAGCAACAAAGAGGATTACGGGACTAGAGACTAAAACATATGAAGAACGGTTGCAGGAACTGGGTATGTCTAGTTTAATAAAAAGGACTAGGGGAGACATGATAGCAGTGTTCCAATATCTCAGGTGCTGCCACAAAGAAGAGGGAGCCAAACTATTCTCGAAGGCACCTGAGGGCAGAACAAAAAGCAATGGGTGGAAACTAATCAAGGAGAGAAGCAACTTAGAACTGAGGAGAAATTTCCTGACAGAACAATTAACCAGTGGAACAGCTTGCCTCCAGAATGCCCCAACACTGGAATTCTTTAAGAAGATGTTGGATAGCCATTTGTCTGAAACGGTATAGGGCTTCCTGCCTAGGCAGGGAGTTGGACTAGATGACCTCCAAGGTATAGGGCTTCCTGCCTAGGCAGGGAGTTGGACTAGATGACCTCCAAGGTACCTTCCAACTCTGCTGTTGCATTGTATTGTATTGTATTTACAGGAGTTTCTTGCCCATTTTCAATAGCGACAAATTTCCAGTTTGCATTTAGAGGTGCAGATTAGATCTTTTTAAACGTGGATCCTTGCTTTTGGTCTTTTGGCCTTCCAGTGGGGTATGATGGTCTTTTGCAGTCCCCGGCTGGAGGACTTTGGCATTGCTCAGCAGTGCCCCAGTCACCCCCTTCCCTCAGCAGTTTCAGCCAAGTGGTTCAATGCAGAGAGCTTTTCTTTTGTGCCTAGAGAGGAGGCTGGAAAGGGGGAGGGGGGGCTGGGAATCCAGTTTCCTTCCCCTCCCGCCTCCCTTCCTGGTCACCCAAATGTCTCTTAATCTAGGGCTGTGGAGATCTCCTTGCAGGGAGGAGATCTCCTCCTCTCCTTGCTCAAGGGACACCAGGTGGGAAAGGAGGCCACGAGATGAAGAGGGGGCTGGGAGGGGGAGGAGGTGCGCTGATAGGCCACAGTCTCTTCCGAAATTTTTGTGTTTTTAATTTCATGTCTACCCAACAAGCACAATCTGCCTATTAGAGCCCCATCCCTGTACTAATCAGATTCAGCTACAACATACTTATGGAGGACCTTTTCAGATGTTCAGTTTGTATAGGCAGTCCTCATTTAGCCTGTTTCATGAGTCTTCAAAGTTACAATGGCACAGAGGTGCAACTGATCCACAAATTTGTGGTCCTTGTAGCACACGTTCAGTGACCTGAACAAGTCAGCAGGTCCTATGTTTATGAAGGTGCAGGAAAAGGAGTTGCACCAATTTGGGTTCTTGCCAACCGGTGCACATTTATGATGGTTGCAGCATCCCACAGTCAGGATCCCCAGTTGTGACCTTCCCAGCTAGATTCTGTCAAGCAAAATCAGTGGGGATGCCAGCAGGAAGTTACAAGTCAGTGAGTTGAAATTGCCTTTTAACAACCCACAACTGCAGAGGAACAGATGAAAGTTGGCACTCTCCCATGACATCATGCTTCATGATTGGTCTGCATAGTGACACAGATGCCAGTCCCAAATGCAGTCAGTAAGTGAAGACTACTTAAATGGAGATGTCAGCAAAATAGTTGTGGAAAGGAGTTTCTACCCTTACTTGGAGCTGAGGACTTCCATGGGCAAAACTGGTGTTTCAAATCTTCCAGAGGCCTTAGGAATCATTTCATCAAAGTCCCCACATCTCTAAAATTGGCTCATATTTCACTGTAACCAATTTGGGACATTTTTCAGGCTTAAAACACATGGAGTTTCCACACATATATGTCTGTGTGTGTGTGTTTCAACTTCTCTCTGTATGCATGTATCTACAAATGTATAATTCAGTGGTGGGTTTCAAAATTTTTTAGAACCTACTCTGTAGGTGTGGCCTACTTTGTGGGTGTGGCTTGGCAGTCATGTGACAGGATGGGAGTGGCCACCTTTTAAAATGTGGTGAAACTCATTTAACAACGCTCTTGCTTAGCAACCAAAATTTTGGACTCAATTGTGATGATAAATTCTTTCTCTTTCTTTCTTTTTCTTTCTTTCTTTCTTTCTTTCTTTCTTTCTTTCTTTCTTTCTTTCTTTCTTTCTTTCTTTCTTTCTCTCTCTCTCTCTCTCTCTCTCTCTCTTTCTTCCTTCCTTCCTTCCTCCTTTCCTTTCCTTCCCGTTGGGTCACTGGCAGCGGCGGGCCAGATTTACTTCCAGGTACGCCGGTGGAACCCCCTCTCACCGGTTCTCTAAATTTCACCAGCCGGCTCTCGCGAGTAGGTGCGAGCCTGCAGAAACCCACCACTGGTATAATCTATCCCCAGCATGCAGTGTGGTGTCACAGAATTGGGGAACAAGTGTGATGGTTGTAAATGCAGGGATTGTTTGCAGAAACAGAAAGAGAAGTTTACTTTAATTAAATAATTTGTGACGTTCTCAGTCTTTTAAAAGAAAGAATAAAATCATCGGACACAGAGCCCAGAAGAACTAAGAGAGGTGACGGGAACCTTCAGATACCCCAAATGCCAAACTACGGACTAGCTTCAAATTGATCAGCCAAGTTCCTATGTTAAACAAATACATTGGCAGGTTTAAAAAAACAACAAAACACTTTAGTATCTATTCACTGTCTCCATCTATGTGGACCTCAATTTTCACAATTTCCACATTCAGTTCAGAATTGGGAGAATCATCCGGGAAGTCAGAAAGATCCTCTGTAATTTTATGATTTTTCAAAGCCTACAAACCCACTGGCACAACCAATGGCTGCTTTAGGGGTTGTAAAGTTACAAGGGAAACCATAGCTTAGTTATCCAGTTTGAAATGTCCTTATTTCCATCTCTCAGACTGATAGTGATGGAGAAGACCAGCCCTGAAACTGAGAAGAATACCAAACAAGTCCAGTATAGCCATTCTAATTTTTTAACTGTGCCTAATGAAATGTCATATTTTTATAGAATTTAGGACTGGGCAGATAGCAATGTAACAATAAATTAAGAGGCAGAAGCCTAACTGCAGCTCACGTCATCAGAGGCACAGAATGGCTGGACTGATACACAAGTGGAAATGAAACTTTAAATTTTTAATGAGGAGGGAATGGAAACTGAAGAAGATAGATTGGTTATAGAGGTGCAGAATTCACAAGAGACCGATTACAGGTAGCTTAACAATTGTAGTGTGTTAGAAACCCAGCAGGTCGGATAGTTCAGAAAAAGGGCTTTACATTATCTTTTTGTTATTAATTTTATTATTAAATTTATTCACTGCACATCTCAGTTTGAGGGGACTGAGCATTCTGCCTTGACCAGATGTTCATAGCACACTATCCGCTTTTTCCTTGTCAAAAGCCAATGACAGTTCTTACACAATGCATTTTTAAGAATGAAACATTTTCCACCGATCAAATTTCCCCCTCCCCCCTCACATCACCACCAACAAGGGAATGCAACAGTTTTTTCAGCAACTTGGCCCTGCTGTCACCCAGCAGCTATCAAATGGTAATAAGCAGGCGCCTCCAAAAAGGAGAGATCCTAGCAGGAGTTGCTAATAAACCTGGAGATCCTGTGATCAACACAGGATACTTTTTCTCCTTAACTCAATATTCCTACAGCTCTTTAACACAGGGGTCTCCAACCTTTGCAACTTTAAGTCTGAAGAACTTCAGCTCCCAGACTTAAGTTGCAAAGGTTGGGGACCCCTGCTTTAACAGGTTCACCTGCAAGGCAGAACAGGCTTTCCCTGTGAAATTCTATACTGCTTTTTATCACTGGGCCTTCGGCCAGCTCCCCGCACACCCAACATACGCTTACTTTTGGGAGATATCTTGGAGTCAGCCCTCATTTAAAGAGCACCCCAACTCCTTAAGACAGTCTGCAGAATGTTAAGGCAGTGCTTCTCAATTATTTTCTGTCATGCCCCCCTAGGAAGAAGAAAACATTTCGCGCGCCCCGCACGACTGTAAATAGTATCATCCGGGTCTAAAAGTCACACGGGCGGGTTTGGCTAATCAGGATAGAGCATCATGTCTATCCAATTGGGTCTGTTCTCCTCGAAAGGGAGGAGCATGCCTAGTTACATGTACTGGCTTAATGCTCACTGTCGATGCAAATGTCAGCAGCGGTAGCCCGATTTCTTTAGCAAGTTTGATTAATTGGGGCAGCGTTATGTTTCACAGGAGAAGGTCCTTGTCAGCATCTGACTGGATACAGAGACATAAACACGGGGCTTGGCTTGTTATGACAGTGTTTGCCGAGGTCAAACGCGCCCCCCTTTATGGAGCCTCGCACCCCCCAGGGGGGGCGCGCCCCACTATTTGAGAAGCACTGTGTTAAGGTAACAAAACTGAGCAGTTTCTCCCTCTCCCACACAACGGTCACTTCAAAACAGCCACCATTTTGGCCCTGAGGCAAGTGTGACAAAATGGCAGCTGCTTCATCGAGTACATTGCGTGGCCCATTGGTGAATCCTGGACACACTGCAAATGAAGACTGTCCTCAGGACACAGTCATGCAGCCCAGGAATGTTGGGTCTACCCTCCTTTCGCAACGTGAGATCAGAAGCCTTCAAAAGGTTTAGGGTGTGAAGCCTGGTGGGGTGGGAGTTTGGCCTAAGGGCTTCAGAGATCCAGTGGGAGTAGGAAAAGGCCTGGGGAGGGGAAAGGTTGGGTGGGATCTCTGGGGGGAGGGAAAGGCTTGGGGGAACACAAGAGTTGGGAAGCAGAGCACCAGGTGTCTTGGGGAGGCCTAGGGAAGGGAAGCCTGGCCCACGCTTGGACTCCCAAGAGCTTGCCCCAACACTGAGGTAGCCACTGTTCCATTTAACAACTCACACGTTTAATGGCTGCATCAGAGAGAGCTGAGATTAGTTATGCAAAACAGTCTCACTTAACAGGGAACCAAATGGCAAGGCCCCATTAAGAGTTGTACATCAATTACTACTTGTATCGTGGCTGGGGAATTCTGGTGCTCAAAAGCTGGAGGACACCAAGGTAGAAGGTGGAAACTCCACATGTGGGAATTACATAATCAATATACAAAAAACACCACCCGAAAGCCTTTTTGAGGAATTCCTGTACTTCTGCTACAGGAAATGTCCAGAAATTCTTTGCTGATAATCAGAAATTGGTAGTTAGCATTTTTCAAACTAAGATTTTCCTTTTTTTTCTTCTCCATCTACCTGTCTTATTCTGAGATGGGTTCACTTAAAAAAGCATTAGGCCAGAATTCAAATGCAGGTAGTCCTTGACTTACAACAGTTGGCTTAGTGACCATTCAAAGTTACAATAATAGTCACTTATGAGCATTTTTCACACTTATGAGCATTTCAGCATCCCCATGGTCACATGATTTACCTTTAGATACTTGACAACTGACATTTATAATAGTTGCACTTCCCAGGGTCATGGGATCACCTTTTGCAACCTGACAAAATCAATGGGGAAACCAGATTCACTTAACACCCATGTTGCTCATTTAACAACTGTATTGATTCACTTAACAAATATGGCATGAAAAGTCATAAAAGGGGACAAAACTCATTGAACAAAGTTCTCACACAGCAACATAAATTTTGAGCTCAATTATGATTGTAAGTGGAGGATTACCTGCAGTCAATTTCTCACCTACACTCCCAATGAGAGACCAGAAATGAAATTCAAGCCTTCTCTAAACTCATCAATGTTTGCCTGGTGTGGATTTCCTTGTGTGCAATAAGAGATGATTTACGCATGAAGTACCGTCCACAGACTGGACATTTGAAAGGTTTCTCCCCTGTGTGTAAGCCTACATGACTTAGAAGACTAGACCTACTACTAAAATCTTTGCCACAATCCGGACACTCATACGGTTTCTCTCCTGTATGTATCCTCTGGTGTACCACCAGGCTGGAATTCCGACTGAAACTTTTCCCACACTCTGGACACTCATATGGTTTCTCTCCTGTGTGAATCCTCTGGTGTATTACCAAGTGTGAATTCTGACTAAAACTCTTCCCACAATCAGGACATTCAAAAGGTTTCTCTCCTGTGTGGGTCCTCTGGTGTATCACCAGGCTGTAATTCTGACTGAAACTCTTCCCACAAATAGGACATTCAAACGGTTTCTCTCCTGTGTGAGTCCTCTGATGTATCACCAGGTGGGAATTTGTAATGAAACTTTTCCCACAATCAGGACAGTCATACAATTTCTCCCCTGTGTGAGTCCTCTGATGTATCACCAAGTTGGAATTCTGACTGAAACTTTTTCCACAGTCAGGACATTCAAAGGGTTTCTCTCCTGTGTGGGTCCTCTGGTGTATCATCAGGTTGAAATTCTGACTGAAACTTTTCCCACAGTCAAGACATTCAAAGAGCTTCTCCCCTGTGTGAATCCTCTGGTGTTTCACCAGGGTGGAATTCTGACTGAAACTTTTCCCACAAGCAGGACACTCAAACGGTTTCTCTCCTGTGTGAGTCCTCAGGTGTCTCATGAGGTGAGAATTTCCAATGAACCTCTTCCCACAATCAGGACAGTCATATGATTTCTCCCTGTTGTGAGTCCTCTGATGTATTACCAAGTTGCTGTGCATGCCAAAGCTTTCATCACATTGGGAAAACATGTACGGCGCCTGTTCTGTGTGGGTCCTTCCATCAACCACAAGGGAGCAGTTTTGACTAAAGTTTTTGCCACATTCAGAATATTTATATGGCTTTTCTCCAAGGTGGATCCTGTTGTCCATAATCAGCTGTGACTTGCCATCTGCTCCTTTCTCACAAGAGGCAGATCTATGAAGCTGTTCCACCACTGATATTGAAGAGGTCAAAAATATGTGTGAGCCTTGTTGGATGGAACTTTGATTCAAAGCATTTTCTTCCTCACAGGGTGAAGCTTGCATTATGTCTGCCCTATGTGACCATCCAATGTGACCTTTTACTCTGCACTGACTTCCAGATATTTCCTTCTTTTTCTGAATGGAAAAATAATCTCCTCTGATCTTTTCATATAATGTATTCTTGTGTTCTATATAAATTACTAATTCTAGCTTGAAAAATCTTTTTTTATTTTCTATCCTTAGTTTCCCGGCTTCTGTGGAAGGAGAAGAATTGTGTGGTTTTCTGAAGGAAATGTAAAACAACTTAATTTCTGGCTTGATTTTTTAACTTTGCTTGTTACTCTCAGTTGTCCAGCGTGCTCTTATTGGCATCCTCTTTGTCTGTAAGATGTAAAGAAAAGTGTAACTTTAATTATTTATAAGATGGCTACAGAAGACGTGAGAAAAAGAAAAATAGTATACATCCCATTGAAAAGCAAACATGCTACAATGCTAGAATAACATATTATATTATGATTGATAGATTAGAGAGATCCGAGTTCAAATAGTGATTCAATCATGAAATTCTCTTACTGACTGGTATCAATCTTAAGGTCGTAGCACTGCAAAGAGTTATCATCAAATATATCTGGTAGTGCTAGGGATAGATTATACAATTGTAAATATATAAATACAGAGAGAAGTACAAATACACACCTATAAAGGTATATGTAGAAAAAACATGCATTTTCAGACAGAAAAAAATCCTCAGCTCTAAGTGAGGGCAGAAAATACTGTCCATGACCATTCTTGTGACATCCCAATTCAAACAGTCCTCACTTATCTACAGCAATTGGGATTGGCATCACTAAGCAGCCTGATCAGGAAGCATGATGCCACATGACAGTGCCCACTTACATCTGCTCCTCTGCAGTTGTTAAGAAGATCACTGTGGGTTGTTAAAGTCAATTTCACGATCGTCACTTGTAAGGATCCTACCAGCATCCCCACTGACTTTGCTTATGAGAAGCTAGCTTGCAAGGTGACAAATGGGAGCATGGGGTGTTGCAACCATCATAAATATTGACCGGTTGGCAGCATCGGAACCAAACAGCCTTTCGTGCTCCCAGCCTCTCTCCTCCAACCTGTCCTCAACTCACCTTCCAGCTGCTGCTTCGACCCTTGGAAGAGCACAAAAGCCACTGTGCACATCACCCGCCTCCCAGGGGTGAACAGGAAGAGGAAATTCCTTTGAGCGTCTCGGCTCCTCCTATCCTTTCTAGCAATAAAAGTAACTTGATGGTTTTAACTCCTTTAAGCTCAACCACAGATGCAGCTACTGTATTGTTGGCTTTCTAGGCACAGATGTTGCCTTCACGTCGCCATCTCCTGACAGGAGTGGGAAAAACACATTTGTCCCATATCTACCTAAGGAGTTTGCAAGATGTTTTCAGTGATTACATGCTCGACTCCTAAAGGTAAAGGCTTCCCTCGCACATATCTGCTAGCTTTTCCCGACTCTAGGGGGTGGTGCTTATCTCCGTTTCAAAGCCGAAGAACCAGTGCTGTCTGAAGACGTCTCTGCGGTCATGTGGCTGGTATGACTAAACACCGAAATCATATGGAACACTGTTACCTTCCCACCAAAGTGGTCCCTATTTTTAAACTTGCATTTTTACGTGCTTTCGAACTGCTCAACTCCTAGCAACCTCCCTTTGCAACTGACCCAAGTGAAATAGTGAAATGTGACACTAGTTTCTGAACATTAGCTACATGCTAAGCCCTAAATGTTCATGAGGTTCTAACAGAATTAGAAAATAAGAACTGGAAGGGACCAACTCTCTAAGCAGGAAATACTATACCATTCCGAACAAATGGCTGTCCAATCTCCTCTTAAAAACCTCACCTGATGGAACACCCACAATTTCTGGAATTCAAGCCATGCCACTGATTGTTCTCACTGACAAGACGTTTCTCCTCAATTCTAGGCTGGATTCCTTTTTGGAAAGTCTCTATCTGTTATTTCTCGTGCTCTCAGGCGTTTTGGAGAATAAGCCAATCGTCTCTTTTGTCAGCCTCCAAATATTGAAAGATTGCTATAATGTCACCTCTAGTCCTTCTCTGTATTAGACATATCTAATTCCTGCAACTTTTCTTTGTATGTTTTAGCCTTCCAATCCCCTAATAATTTTTGTTGCTCTTCTCAGAACTCTTTCTAGAGTCTCAATATCTTTTCTGTATCATGGTGACCAAACATGGGTCCAGTATTCCAAGTGTACCAGTCAGTATATGCAGAACTAGCATTTCATGTGATGTCTATGCAGAGTCTCAGTCATCCAGGTCATGGTTACCCCAAAAGTTCTTTTTCAAGAGGCAACTGGACTTTCTTTGTTTTTCCTTGAAGATGTTTTGCTTGTTTTCTTCAGAGCTATCTTCAAGGAAAAACAAAGTGCAGTCGTGTCTTGATAGAGCACCTTTGGGGCATCACGTGCTCTTCATACTATCCTAAGGTGACCAGACGTCCCGCATTTGGCGGGACAATCCCGCATATTAATAATTAGTCCCGCGTCCCTTTAAAAATGTCCCGATTTTTTGAATATTCCAAATCTTCCTCCTCCTCCTCCTCCTCTTTCTCCTCCCCACCCGCCACTCCTCTCCTCCTCCTCTCCTCCTCCTCCTGCGGTCCAACTTGCCTGCCTCGGCAGAAGATCCGGGTCGTGAGGCGGGAGCAGGAAGTCGGAACGTAGCCGCCCAGCTAAGCAGCAGGGGGTGAGGCAGGCAATGGCGGCCACAGTGGCAGGTCGCTTAATCTGGAGCAGTCCGGCTGCCCCATGGCCAAGGAGGCAGCCATAGCCTCCCCAGCCAGCATACTGGCCACTCATCTGCTTCCCAGGGTCTGAAGGGGCTCCGCGGGGGGAGGAAGGGAACTGGCTGCTGGAGCCAGTGAGTGAGATGGGCGGGCCCGCGGGGCAGGTGGCGGCGCCCAGCAACATTTGCTACCCGTCTGCCCCGCTCGCTCACCCACCGGCAGCCAGTTCCCTTCCTCCCCCCGCGGAGCCCGGTGGGTGAACAAGCGGGGCAGGCGGGTAGCGAATGTTGCTGGGCGCTGCCGCCCGCCCCGCCTGCTGGCTTTGGCAGCCAGTTCCCTTCCTCGCCCCACGGAGCCCATTCAGCCACTCTTCTGGGAAGCAGAAGAGTGGCCGACATGCTGGCTGGGGAGGCTACCGGAGCGCTTCCCAGGGTCTGAAAGGGCTCCTGGGGGGGGGGGGAGAAACAGACAGACAGAGAGAAACAGGGGGGGGAGGGAATCAGAGAGAGACTGATAGACACACAGAGTACAGAGAGAGAGAGAGAGAGAGAGCTGATGAGGGAGGGAGGGAGAGAGACAGAGAGACGCCCAGAGAGAGAATGACAGAGGGAGGGATTGAATCGGAGACAGAGAGAGGGAGAGAAAGATAGAGACACAGAATGAGTGATTAAGTGAGTAAATGACAGACAGACAGACACACAGTGACAGATGGGCGAAGGGAGGAGAGAGAGACAGATACAGAGAGAGAGACAGAGAAAGAGACAGAAAGAAAAATAGAAAGAAAGAACTTATGACCACAATTGAGGCCAAAATTTTGGTTGCTAAGCAAGACCGTTGTTAAGTGAGTTTCACCACATTTTCCAAGTTGGCCACGCCGCCGGTCACATGACCGCTGAGCCACTCCCACAAAATAGGCCACACCTCCCCCCATCAATGGTGTCCCTCTTTACCAATGTTAAAATCTGGTCACCTTATACCAGGGGTCTGCAAAGTTGGCTCATTTAAGACTGGTGGACTTCAACTTCAGCTATGCTGGCTGGGGAACTCTGGGAGTTGAAGTCCACCAGTCTTAAATGAGCCAACTTTGCAGACCCCTGCCTTATACTATCCCACTTTTGATGCAGACTAGGACTGCATTGGATTTTTCTACAGCTGCAGCACACTGTTAGCTCATACGTGGGGTGGCTGTCCACTGGAAGTCCTTGATCCTGTTTACAGTTACTGTTGTTGAGCCAGGGTTAAGATTAAGGACTTTCAAAAAAAGGAGAGCTATAGAGGCAACATTCCTCTAAATCAGTGGTAGTCAACCTGGTCCCTACTGCCCACTAGTGGGCGTTCCAGCTTTCATGGTGGGGGGTAGGGGTTTTGTCCAGTACTGAAGCACTTTCCTTTTTTAAAATTTAATTGACTGTAAAAAAAAAAATTCATAGCATTATTTAAAAACATTTTCATTAGGTTTACATAAAATAACCATTACTGTGGAACCAGTGGGCAGTTAGAAAATTTTACTACTAACAGAGATACAAAAGTGGGCGGTAGGTATAAAAAGGTTGACTGCCCCTGATCTAAATGTTAATACTTTCTTTTCCCAATATCCCACAGCAAGGAACTTTTAATATGTGGGAGCATTTGCGGGCAATGCCCTTGGTATTAAACTTAATGAACAGTTTTGCATGAAAAATGATTGCTCCAGATAGTGATTTATCCTTTTGAATTGACTGGGGAAAATGGACCTGGCCCTTCCCTTTAAAAAAAAGCCTAGACAAAATAGCATCATATAATGTGTCAGGCTAAAGTTGACTACCACTGATTTAGAGGAATGTTGCCTCTATAGCTCTCCTTTTTTAAAAAGTCCTTAAACTTAACCTTGGCTCAACAGCAGTAACTGTAAACAGGATCAAGGACTTCCAGTGGACAGCCACTCCAAGTATGAGCTAACAGTGTGCTGCAGCTGCAGAAAAATCCAATGCAGTCCTAGTCTCTGAAGTGCCGGAGATTTACATTATGTTAAAATACTTAAATATTTACAGAAACTGAAAGCTATAAAAATGAAGGTGGAGAGACTCACAGGAATTCCATACCTACGACAGATATGAAATTGGGAGGAAACTGAAAACTGGAAAGGGGAGAATGTAATATAATAACTAGAGGAAGCTGGGCTGGCTGAATAAAATAAAAACAGGAACTCTCCATGCAGCATTTAATTCCAACATCTGAAGCCTCTCCAGAGCTCAACCAACCTGCCTCTTCTGCACACCAGTCTCTCTTCCCCCAAATGCTCCAAGGCAGTTCTTAGAGCTCCCAGGCCTGTCCCTAGACCTGAGAATCTTTTATCTTTCTAAATATATCACAGAAGCCTCTTGATCTCTTTGCAAAGTTGTTTGTAAAAAAAACAGGGGAGAGCTTCTTTTTCAGGGTAGATTATACAACCCATAAAAGAAATTAAAAATTGAAAACCTTTGCAGATAGGGTTATTCCCTTCCATGGTGAGAGAGAAACGGGGATGCAGCCGTCACCAGAAAGGGAATCTGGGCAGGTAAGAGAGGCAGATTCAGGTGCTGCATCTCAACGGAAAGCTCACCTGGACAGGGTTGTCCATTGGCCAAGCCCACCTGAACGCCTCTCAGGTCTCCGCCATTCAGATGCCAGTGGGCTCCTTCTAGCAGAGTTCACACCCTTGGAGGGAGCCCTCCAGCCACGATCCCTCTGTGCCCAGATCCTCCTCCTCCCCTCCAGACCCTGGGAGGCTGATCCTCCCCAGCAGCAACAGGGAACGTGGGAACGGTGGTGCCCAACCTTCCCCAACACCAGGCGGCCTCCCAGTGGGAGGAGGGCTGCACCAAATGTTGGACTTCGGGGGAAGGAGGGGGAATGGGAGGGAGGATTTTAAGGGGAGTCGGAGAGCCGTTCGCAGAAGCAGCAACCGAGGAGGAGGAGGAGGAGAAGCGGCGGCGCAGCGGTTCCCACGGAGCAGGAAACCTTGCAAGGAAAGGCGGAGACTGGGAAGGGGAGGGGGCGCAACTGGGTAAGCCCCACCTCGCTCTCCTTCCCTCCTCCAAGGAATCCCTCCTCCCCTTCCCGCACCTGGGGATCCTCCCCCTCCCCCTATCGCAGCGCCCTTGCCCACCTGGCGGCCCTTGAGCGCTCCTCCCCGAGAGGCTCGCAGCCCTGGTTTAAAAGCCGTCGGGAGACCAGAACGGGAAGCAGGAGGAGCCTGAAACTGGATTCCCAGCCCCTATTTTTCTCCTTTCCTGCCTCCTCTCTAGGCGCAAAAGAAAAGCTCTCTGGGTTTAACCCCTTCGCTGAAGCCGCTGCGGGGAGATGGCGACTGGGGCGCCAGCGAGCAATGCCAAAGACTGTCACCCCCCCCCCCCCCCAGCAAAGCCCAAAAGATCAAAAACAAGGCTCGAGATTGAAAAAAAAAGATAATTGCATAGGCTACACCTGCAGCTCTAAATGCAAACTAGGAATTCATCGCTATCAAAGATTAGCGAGAAAGCTCTGTAGATGTGGTTGGACTACAACAGGGGTCTGCAAAGTTGGCTCTTTTAAGACTGGTGGACTTCAACTCCCAGAGTTCCCCAGCCAGCCATGCTGGCTGGGGAACTCTGGGAGTTGAAGTCCACCAGTCTTAAAAGAGCCAACTTTGCAGACCCCTGGACTACAACACCCAACATCTTTCACTCCGTCATTAGATGCTGCGACTTGCTGAACAGCAACCCTTATATGGTATATGAAGAGTATGGTAGCATCTTTTCTGACTGTCAATTTGCATTAAAATGCATAACGAACTCTTAACGTACAAAATTGATATTCGATTTCGATTTTTCGATTTTATTAAATTTATATCCCGCACCTATCTCCAATAGGACCCAGGGCGGCACACAGGCATTTAAAAATCACAATATACAATACAAAAATATACAAACATCCTAAAACCCTATTAAACTAAATACTCCTGCGCTAAAATATAGTTTAAAAACCCTCTAATTAAAAATTTGTATAACTAACCCTCAGCCATTTATAGGGTGAATTTACCCTAGGCCGGCTTGCTGAAACAGGTGCGTTTTTAAACGCTGGCAGAATAGGCGGAGGTCTGAGGTGGTACGGAGATCGGGAGGTAGGTCGTTCCAGAGGGTAGGGCCCGCCACAGAGAAGGCCCTTCCCCTGGGCGTCGCCAACCGGCATTGCCCGGCCGACGGCACCCGGAGAAGACCCTCTCTATGGGAGCAGATCGGACGAAGGGATGTATGGGGCAGGAGACGGTCTCGCATATAACTAGGCCATCCATGCCATCCGATTTTGGCTCTCATAAATTCACGCGGCTCTCCTCCCAAAACTAGGGAGAATCCCTTGTTCTGAGTAGAAGGATCGATCCGCTTCCTGTCTTCCTTCCTTCTCCTGTGTTGAGAGTTCTCATCTCTAAAATGAAGCTGCAGCCAAACAACAACTTGATTCCCCCTTTCCATCAAGGATAAAAAAGAGCCATAAGACTGTACAGCTGTGATTGGAGAGAGAAAATGGAAAAGATAAATTTGATGAAGATGTACTGCGTGGTGGTTTTTTTGGGTTCTCAAGCCTTTCCCTCTCCACAGGATTCCTCCAAGCGTTGCCCTCTCCCACAGGGTCCCTATAGGCATTTCCCTCCTTCCAAGGTCTCCACAAGTCTTCCCATGCCCCACAGGGTCGCCACAGGCCTTTTCCCAATCCACAGGGTCCCCAAAGGCTTTTTTCCTTTCCGGCTGCATCCCCGCCGCTGCCAGTGACCCAACGGAAAGGAAAGGAAAGGAAGGAAGGAAGGAAGGAAGGAAGGAAGGAAGGAAGGAAGGAAGGAAGAAAGGAAGAAAGAAAGAAAGAAAGAAAGAATTTATCATCACAATTGAGTCCAAACTTTTGGTTGCTAAGCAAGAGCGTTGTTAAATGAGTTTCACATTTTAAAAGGTGGCCACTCCCACCCTGTCACATGACTGCCAAGCCATGCCCACAAAATAGGCCACACCTACAGAGTAGGTTCTAAAAATTTTGAAACCCATCACTGCCTGACTCCCACCCCACCAGGCCTCACGGCCGCCGCCTCCATACCCTTTGAAGGTTTCTGAACCTCAAGTTGGTGAAGAAGGCCAGGACACACATCCCAGGGCCACATGGCTATGTCCTGGAAGCAGCCTTTATTTTCAGTGTGCCCAGGATTCAACCTTGTGGAAGTAGCTGCCATTTTGTCACACCTGCCTCTACATCAACAGTCGTGGTGCTTGCCGCTCCTGGCGCTGCGGCTGCTGCGGCCTTGCCCTCCACCTCCTGCCGGCCCTCCACCTGTCTGTGGCGGCAGCACCGGCAAGAAGAGATCGGTGGGCCGGTGGGGGGTGGGGCTGCCGTGGCAGCAACAAGGGCATCGGGAGCAGCGGGCACAGCGGCTGCATCGGCGAGGAGGCGTGGAGGTAGAGGCTTCCCCGGGAGAGGCTGAACGCAGCATCCTGCGGGGCTGCGGGGTGGCTGCTGCCGTTGGCTTGAGAGGGGGAGGGAGGGGGGCCGGGTTGGCTGGGGGGGGGCAGTGGAGGCGCCAGGAGCAGGCATGGCGACAGCATTGGTGAGGAGGCGTGGCTTGCCCCGCTCCGCCCACAGGAGATGCCGGGCACGGCGTCTCATGAGGCTACCGGGTGGCTTTGGCCGTTGGTCTGGCCCAGGGAGGCGCATGCGCAGATTCCCACATTGCCCTTGGCAACGTGCCATCTCAAGGCCATTCACTGACGCAACAGCCGGGTGGGAGGAGTTACAGGAAGGTAAAAATCTGATCAGTGGGTACATTTTACATTTGTGCACCTTGCACATGACACATGTGTGCTAGCCACAAAATAAGTACGTATTATATTATCGGAAGTCCTTGGGAACATTGTGTGAAAAGTTGGTGTAAATCGGTCCAGTAGTTTTTGAGATTAGCGGCTTTGCACAAACTATTTTACATTTTTATTTATATAGATTGTGTAATGAAAGAACTATCAATAGCTTTTGGCAAGGAAAATATTGGGTAGAGTCAGTGTTGCTATTAATATTAGGGGAAGGCAAGGCACTTAGAATAGCCTCAAACTTCCAGATATGCAGTGAATAAGTTTAATAATAAAATTAATAAAATAGTAACACAAAGCCCTTTTCTCAATTCTTCCTCAGTGGTGAGGTCTCCACACATACAGTGGGTTTCTAATACGCTACAATTGTTAAATCTACCTGTAAGCTGATATAGAGCATGTTTTTTTAGATTCACCCTAAAAAAGATCAGGAATCTCTAAATCATCTTTTTACAAAGTAACATCCTCCAAGGGTTTTGGCCAAGGTGTCTGCCTCGGAATAATCAAGGTGGATATCTACCTCCTCTAGAAATTGGGGAGCTTGCTCAGAGCAATTCTTTAGGCTCTGCAAGAAGGAAGATAAAAACATATTTAGGATGTTACCACCCATTCCTCTCCAAGAAAAATAAAATATTCTAGGAAATATTTAAAAAGTAGATTATGAGAAATGGAGAAACATGTTTTTAGGCAGGAAACAGACTCACCACTAAAAGCCCCCACCATCCTGAAGAACTCAGAGCAGATGTCCATACTTAAGAGATAAAGAGATAGCTAGGTATATTGATAGGCAAATGCCCTCACCCAAGATTCAACAAAGGTAGGATTATCCCTCTACCCATCTAGCAATAGAGCTCGCCACATGGAACCTGGGAAGATTACATTACCCAGCAAAGCTCAACCAAGCTTGGGACTCAGGACAGCCTACAGAGTTGCCCCTGAGAGTCTGACAACCAATCAGAATACAAACTTGCATTCAAAAACTCAGGCACTCTCAGAAACTCTTCCCTTTTTTTTTCTTCACCCAACATCTTCAAGTCATGCGATCCTGTCTACAATTAAACCATTTTTCCAAGCAACTTCCATGAATCCAGTGATATTTTCACCACTTGGAACTGAACCCAGAAGGTTATTTCTTCCAAGAGATACCACAGGTAATCCTTGACATACAACCACAACTGAGCCGGGCTGGAAAAGAGGAGGGGAGCAGCCTGGTTCTGCTTATCAATAAACGGTCCTCTTTTCTTAAGCAGTCTCCATTTTATTCCTGGATTGGAACTAGGCCTGGATTTTCCTTCTAACAGGATGTAGAGTAGGAGTTTAGGGTTTCCCCCCCCCCCCCATCTCCATCGAGATTCACCCTAAAAAAGATCAGGAATCTCTAGATCAGCTTTTTACAAAGTAGCGCCCTCCAAGGGTTTTGCCCAAGGTGTCTGCCTCAAAATAATCAAGGTGGGAATCTACCTCCTCTGGAAATTGGGAAGGTTGCTCAGAGCAATTCTTCAGGCTCTGCAAGAAGGAAGATAAAAAGATGCCACAGGAAATCCTTGACATACAACCATAATTGAGCTGGGCTGACATAGGGAAAAAAAAGGGGGGGGGCAGCCTATTCTTCAAAGCTCCTGAGAGCTTTTTAAGAGGAGACTGCAGAGCCATTTCTCCGGAGTAGCATAGGGGCCTCTGCTTGGAGAATTGCTCCCTTCCAACTCTTATGCTGTAAGAACTTCATGAACGTTTAGGGCTCAGCCTGTAGCTAATCTTCACACGTGTCACCTTTCCCTATTTCACTTGGATCGGTTGCGAGGAGTGCAAAGTGAGTTGATGGCATATAATCCGTGCAAACCTCTTGCAAACGCCTTCATAGGCAGAGACGGAAAGAGCCTGTTTTACCCCCTCCTATCGGGAGATGGCGGTCAGATGGGCAGCATTGGCGCTTGGAAAACCGTGGAGGCTTCTGGGACTGAGCTTTAAGGAGTTAAAACCATCAAGTGCTGCATTGCTAGAAAGGGGGAGAGAAAAGTGCAGGATCTACTAGATCGCTGACCGGACGAAGGTAGCTTCTTGGCTCCTGCAAGAGTTGAAGGAGCAGCTGCTGGTGGGTGAGTTGAGGACAGAGTGGGGGAGAGGTTGGGGGGAAAGAAAGGCTGCTTGATTTCCTCCGCAACGTAGAAGCAGAGAAGCAACTAGAAGATAGACAAAGGCAGTTGGATGTGACCTTGGCGATCCTGCAGTCCAACCCCCTGCTCAAGCATCAGAAAGGAATTGCAACAATTTGGGTTCTGCCAACCGGTGTACATTTATGATAGTTTCAGCATCCCATTCTCCGTATCCCCAGTTGTGACCTTCCCTCTAGATTCTGTCAAGCAAAATCAGTGGGGATGCCAGCAGGGGAAATTGCCTTTAAAAACCCACAGTGATCCGTTTAACAACTGTAGAGGAATAGATGTAAGTTGGCACTGCCATGTGATCTCATGCTTCCTGATCGGGATGCTTATTGACACAGATGCTAGTCCCAAACGCAGTCAGTAAGTGAGGACTGCTTCAATAGGAATGTCACTAGAGTGGTTGTGGACAGTGTTTTCTTCCCTTACTTGGAACTGAGGACTTCCATGGCAAAACTGGTGCTTCAAATCTTGCAGAGTCTTTAGGCATCATTTTATCAATTAAAGCCCCCACATCACTAAAATTAGCACGTAAGGTTTGACTGTAACCATTTTGGTTTTGGGACAGCTTTCTGGCTCAGAAAATATGGATTTTCCACATATACACATATTTATAGTATGTATTTGTACTTCTCTCTTTATGCATCCATCTACAATTGTATAATCCATCCCAAGCATATTATATTTCATAATAACCATTTACTATGCTAAGAATTTGTTTTTGCACAAATATTTTATTCTTCAAAATGTAAAATACAGAAGTGCAAAGAAAAAATAAAAATAATGGGAAAATGAGAGGAAAAGAGAAAGAGAGAAAAGTTTTTTTTTCAAGTACTTTATCCACTAAAATAAAACTTTCTGGTTTTATATTTATATATTCTCCTTAAGAATCTCCTGTATGAATCCTGTATGATCTGAATCCGATTTCAATATTTACATGTCCGCCATAAATGATAAAATCTCTTAAATTTCCAACATTCAAGGTGCCCTTCCCAAACAGGAAGGCATGTCTAACAAAGTAGTGATTAAAATCAACATTTGCTTTAACCTTATCATACCATAAAGAGCTTTACCATCAAAATCTTTATTCATACATGTCAAGCTTAAGAAAGCTCTTATATTAGAGAGTCACTCACTCTTTTTGCCAGAAAACAAGAAGCATAAAAGTAGAATTTCAAATCTGGTCAACTCAAACTTCTTTCCTTTGAATCCTGCAATAATTTATGCAATAAAACTTACAGATGTCCATCTGCCATGGTTAAATTGAATTTCATATATAACATTTATAGTGTGAAAGAATAATAGCATGTTTGGCAAATCATCTCTCTGATTACAGAGATTCTACCCAATAATAGCAGTATGAAGTATTTGTCAACAAGTGTATTTCATGATTGTACATTTGAACTTGGATATCAGTAATCTGCAATGTGTCAAATGAATCATAATTAACATTAGAGGCTATTTCAGCATTGTGGCATGTTTGCGTTTTACTTGTAATGTATACTTTATTCACATCTTTTGCAACCATTTTATAATGATTTTAAACTTACACTTTTATTTAAATCTTACAGGTGAACAGGATACCAACAAGAGTGCTCTGGACAACTGAGAATAACCAGCAACTTTGAAATTAAAAGCAAATTGAGCCTTCAGAAAAGCACACGATTCTTCCCTTTCTCCAGCTGGTGAGAGACAAAGGAGAGAAAATCCAGAAGAGATATCCATCTGGAAAAAGTAGATTATGCAGAATTCAACAATAGATTATATGAAAAGATCAAAGGAGATTATTTTTTCCATTTAGAACAAGAAGTAAATATCTAGAAGTCAGTGGGGAGGAAAAATACAATTGGATAGCCACAAAAGGTACACAGTAATGCAAGTCTCTAGACAGTAATACACACTTCACCCTATGAGGAAGAAAACAGCTTCATAGATGCGCCTGTTGTGGGAAAAGCACACATAGCAAATCAAAAATTATGCATAACAGGATCCACATTGGAGGAAAGAAATAAAAATTATCCAAATGTGGGAAAGGATTTAGTTAGATCAGCTCCCTTGTGGTTCATGAAAGGACCCAGACAGCAGAGAAGCCCTGTAACAACTCCCAATGCAGTAAGCACTTTTGCAAGCTTGGCAACTTGGTGATTTATCAGAGGACTCACACGAGGGGAAAACTCTTTGAATGTGCTGATTGTGGGGAAACTTTCAGTCAGAATTGGGACCAGGTGGTACAAGAGAGGATGGACGCAGGAAAGAAATCACATAACTGTGCTAATTGTGGTAAAAGTTTCATTACAAATTCCCAACTGGTGAAACACCAGAGGACTCACACAGGAGAGAAACCCTTTGAATGTCCTGATTGTGGGAAAGGTTTCAATCAGAATTCAAGCCTGGTGATTCATCAGAGGACTCACACAGGAGAGAAACCCTTTGAATGTCCTGATTGTGGGAAAGGTTTCAATCAGAATTCAAGCCTGGTGATTCATCAGAGGACTCACACAGGAGAGAAACCTTTTGAATGTTCTGATTGTGGCAAATGTTTCAGTTGGAATTCCAATTTGCTTAAGCACCAGAGGACCCACACAGGAGAGAAACCCTTTGAATGTCCTGATTGTGGGAAAGGTTTCAGTCAGAATTATGACCTGGTAAATCATCAGAGGACTCACACAGGAGAAAAACCCTTTGAATGTCCTGATTGTGGGAAAAGTTTCAGTTGGTACTCTAGCCTGGTAATACACCAGAGAACTCACACAGAAGAAAAACCCTTTGAATGTCCTGTTTGTGGGAAATGTTTCAATCAGAATTCCCACCTGTTAGAACACCAGAGGACGCACACAGGGGAGAAACCCTTTGAATGTCCTGATTGTGGCAAACGTTTCAGTTTGAATTCCAATTTGGTGAAACACCAGAGGACTCACACAGGGGAGAAACCCTTTGAATGTCCTGATTGTGGGAAAGGTTTCAGTTGGTTCTGCAGCCTGGTAATACACCAGAGGACTCACACAGGAGAGAAACCCTTTGATTGTCCGGTTTGTGGGAAATGTTTCAATCAAAATTCCCACCTGTTGGAACACCAGCGGACTCACACAGGAGAGAAACGTTTTGAATGTCCAGATTGTGGGAAACGTTTCAGTCAGAATTCCAGCCTGGTGAAACACCAGAGGACTCACACAGGAGAGAAACCCTTTGAATGTCCAGATTGTGGGAAACGTTTCAGTCAGAATTCCAGCCTGGTGATACACCAGAGGACTCACACAGGAGAGAAACCCTTTGAATGTCCTGATTGTGGGAAAAAATTCAGTGAGAAATCCAATTTTGTTAAACATCAGAGGACTCACACTGGAGAGAAACCTTTTGAATGCCTTGATTGTGGGAAAAGTTTCTCCCATAGGTCTAACTTGGTGGTACATCAGAGGACTCACACAAGAGAAATGATATGAATGTCCAGATTGTGGAAAAAGTTTTAGTCGGAATTCTGATATACTTATACACCAGAGGACTTATACAGGAGTGTAAGAACATGAATATCCAGATTGTGGGAAACGTTTCAGTCGGCTTTCCACCCTGGTGATACACTATAGAACTCAGAGGAGAGAAAACCTTTGAATGTCTGGATTGGTTGAAAAGTCACCGTTTTAACCTGGTGAGACACCAGAGAATTCATACACGAGAGAAACCGTACAAATGATCTATAAGTAACGTAGGTTTACACACAGGAGAGAAAGTCAAGTTAATCCACATCAGACAAAAGGCTTAAATTTCATTTTTGATCTTTCATTGGAAGTGTAGGTGACAAATTGACTAAGTTCTTTCCTGATTCATTTTACTGAAAGATATCTCAGATGTAGGCCTGTGATTGGAAAGAAAAAAATGAAAGATATTAATATGATAAAGGTGTACTGTCTGGATTTTGTTGTTGTTGTTATCAAGCCTTTCCCTCTCCACAGGATCCCTCCAAAGTTTGCCCTCCCACAGGGTCCCCATAGGCATTTCCCTCTCCCCCACAGTCCCCACAGGTCTTTCCTTCCCCATAAGTACATCGACTACTGTAATGCTCTCTACATGGGGCTTCCCTTGAGGTGCACTCGAAAGCTACAGTTAGTCCAGAATGCGGCAGCGTGGGTGATTACGGGAGCTACCCACATAACACCGATCCTGCGCGAGCTGCACTGGCTTCCTGTGGTCTTTCGGGTGCGCTTCAAGGTTTTGACGACCATCTTTAAAGCGCTCCATGGCTCGGGGCCTAGTTATATGTGAGACCGCCTCCTGCCCCATACATCCCTTCGGCCGATCCGCTACCACAGAGAGGGTCTTCTCAGAGTGCCGTCGGCTGGGCAATGCCGTCTGGCGACACCCAGGGAAAGAGCCTTCTCTGTGGCGGGCCCTGCCCTTTGGAACGACCTACCCCCTGAATTGCGCACCATCACCGACCTCCGCCTCTTCCGCCAGTGTCTGCAGACACATCTTTTCCAGCAAGCCGGCCTAGCCTAACCTCCCATGGGGACTATTTTAGAGAGTTTTAAATTGGGAATTTTAAAATTAGTTTTAGTATAGGATTAGATTAATATGTTCTTAAATTATGTATTTATTGTTTATATGTTTTTTAAATTCCTGTGCGCCGCCCTGGGTCCTCTGTGGAGAAGGGCGGGATATAAATATAAATAAATAAAAATGTCCCCACAGGCCTTCACTTCCCCCACCCGGTCTCCACAACCTTTTTCCCCACCGAAAGTGTCCCCAAAGGCTTTTTTCCTCTTGCCCCACAGTCCTTAGGCCTGACTCTCACCCCACCAGGCCTCACAGCCTCCTCCTTCACACCTTTGAAGGTCTCCGAAATTCAAGTTGGTGAAAAAGGCCAGGAGATGCATCCCAGGGCCACATGGCTATGTCCTGGAATCAGTCTTTATTTTCAGTGTCTCCGGGATCCAACCCTAGGCCATGTGATGGACTTGTGGAAGCAACTGCCATTTTGTCACACCTGCCTCTGGGACAAAGTGGTTCTGAGTCATTGTCATACAGGAGATGGAGAAACTGCTCTGTTTCGCTACCTTAACACTGGAAAAACTGCATTAAGGGATTGTGGGTGCACTGAAAATGATGGCTGCCTCATGGAGGTCTCCAAAAGGCAAGTGTTTGATGGGTGAGGGGCGTGTAGGGAATAGCCCCAAGGCCCAAAGAAAAAAGAAATGTAAAGTTTCATATGAAAAAGGTTATTCTGCATTGCAGGTGAGCCTGATAGAGAAGAGCTGTAGGAATATTGAGTTGAGGAGAAAAGGGATCGTGGCTTTGATAGGTTCTCCACGTTTATTAGCAACTATGATCTCATTTTGTTTTAGGTACCTGCTTTTTTCCCTTTGTTTGGTACTGGGTGATAGCAGCACACTGACATATCTATTGAACGGTGGATAATCTTTCCTTTTTAATAATGTATTGCGTAATGAAAGAATTATCAATAGCTTTTGGCAAGGAAAATATTGGGTAGGGTCAGTGTTGCTATGAATATTATGGGAAGACAAGGCACTTAGAATGGTCTCAAACTTCCAGATGTGCAGTGAATAGGTTTAATAATAAAATAAAATTGCACTTCTCTCAATTCTTCTTTAGTGGTGAGGTCTCCACACATACAGTGGGTTTCTAATACTCTACAATTGTTAATCTACCTTTAATTGGATATAGAGCATGTTTTTTTTTAAATCTCCACCGAGATTCACCCTAAAAAAGGTCAGGAATCTCTAGATCGGCTTTTTACAAAGTAGCACCCTCCAAGGGTTTTGCTCAAGGTGTCTGCCTCGGAACAATCAAGGTGGGAATCTACCTCCTCTGGAAATTGGGAAGGTTGCTCAGAGCAATTCTTTAGGCTCTGCAAGAAGGAAGATAAAAGATACCACGGGAAAGCCTTTAATATATGACCATAATTGAGCTAGGCTGACATAGAAAGAAAGAGAGAGGAAAAAAAGGGGGGGGGGAGCCTGTAGCTAATCTTCACAGGTGTCACCTTTCACTATTTCTCTTGCATCGGTTGCAAAGGTCGGTTGGAAGACTTGATGGCATGTAATCCGGCCAAACCTCTTGCAAACGCCTTAATATGCAGAGACGGGACGAGCCTGTTTTACCCCCTCCTATCGGGAGATGGCGGTCAGATGGGAAACATTGCGGTTGAAGTTTACGGAGTTAAAACCATCAAGTGCTGCATTGCTAGAAAGGAGGGGAGAGAAGTGCAGGATTTACTGGATCGCTGACGGGAGGAAGGTGGTGCGCCGAGTAACTTCTGGGCTCCTGCAAGAGTCGAAGCAGAGCAGTTAGTGGGTGAGTTGAGGACAGATTGGAGGAGAAGTTGGGAGCAAGAAAGGCTGCTTGATTCCCTCCGCAGCGTGGAAGCAGAGAAGCAACTGGAAGATAGACAAAGGCAAATGGATGTGACCTTGGCGATCATGCAGTAAAGCATGAGAACTTAGACCATTTCAGACAAATGCCTCTCCAGTATCTCCTTCCAATCCTCCAGGGAGGAGCACCCACAACTTGGGAAGGGAAGCCGTTCTGCTGGTGGCTCCTCAGGAGATTTCTTCTTGTTTCTAGGATGCTTCTCTCCTTCATTACTTTCCATCCATTGCTTCTTGTCTTGCCTTCAGGGGCTTTGGAGAACTTAATCTTCTCTTCTTTGTGGATGACCTCTAGTCCTTCTTTTCACCAAGACTGGACATACCCAATTCCTACAACTGTTCTTCTCATGTTTCCGCCACAAGCCCCTGGTCATATTTGTTGCTCTTTCATGTCTTCTCTTCAAACTAACCTTCCTCTTCATAAGTATTATTTATTTATTTATTTATTTAAATTTATATCCCGCCCTTCTCCACAGAGGACCCAGGGCGGCGCACAGGAAATTTAAAAACATACAAAATACAATAAATATAATTTAAAAGACTATTAAATAAACCTATCCTGTGCTAAAACCAAATTTTAAAACCCAATTTAAAACTATCTAAAAGTCCCCATGGGAGGTTAGGCTAGGCCGGCTTGGTGAAACAAATATGTCTTAAGACATTGGCGGAAGAGGCGGAGGTCGGTGATGGTACGTAATTCAGGGGGCAGGTCATTCCAGAGGGCTGGCCCCGCCACAGAGAAGGCTCTCCTCCTGGGTGTCGCCAGTCGGCATTGTCCGGCCGACGGCACCCTGAGGAGGCCCTCTCTGTGGGAGCGTATCGGTCTAAGGGATGTATGGGGCAGGAGGCGGTCTCGCATATAACTAGGCCCCGAGCCATGGAGCGCTTTAAAGATAGTTGTCAAAACCTTGAAGCGCACTCGAAAGGCCACAGAAAGCCAATGCAGCTCGCGCAGGATCGGTGTTATGTGGGAGCACCTAGTGGCTCCCATAATCACCCGCGCGGCTGCGTTTTGGACTAGCTGTAGGTTTCGAGTGCACCTCAAGGGAAGCCCCATGTAGAGAGCATTACAATAGTCGAGTCGGGACGTCACGAGAGCTTGAGTGACTGTGCGAAGGGCAGCCCGGTCCAGTAAGGGGCGCAATTGGCGCATCAGGCGTACCTGATGAAACGCCCCCCTGGCCACGGCTGCCACATGGTCCTCCATGGACAGCCGGGAATCCAGGAGGACACCCAAATTGCGCACCCTCTCCACGGGGGCCAGTGTTTCGCCCCCAATGGCCAGAGTTGGAATAATCTGGCTGAACCGGGGTGCCGGAAACCACAGCCACTCAGTCTTGGCAGGGTTGAGCTTGAGTTTGTTACCACCCATCCAGATCCGTACGGCTTCCAGACACCGGGACAGCACTTCGGCGGCATCGTTGGGGTGGTTTGGGATGGATATGTACAGCTGGGTGTCATCAGCGTACAGATGGTACTCCACCCCAAAACCACGGATGATCTCACCCAGCGGCTTCATATATGTGTTGAAAAGGAGGGGCGAGAGGACCGACCCCTGAGGGACCCCACATAGGAGAGGCCTCGAAGTCGACCTCTGCCCTCCCGTCAACACATATTGCGACCGACCAGAGAGGTAGGATGAGAACCACCGCAGAATGGTGCCTCCCAGCCCCAACCCCCCCAGTCGGTGCAATAGGATACCATGGTCGATGGTATCCTATTTAATAAGTATTAAATCCAGTATAGTTGACCCTCTAATTATTTCCTCCAACTTTTGCAGGACAGAGTTGTCAAGTTCCTCAGGAACCTTTAACTGAACAGCCATTTATACAGAATGGTATAGGCTTTCCTGATTGAGCAGGGAATTGGACTAGAGCTGTGATGGTGAACCTATGGCACGCTCCAGAAACCCTCTGGAGCCTGGGGAGGGCAAAAAATGGGTGCATCACACAGCAAAAGCGGGGAGAGGGATGGCAGGTGTATGCTACGTCAATGAACACACACCCTTGCACTCCCCCCACTTTTGGCATGTGATGGGAAAAAGGTTAGCCATCACTGGTCTAGATCTAGAAGATCTCCAAGATCCCTTCCAACTCTGTTGTTCTGTTATGGACCTGCTGGTTTTTTTGGCAATAATATCGGAAATCCCCAGAAATCACTTCTGGGATTTTTGCTTTTTTGTTTCCATGTCTAGCCAACAGGGATGGCATTTGCCTATTGGTGCCCCATCCATGTATTAATCTGGTTCAACTGTGTTTAAGTAAGCACTTTTTTAAAAAAAATGTTCCCTGAGCCTTCAAAGTTACAATGGCACTATAAAGGCACATATACATCTGGTCCACAAATAGTGGTCATTGTAGCATTGTTCAGTGACCTGAACAAGTCAGCAGTTATTGTGGTTTTGAGGGTGCAAAAACAATTTGGGTTCTGACAACTGGTGCACATTTATGATGGTTTCAGCATCCCACACTCGGGATCCCCATTTGTGACCTTCCCAGTTGGCTTTTGAAAAGCCAAATCAGTGGGTATGCCATCAGGAACTTGCAAGCCAGGGTCAGGTGAAATTGCCTTTAACAACCCACAACTGCAGAAGAACAGATAGGTTGGCACTATCGGGTGACATCCTGCTTTCTGATGAGGCTGCTTAGTGACACATGCCAGTCCCGAATGCAGTCAGTAAGTGAGGACTGCTTCAATAGGAATGCCACCAGAGTGGTTGTGGACAGTATTTTCTGTCGTTATTTGCATCTCAGAACTTCGACGGGCAAAAACTGATGCTTTAAATCTTGCAGAGTCTTTAGGCATCATTTTATCAATTAAATCCCCCACATCACTAAAATTAGCACAGAAGGTTCAGCGGTAACTATTTTGAGTTTTGGGAGAGCTTTCAAAACACATGGATTTTCCAAATATATACATATTTGGTATAAACTAGGGGTTGGACTAGAAGACCTCCAAGGACCCTTCCATTTGTAATTCTGTTATATCCTTCCATTGTTCAAGCATTATATTACATCCAAAGTTCTTTGCCCACTGAATCGTACAAGGCTTTACGTACTCATTCTGCAAGTTCAATGTCAAGGTTCCAAGTAAAACCTTCAACTAATGAAGACTCCAAGGCAGGCAATTCCTCAAAGTTCCAATCTATTGAAGATGTCATATTGGCACATCTGGGAAAACCTGAATCTGGTTTTCCACATTCAGAAAATGTCAGAATTCCATCCCCTGCACCCACGTGTCCATCAATCGGTCCAATCACTCCACCTTCCCAAGTGGAGACATTCCCCATTTCAATTTTCACGAAAATCATATCCGTAGCTCTTTTTGTCTATTTCAAATCTTTCTTTCAATTGTAAATATATAAATCAATGGCAAACATCCTTCTGATTCCAACTTGTAGATTTGCAGATAGGGTCACGATAATTGAACAATATTATTTGATCGTAAGTCAACCAGTCTGGCCATACCACCCTTTCATTTCTTAAAAACGTTCCTGAGGAGACACCAAAGAGGAAGGAATGATTGATTAAAAGATTAAAATCAACATTTGCTTTAACCTTATCATACCATAAAGAGCTTTGCCATCAAATGCTTTATTCATGCCTGTCAAGCTCAAGGAAGCTCTTATTTTAGAGAGTCACTCACTCTTTTTGCAACAAAACATTGGGCACTAACAAAATGAAATTCAATGGTGAAAAAAGTAAGGTTTTACATTTAGGCAAGAAAAACAAAATGCACAGGTACAGTATAGGTCAGTGATGGCAAACCTATGGCACGGGTGCCACAGGTGGCACGTGGAACCATTTCTTGGGGCACGCGAGGCATTGCCCTGTCAGCACTAGCGCGCATGTGTGTGCTGGCCAGATGATTTAGGCCTTCTTTTGAGGCCATTTTTCACCCTCTGGAGGCTTCAGGGAAGCTCCTGAAGCCTCTGGAGGTTGGAGGGAGGCTGTTTTCACCCTCCCCAGGCTCCTAGAAAGCCTCTGGAGCCTGAGGAAGGCAAAAAAAAGCATGCCAAAAGCAGGGGGTCACACACAAAGCACTATGAGTGTGGCACGCCCACACATGACCCTCCCCCCTGCGCTCCCCCCGCTTTTGGCAGTGAGCCAAAAAAGGTTCGCCATCACCGGTATAGGTGGTACCTTGCTCAATAGTAGCAACTGTGAGAGGGATCTTGGAGTCCTAGTAGACAACCATTTAAATATGAGCCAGCAGTGTGCAGCAGCTGCCAAAAAAGCCAACACAGTTCTAGGCTGCATAAACAAAGGGATAGAATCTAGATCACGTGAAGTGTTAATACCACTTGATAATGCCTTGTAAGGCCACACTTGGGATACTACATTCAGTTTTGGTCGTCACGATGTAGAAAATATATAGAGAGTCTAGAAAGAGTGCAAAGAAGAGCAACAAAGATGATTAGGGGACTGGAGCCTAAAAACGGTTGTAGGGGCTGGGTATGTCTAGTTTAATGAAAAGAAGGACTAGGGGAGACATGATAGCAGGGTTCCAATATCTCAGGGGTTGCCACAGAGCGAGTCAAACTATTCTCCAAAACTCCTGAGGGCAGAACAAGAAGCAATGGGTGGAAACTAATCAAGGAGAGAAGCAACTTAGAACTGAGGAGAAATTTCCAGACAGTTAGAACAATTAATCAGTGGAACAGAAGTTGCCTCCAGAAGTTGTGAATGCCCCAACACTGCAAGTCTTTAAGAAGATGTTGGATAGCCATTTGTCTGAAATGGTATAGGGCTTCCTGCCTAGGCAGGGGGTTGGACGAGAAGACCTCCAAGGTCCCTTCCAACTCTGCTATTGTGTTGTATTGTAAAACATCAAAGTACAATTTCAAATCTGGTCAACTCAAACCTCTATCCTTATCACCATGCAATAATTTATGTTTAATTTTTAGTTTTTTCCCCTTGCAATATAAACTTAGACATGTCCATCTGCCATAGTTTAAATTGTGTTTCACATATAACATTTATAGTGTGAAAGAAAAGTAGCATGTTTGGCAAATCATCTCTCTGATTACACATATTCTACCCAATAATTGAAGTATGAAGAATTTGTCAACAAGTCTGTTTCATGATCGCATATTTGAACTTGGATCTCAGTAATCTGCAATATTTCAAAAGAATCATAATTAACTTTAAAAATTATTTCAGAATTGTGGCATGTTTGCTTTTTACTTGTAATGTATACTTTTTCACAATTTTAAACTTACTCTTTTATTTAAATCTTACAGATGAAGAGGATACCAATATGAGCGCTCTGGACAACTAAGAATAACCAGCAACTTTGACAATGAAAGTAAATTGAGCCTTCAGAAAAGCACACGATTCTTCCCTTTCCCCAGCTGGTGAGAGACAAAGGGGGAAAAATACAGAAGAGATTTCAAACTGGAAATAGTAGATTATGCAGAACTCAACAACAGATTACATAAAAAGGTCAAAGAAGATTTATTTTTTCCATTTAGAAAAAGAAGGAAATATATAGAAGTCAGTGGGGAGGAGAAAGACAATTGGATAGCCACAAAAGGTAAACTGTAATGCAAGTCTCTAGACAGTAATGCAGGCCTTGCCCCGTGAGGAAGAAAAAAGTAGCTTGAATCAAAGTTCCATGCAACAAGGGATCACACCTATTTTTGACCTCTTCAAGAACCTCAGTGGTGGAAAAGCTCCATAGATGTGCCTATTGTAGGAAAAGCACACATAGCAGATAACATATTATACATACCAGGATGCACACTGGAGGAAAGCCATACACGTTACCTGAATGTGGGGAAAAATTAAGTTAGATCCACTCCCTTGTGGTTCACTGAAGGACCCACACAGGAGAGAAGTTCTATAACTACTGCCAATGTAATAAACGCTTTTGCAAGCATGGCAACTTGGTGATACATTAGAGGACGCACACGAGGGGGAAACCCTTTGAATGTGCTAATTGTTTGAAAATATTCAGTCAGAATTCCAACCTGATGGTTGGATATTACAGGATGCAAACAGAAAAGAAAACATATAACTGTCCTGATTGTGGTAAAAGTTTCATTACAAATTCCCAGTTGGTGATACACCAGAGGACTCACACAGGAGAGAAACCATATCAGTGTCCACAGTGTGGGAAAAGTTTCATTCAGAATTCTGACCTAGTGAAACACCAGAGGACTCACACAGGAGAGAAACCCTTTGAATGTCCTGATTGTGGAAAAAGTTTCAGTCATAATTCAAGCCTGGTGACTCATCAGAGGATTCACACAGGAGAGAAACCCTTTGAATGTTCTGATTGTGGCAAAAGGTTCAGCCGAAATTTCGCTTTGGTTCATCACCAGAGGACCCACACAGGAGAGAAACCCTTTGAATGTTCTCATTGTGGCAAAGGTTTCCCTTGCAAATCCGCTTTGGTTCAACACCAAAGGATTCAGCAAGGAGAAAAACGGTTTGAATGTCCTGATTGTGGGAAATGTTTCGTTTATAAGTCAGGCCTGATGATTCATCAGAGGCTTCACACAGGAGAGAAACCCTTTGAATGTTCTCATTGTGGCAAATGTTTTCCTTGCAATTCCGCTTTGGTTCAACACCAGAGGATTCAGCAAGGAGAAAAACGGTTTGAATGTCCTGATTGTGGAAAAGGTTTCATTTCTAAGTCAAGCATGGAGATTCATCAGAGGATTCACACAGGAGAGAAACCCTTTGAATGTCCTATCTGTGGGAAATGTTTCAGTAAGAATTCCAATTTGGTTAGCCACCAGAGGACTCACACAGGAGAGAAAGCCTTTGAATGTCCTGATTGTGGGAAACGTTTCAGTCGGAATTATGAACTGGTGATTCATCAGAGGACTCACACAGGAGAGAAACCCTATGAATGTCCTATTTGTGGGAAAGGTTTCATTCAGAATTCCAGGCTGGTGGAACACCAGAGGACTCACACAAGAGAAAAACCCTTTCAATGTCCTGATTGTGGGAAAGGTTTCAGTCAGAATTCCAACCTGATGAAACACCAGAGGACTCATACAGGAGAAAAACCCTATGAATGTCCTGATTGTGAGGAACGTTTCAGTCGGAATTATGAACTGGTGATTCATCAGAGGACTCACACAGGAGATAAACCCTTTGAATGTCCTGTTTGTGGGAAACTATTCAGTCAGAATTCCAACCTGGTGAACCACCACAGGACTCACACAGGGGAGAAACCCTTTGAATGTCCTGTTTGTGGGAAACTATTCAGTCAGAACTCCAGCCTGGTGAAACACCACAGGACTCACACAGGAGAAAAACCCTTTGAGTGTCCTGATTGTGGGAAAGATTTCAGTCAAAGGTTCAGCTTGGTGGAACATCAGAGGACTCACACAGGAGAAAAACCCTATGAATGTCCTGATTGTGGGAAACGTTTCGCTCAGAATTATGAACTGGTGATTCATCAGAGGACACACACAGGAGAGAAACCCTTTCAATGTCTCCATTGTGGGAAAGGTTTCAGTTTGAATTCCAGCTTGGTGAACCACCAGAGGACTCACACGGGAGAAACTCTTTGAATGTCCTATTTGTGAGGAAAAAATCAGTGAGAAGGCCAAACTGGTGAAACACCAGAGAACTCATACTAGAGAAACTATATGAATAGGAAAGTTTCAGTCAGAATTCTGATATACACTAGAGCAGGGGTCTCCAACCTTTGCAACTTTAAGTCTGAAGGACTTCAGCTCCCAGAATTCTCCAGCCAGCTTTGCAAAGCTGGCTGGAGAATTCTGGGAGCTGAAGTCCTTCAGACTTAAAGTTGCAAAGGTTGGAGACCCCTGCACTAGAGGACCTATACAGGAGTGAAGCCATACTAGTGTCTAGATTGTGGGGAAAGTTTCACTTAGTGTTCTGATCTGGTGAAACACCAGTGGATTCACACAGGAGTGAAACCAATCTGAATATCCACAGTGTGGGAAAGGTTTCAGTCAGAATTTCAATCTGGTGAACCATGAAAGAATCCACATAGGAGAGAAATTCTTTAATGTCCAGATTGGGGGAAGAGTTTTAGTCAGAATTCACACTTGTCGATACACCAGATGACTCTTACAGGAGAAAAGCCATATGAGTGTCCAGATTGTGGGGAAAGTGGCAGTCAGATTTCCAACCTGGTGATACACTACAGAACTAACACAGGAGAGAAACCCTTCGAATGTCTCGTTTGTTTGAAAAGTCACTGTTTTAACCTTGTGAGATACCAGAGGCTTAAATTTCATTTTTGATCTCTTATTGGAAGTGAAGGTGAGAAATTGACTATTTTAAGTTCTTCCCTGATTCATTTTACTGAAAGATATCTCGGATGTAGGCCTGTGATTGGAGAGAGAAAATGGAAAATATAAATTTGATAAAGATGTATTGCGTGATGTGTTGTTGTTTTTTTTTGGTTATCAAGCCTTTTCCTCTCTACAGGATCCCTCCAAGTTTTGACTTCTTCCACAGGGTCCGTATAGGCATTTCTTTCCTGCACTGAGTCCCCAGAGGTCTTTCCTTCCTCATAGAGTCCCCACAGGCCTTCTCCTCCCTTACAGGGTCACCACAGGCTTTTCCCCTCTCCCGCTGCGTCCCCACAGTCCTTAGGCTTGACTCCCACCCCACCAGGCCTCACAGTCTCCTCCATACCTCTTGAAGATCTCTGAACCTAAACTTGATGAAGAAGGCCAGGACACAAGCAGCTGTTATTTTCAGTGTGCCCAGGATTAAACTCAGGGCCATGTGATGGAATTGTGAAAGCAGTTCCCATTTTGTCACATCTGCCTCTGGGCTAAAATGGCGGCTGCTTCTGAGTCATTGTCATACAGGAGAGGGAGAAACTGTTCTATTCCGCTACCTTAACACTGTGCAAACTGCATTAAGGGATTGTGGGTGCACTGAAAATGACGGCTGCCTGCCGGAGGTCTCCAAAAGGTAAGTGTTTAACGGGTGAGGGGTGTGTAGGGAATAGGCCCAAGGCCGAATGAAAAAAGCAATTTAAAGTTTCAAATGAAAAGGCTATTCTGCCTTGCAGGTGAACCTGATGGAGAAGAACTGTAGGAATATTGAGTTGAATAGAAAAGGGATTGTGGCTTTTGTTAAGTCCTCGTGGGTATGACCGCGGGGTGTCACTCAAAGAAGGTACTGTTCCTATTGGTTCTGACATGCGTGCCATCCGGCAGGAGAATTGTAGCCATTGGATTGCTTAATGATCTGACAGCTCAGGTATAAATAGCTGTCAGATGGAAGGATAATTGTCCTGTTATTGTGGTCGTCAATAAACATGTTAATGGTTCAAATGTCTCTGTTTCCCTCAGTCGCTCAGTACTAAGCAACTTTGATGACAGGATCTCCACGTTTATTAGCAACTCCTGCTGTGATCTCATTTTCTTGGAGGTGCCTGCTTTTTCCCTTTGATGGAAGCTGGGTGATAGCAGCACGCTGACATACCTATTGTATCCCCTTGGTGGTGGCGATGTGAGAAAAAAAAACGAACAGTGGAAAATCTTTTATTTTTTAATAATTGATTGTGTAATGTAAGAACAATCAAAAGCTTTTGGCACAAAATAAATTGGGTAGCGTCAGTGTTGCTATGATTGTTAGTGTAAGGCAAGGAACTCCCCTTGAAGAGGGGAACTCCCCTTGAAGAGCACCTGGAGGCTTCAACTGATCCAGAATGCGGCCGCACGGGTAATTATGGGGGCTACGTGACGCTCGCATGTAACACCCCTCCTGCGCGAGCTGCACTGGCTTCTGGTGGTTTTCCGGGTGCGATTCAAGTTGTTGGTTACCATCTTTAAAGCGCTCCATGGCTTAGGACCTGGGTACCTACAAGATCACCTTCTGCCACTGAGAGCCTCCCACCGGCCCATATGCTCCCATAGAGAGGGTCTCCTCATGGTGCCATCGGCTAATGTTGACTGGCGACACCCAGGGGGAGAGCCTTCTCCGTCGGAGCATCTGCCCTCTGGAACGAATTGCCCCCGGAATTAAGAACTATCCGTGACTTACGCACCTTCCGCTGCGGTCTCAAAACCTTTCTCTTTCAACAAGCCGGGTTGGCATAAGGCATGATTTTTAAATTTTTAAATTTAAATTTTTGAATTTAAAATTTTATTATTTTAATCAGGATTAGTTTGGGCTTTTTCCACGTTTTGGCCAATATTTTAATTATTTAATTATTTAAGTTAAAAGCTTTCTTTTAACTTTTGTATATTTGTTTTTATTTTGGCTGTACACCGCCCTGAGTCCTTCGGGAGTAGGACGGTATAAAAAATCAATAAAGTAAAGTAAACTAAACTAAACTCAGAATGGCCTCTAACTGCCAGATGTGTACTGAACAAGTTTAATAATAAACTTTAAAAAATTGTAACACAAAACTTTTTTCCCAGTTCTTCTTTAGTGGTGAGGTCTCCACACATACAGTGGCTTTCTAATATTCTACAATTGTTAATCTACCGATAATTGGTCTCTTTTGCTTTCGGAACCTCTATATCCAATCTGTCTTCTTCAGCTTCATTTTCTTCCTCATTATAAATTTAAATTTTCACTTTCAATGGTACAACAATCCAGCCACTCTATGCCTCTGATGCGTGATGTAATTAGGCTTCTCCCTCTTAATTTGTTGCATTGATATTTACCTCAGTCCCAAATTCTTTGAAAGAATGACATTTCTTTATGCAGAGTTAAAAAATAAGAACAGCTAAACTGGATCTGTTTTGATTGGCATTCTTCTCAGATTCAGGGATGGTCTTCTCCACCATTGGCAGTCTGGGTGATCAAAATTAGGAGGTTTCAAACTGGGCAACTAAGGTAGGTTCCCCTTGTACCTTTGCAAGCCCTAAAGCAGCCATTGGTTGTGCCAGTGGGTTTGTAGCTTTTGAAACTCATAAAATTACAGAGGATCTGTCTGACTTCACTGGTGATTCTCCCAGTTCTGAACCGGATCCAACAGACATTATGAAAGTCAAGGTCCAGACAATAGATGAAATGGCCACTATCAAAAATTTTACATTATTAAATCTGCATTAAAATGGCAGTGCAGGATACCACTCTAAAAATGTTAACATGGTTATTTAGGAGGCAACTGAGCTTTCTTGTTTGTTTTCTTTTGAAGATATTTCCCTTCTCATCCAGGAAGCTTCTTCAGCTCTGACAGGATTCCATTCCCCACTATCCTGTCAGAGCTGAAGCTTCTTGGATGAGAAGGGAAACATCTTCAGAAGAAAACAAATGGGAAATTCCAATTGCCTTCTGAAAAAGCACTTTTGGCACATCTAAGAACAGGACATGACCTTTTAGGACATAATAGGATTAACCTACCACCATTAGAATAGCAATAGACACAGAGGTCACTACATTGTACAACCCCAGCAGCATCATAAAAACCTATAAAGATCCTTTCTTAAGCAGCCTCCATTTTTTATGATTGGACCTAGGCCTGGATTTTCCTTCTAACAGGATGTAGAGTAGGGGCGTTGTTTTTTAAATCTCCACCGAGATTCACGCTAAAAAAGATCAGGAATCTCTAGATCAGCTTTTTACAAAGTAGCGCCTTCCAAAGGTTTTGCCCAAGGTGTCTGCCTCAAAATAATCAAGGTGGGAATCTACCTCCTCTGGAAATTGGGAAGGTTGCTCAGAGCAATTCTTTAGGCTCTGCAATAAGGACGATAAAAAGATGCCACAGGAAATCCTTGATATATGACCATAATTGAGCTGGGCTGCCATAGAAAAAAAAAGGGGGGAGCCTATTCTTCAAAGCTCCCGAGAGCAGGACAAGAAGGAACAGAGGGAGACACATCAGAAAGGGATCCAACCTGGAATTAAGGAGAAACTTCCTGTCAGTGAGAACAATTGATCAGTGGAAATGCTTTGTCTCCAGAAGTTGTGGCTGCTCCATCGGAGGAGCTTTTTAAGAGGAGACTGCAGAGCCATTTGTCCGGAATAGCATAGGGGCCCCTGCTTGGAGAATTGCTCCCTTCCAACTCTTATGCTGTAAGAACTTCATGAACGTTTAGGGCTCAGCCTGTAGCTAATCTTCACAAGTTAAGAAGTGTCACTTCATTATTTCACTTGCATCGGTTGCAAAGGTCGGTTGCTGGGAGTGGAAAATGACACGGAATAATCCGTGCAAACGTCTTGCAAACGCCTTAATAGGCACAGGCGGGACGAGCCTGATTTACCCCGTCCTATCGGGAGATGGCGGTCAGATGGACAACATTGGCGCCTGGAAAGCCGTGGAGGCATCTGGGGTTGAAGTTTAAGGAGTTAAAACCATCAAGTGCTGCATTGCTAGAAAGTAGGGGAGAAAAGTGCAGGAATCTGCTGGATCGCTGACCGGAGAGAGAGAAGCCGAGTGGTTTCTGGGCCCCTGCAAGAGTCGAAGCAGCAGCAGTTGGTGGGTGAGTTGAGGACAGATTGGGGGAGAAGCTGGGAGCAAGAAAGGCTGCTTGATTTCCTCCACAGCCTGGAAGCAGAGAAGCAACTGGAAGATAGACAAAGGCAGCTGGATGTGACCTTGGCGATCCTGCAGTCCAACCCCCTGTTCAAGCATGAGAACTTAGACCAAATGGCTCTCCAATATCTCCTTCCAAGCCTCCAGGGAGGAGCACCCACAACTTGGGAAGGGAAGCGGTTCCACTGGTCGCTGTCAGGAAATTTCTTCTTGTTTCTAGGATGCTTCTCTCCTTCATTACTTTCCATCCATTGCTTCTTGCCTTCTGGGGCTTTGGAGAACTTAATCTTCTCGTCTTTGTGGCAGCACCTCAAGTATTTGAATATGTCACCTCTAGTCCTTTTTACCAAGACTGGACATACCCAATTCCTACAACTCTTCTTCATTTGTTTTCACATTAAGCCCCCAGGAGAACTTATTCCTGTGGTTATGAAAGCTGTGAGAACTTTTGGGTTGTCCTGCTGTATAAATAACCCACAGTGATTCACTTAACAAGTGCAGAAGAGATGTAAATTGGCACTGCCATGTGATATCATGCTTCCTGCTGCTTAATGACACAGATGCCTTTCCCAAATACAGTCAGTAAGTGAGGACTGCTTCAATAGGAATGTCACCAGTGTGGTTTTGGACAGTATTTTCTGCCCTTACTTTGAACTGAGGACTTCCATGGCAAAACTGGTGCTTCAAATCTTGCAGAGTCTTTAGGCATCATTTTATCGGTTAAAGCCCCCTCATCTTTAAAATTAGCACAGAAGGTTTGACTGTAACCCTTTTGGGTTTGGGGACAACTTTCAGGCTGAAAACACATGGATTTTCCACATATATACATATTTGTAGGTGTGTGTGTTTGAACTTCTATCTGTATAGAATTGTCTGCAATTGTATAATCCATCCCAAACACTTCTAGATATATTTCATAATAACCCTTTAAAGTACAGTTCTTTTTACACAAATATTTTATTAATTCATCAAAACGTAAAATACGGAAGTGCAAAGAAAAAAATACAAATAATGGAAAAATGGGAAGAAAAGTGGAAGAGAGAAAGGTTTCATTTTTTTCAAGTTCTTTATCCACTAAAAGAAAACTTTCTGGTTTTATCTTTATATTCTCTTTAATAATTTCTCTATTAAGATATGAATCCTATTCCAATATTTCTTTGTCACATGCCCACCATAAATGATAAAATCTCTTATCTACATTTCAAGCATTCAAGGTGCTTTCATACATTCTTGAGAATTTCTTCAATGTTAGATACTAACATCATAAAACCATTTGGTATAGAGCTTCCTGCCTGAGCAGAGGGTTGGACTAGAAGACCTCCAAGGTCCAATCTGTAATTCTGTTATATCCTTCCATTGTTCAAGCATTATATTACATCCAAAGTTCTTTGCCCACTGAATCGTACAATGCTTTACATATTCATTCTGCAAGTACAATGTCAGGGTTCCAAGTAAAAGCTTCTGGTTTTCCCCACCCAAAACAAAGTCAGAGTTCCATCCCCTGCACCCACATGTCCATCACACAATCCAATCACTCAACCATCCCAAGTGGAGATATTCCCTAGTCACGCCTATCCAGGTGCATGTCTGAATGCAGGCTGAATCTCCTTGACTCCCAAAGAAAAGAATGTTGTCATGGCTATATATCTCAACCAGCTCACAATCCCCCCTCCCAATTTCCCAGGCACTAAATGTGGCAGCCCTGAAGATCCCCAAAAAAAGATGGGTCTCGGGGCTGACATTCAATTTCAATAGCAATGTATAAGCCTCAGTAATAATATGTTCAACCATTCACTTCCAATTACCAATTCATTTTTCAGAAAATTGTATCCGTAACTCTTTTTGTCTAGTTCAAATCTTTCTTTCAATTGTAGATGTATAAATTAATGCAAACATCCTGCTGTTTCCAACTCCTCTTTTGATTTGAGGAGAGAGTCATAATAATTGAACGATATTATTTGGCCATTAGTCTACCCGTCTGGCCTTGCCAGCCTTTCTTTTCTTAAAAAGGTTCCTGGAGAGACACCCAAAGATGAAGGCATGTCTAACAAAGTGATGATCAAAATCAACATTTGCTTTAACCTTATCATACCATAAAGAGCTTTGCCACCAAAATCTTTATTCATGCCTGTCAAGCTCAAGGAAGCTCTTATATTAGAGAGTCACTCATTCTTTTTGCCAGAAAACAAGCAGCATCAATGTACAAATTCAAATCTGGTCATCTCAAACCTCTTTCCTCCCTTGGTTTCCTCCCTTGTCATATAAACTCAGAGATGTCCACCTGCCATACTTTAAATTGAGTGTCACTTATAACATTACAATAATTTAGGTTTAATTTTTGGTTTTTTTCCCTTGCCATATAAACCTAGAGATGTCCATCTGCCATAGTTTTAATTGAGTTTCACATATAACATTTAAAGTGTGAAAAAGAAATAGCGTGCTTGATAAAACATTTATCTGAATTACAGAGGCTCTATCCAATAATTGCAGTATGAAGAATTTGTGATGGACCCAATTGTATTTCATGATTGAATGTATATTTGAACTTGGATCTCAGTAATCTCCAATCCTTCTCTTTCCCCAGCTGGTGAGAGACAAAGGGGAGAAAATCCAGAAGAGATTTCAAACTGGAAAACGTAGAGTATGCAGAACTCAACAATAGATTACATGAAAAGGTCAAAGGAGATTTATTTTTTCCATTCAGAAAAAGAGGGAAATATCTAGGAGGAGGAAAAAGGCAATTAGATAGCCCCAAATGTAGATAGTAATGGAGGTCTTGCCTTGTTAAGAAGAATTCAAATCTCCATGCAACAAAAGCTCAAACTTATTTTTGAACCCTTCAGGAACCTCAGTGATGGAAAAGCTCCATACATGTGCCTATTGTGAGAAAAGCACACATAACAAATCACAGATTATGCTCTCTGGAGGAATGCCATACAAATTATCTGAATGTGGGAAAAGATTTCATTAGATCAGGTCCCTTGTGTTTCATGAAAGAACCCACACAGGAGATAAGCCTTATAAGTGCTCCCAATGCAGTAAATGCTTTTGAAAGCATGGCTACATGATGATACATCAGAGGACTCACATAAGAGGAAAACCCTTTGAATGTGCTGATTGTTGGAAAACTTTCAGACAGAATTCCAACCTGGTGGTACATTACAGGATGCACACAGGAAAGAAGTCATATAACTGTCCTGATTGTGGGAAAACTTTCATTGCAAATTCCCTGTTGGTGATACACCAGAGGACTCACACAGGAGAGAAACCCTTTGAATGTCCTGATTGTGGCAAACGTTTCAGCCGGAATTCAAGCCTGGCAACACACCAAACCACTCACACAGGAGAGAAACCCTTCGAATGTTCTGATTGTGGTAAAGGTTTCAGTCAAAATTCAAGGCTGCTGATTCATCAGAGGACTCACACAGGAGAGAAACCCTTTGAGTGTCTTCATTGTGGCAGAGGTTTCAGTGAGAATTCCAACCTAGCTAGACACCAAAGAACTCACACAGGAGAGAAACCCTTTGAATGTTCTGATTGTGGGAAAGGTTTCAGTCAGAATTCAAGCCTGGTGATTCATCAGAGGACACACACAGGAGAGAAACCCTTTCAATGTCTTCATTGTGGCAAATGTTTCAGTTTGAATTCCAATTTGGTTAAACACCAGAGGATTCACACAGGGGAGAAACCCTTTGAATGTCCTGATTGCGGGAAAAGTTTCAGTCAGAATTCTGAGCTGGTCAACCATCAAAGGACTCACACAGGAGAAAAACCCTTTGAATGTCTCGATTGTGGGAAAAGTTTCAGTCAGAATTCCACCCTAGTGAAACACCAGAGGACCCACACAGGAGAAAAACCCTTTAAATGTCCTGATTGTGGGAAAGGTTTCAGTCAGAATTCCATCCTGGTGAAACACCAGAGGACTCACACAGGAGAGAAACCCTTTGAATGTCCACATTGTGGGAAAAGTTTCAGTCAGAATTCTGAGCTGGTGAATCATCAGAGAATTCACACAGGAGAAAAACCCTTTGAATGTCCCGATTGTGGGAAAAGATTCAGTCAGAATTCTACCCTGGTGAAACACCAGAGAATTCACACAGGAGAGAAACCCTTTGAATGTCCTGATTGTGGAAAAGGTTTCAGTCAGAATTCCAACTTGGTGGAACACCAAAGGACTCACACAGGAGAGAAACCCTTTGAATGTTCTGATTGTGGGAAATGTTTCAGTTGGAATTCTAGTTTGGTTAAACACCAGAGGACTCACACAGGAGAGAAACCCTTTAAATGTTCTGATTTTGGTAAGAGTTTCAGTCAAAGGTCCAACGTGGTGTTACCCCAGAGGGCTCACACAGAGGAGAAACACTTTGAATGTCCTGATTGTGGGAAATATTTCAGTGAGGATTCCAAACTGGTGAAACACCAGAGGATTCACACGAGAGAAACGATATGAATGTGCAGATTGTGGAAATGTTTAGTTGGAATTCTGATATTCTGATATACCAGAGCAGTGGTCACCAACCAGTGTGGTCCTTGAGAAATTTTGGTGGTCCACAGCTCATCCAGGTGGGTGAGCTGCTTCGGGATGATCAATGGCCAGTCCTGTGACTAGAACTCTGGAATATGGGACTGGCCCGGCAGCTTGTGGTGAGACTGGAAATCTCCACCGTAAAGGGAAGTATGTCCAATTTGCAACTTTGTAGGTTGTGAACATGCAAGCAGTAGCGCAGCCCTCACTGGCTGGAACAAGTTAATGGTGCTGTTGCAGCAAGGGGAGTGTTGGCTGTGCAGGTGGATTGAAGGGGGGTCATCAACCTGTGGCTCTTTCTTCCCCCTGCGGTGTCTTCCTGTCGGCTGAACCCTCCAATGGCTGGTCCAGCCCTTTGCCCTCCCCTCCCCATCACACCTCGCCTGGTTTGGGAAGGAAAGATGGAGATTCACTCCATATTCCAGGCTGGGAGAAAACAGTCATCTCTTGCTGGGTCTCACAGGCCTTTTTGGTGCTCTGCGTACGTCGGTCGCTAGAGGGGGGACGACACAAGACTTCCTCTCAGCCCCGAGACACTGGCCTGTCTCAGCCATTTCCCTCCGTTGCTGCTGTTAATGCCTGCCCATTTCTTTTGCAGTACAGTTAAATTTAGTGTGCTTCACAGTTGGGGAGACGACGTCCCCTTCTCTTGGAGCACATTACAACATGGAGCATTGGCTTCAACGGGGTGGAGAACAGGTTGTGCATCTCCTTAGCAACCGAGGTGTGGCTAGCACCAATAAAGGCCGAAGAAGTGCCCATGAGACCCAGAGAGCGGCGGAGAATCGGAATGAAAGTGAAACAGAGAGATGAGAGAAACAGAGAGAGAGAGACATTGGAGAGAAAGAGAGAGAGTCGGGCAGAGAGATGAGAGAGAGACAAAGAGAGATCAGAGACTGAGATGAGAGAGAGAAAGACAAGAGATGAGAGATACAGAAAGATGAGAGAAAGACATGAGAGAGAGAGACAAAGAGAGAGGGAGACAGATGAGAGAGAGAGATAGATGGGGGAGAGAGATCCTTGTGTTTTGTTTTCTGTGGGAAATAGGTCCAAATGGCTCTTTGAGTGTTTAAGGTCACAGAAACAGGTGGCAAAGCTAAGTGCCTAAGTCCCATCACATCACTGGGAGTCCAGGCGCTTCAGCAAGCAGTGCACTGGATTTGTATTTGTGGTCTGTGGGATTTAAAATTATGAATTTAATAGTCCCTAAGGTCTGAAAGATTGGTAACCCGTGCACTAGAAGACTTATAGAGGAGTGAATAATAATAATAATAATAAATTGAGATTTATTAACCGCACCCTCTCCCCACAGGGACCCGGGGCGGTGCACAGGCATAGTTAAAAACAATATACAATAATACAAACATTACTTAAAATAGAATTAAATAGAATTACCCGTGCTAAAAATATAAAATTAAAAACCCATTAAAATATTTGTAGTTAAAAGACAGAGAGAACTATTCAAGGCCGGCCAGTCGAAAGAGATAGGTCTTCAATTTTACACGGAAGGAGCGGAGGTCGGTGGTCGTTCTAATATCAGGGGGAAGGTCGTTCCAGAGGGCCGGGCCCGCCACAGAGAGCGCCCTTCCCCTGGGTGTCGCCCGCTGACAAAGTCTAGTGGACGGCACCCGGAGAAGCCCCTCTCTGTGGGAGCGAATCGGTCGTGAGGATGTGTGGGGCAGGATCCGATCTCGCAGATAGCTAGGTCCCGAGCCATGGAGCGCTTTGAAGATGATAACTAACACCTTGAAGCGCACCCGGAAGACGACAGGTAGCCAGTGCAGCTCGCGCAAGAGCGGTGTTACGTGGGCAAACCTAGAGGTGCCCATAATTGCTCGCGCGGCTGCATTCTGAACTAACTGAAGCCTCCGGGTGCACCTCAAGGGGAGCCCCATGTAGAGAGAGTTACAATAGTCCAGTCGGGATGTCACGAGGGCATGAGTGACTGTGCGAAGGGCGTCCCGATCCAATAGGGGGCGCAATTGGCGAACCAGGCGAACCTGGTAAAACGCCCTCCTGGCCACGGCTGTCACTTGCTCTTCCATAGACAGCCGGGTATCCAGGAGGACACCCAAATTGCGCGCCCCATCCACAGGGGCAAGATGTTCGCCCCCTATGGCCAGCGTTGGAGAAAGCTGGTTGAATCGGGCAGCCGGAAACCACAGCCACTCGGTCTTGGTCGGGTTGAGCCTAAGTCCGTTACTTCCCATCCAGATCCGCACGGCTTCCAGGCACTGGCACATCACCGCTACGGCATCGTTGGGGTGGTTTGGGGTAGATATGTACAGCTGGGTGTCATCAGCGTACAGATGGTACTCTACCCCAAAACCACGAATGATCTCACCCAGCGGCTTCATATATGCATTAAACAGGAGAGGCGAGAGGACCGACCCCTGAGGCACCCCGCATGTGAGGGGTCTCGGGGTCGACCTCTGCTTTCCTGCCCGCACAAATTGCGATCGGCCAGAGAGGTAGGAGGAGAACCACCGTAAAACGGTGCCTCCCACCCCCAACCCCCCCAGCCGATGCAATAGGATACCATGGTCGATGGTATCGAAAGCCGCCGAGAGGTCTAATAGGACCAGGATGGAGGAACATCCCCCATCTCTGGCCCTCCAGAGATCATCTACCAACGCGACCAATGCCGTCTCGGTGCTATGCCCGGGCCGAAAGCCGGACTGGCGCGGATCTAGATAGTCAACTTCCTCCAGGTGACGGGGAAACTGTTGTGCCACCACACTCTCAACAACCTTCGCCAAGAAGGGAAGGTTGGAGACTGGACGGTAGTTGTTCAAAAGAGCTGGGTCCAAAGAGGGCTTCTTGAGGAGGGGCCTCACCATAGCCTCTTTTAGGGAGGCAGGCAAGGAACCCTCACTCAAGGATGCGTTGATAACCTCTTGGAGCCAGCCTCGTGTCACCTCCCAGGATGCCAGTACAAGCCAGGAGGGGCACGGGTCCAATGAACATGTGGTGGCTCGCAGTCGCCCACGTAACCTGTCCATATCCTCGGAAGTAACGGGGTCAAACTCCTCCCAAACAAGATCTCTTTCGTGGCATCCCACTGGGCCATGAATGGGGGCTAGCTCACTCTGTATCTGGGCGGTTTTCTCCTGCAGAAAAATCACAAATTCCTCTGCCCTACCCTGTAACGGGGCTTCCCGCTCCCTCTGTTGAAGGAGGGAACGGGTCACCCTAAACAGGGCGGCAGGGCGGTTTTCTGCGGATGCTATGAGGGTGGCACAATGATGACGTTTGGCCACCCTCAGCGCCACAATGTAAGTCCGTAAATGGGCTCTTACCTGTGTCCGGTCAGATTCAGAGCGGCTAGCCCTCCATCTTCTCTCTAGGCATCTCTTGCGGCGTTTCATCACCCGCAGCCCCTCAGTAAACCAAGGAGCCAGGGTGGTTCGCCGCCGCGAGAGAGGCCGCAAGGGCGCGACCCGATCCAAGGCTCCCACGGCCGCACTATTCCATGCGGCCGTGAGGTCCTCCATCGGGGCGCGGGTCAGGGATACAGGAAATGGCCCAAGCGCTGTCTGGAACCCATCCGGGTCCATCAAGCGCCTGGGGCGGTACCAGATTGGTAACTCTGGTTCCGCCTCCCCGCGGAGGGGAGCCATATGAGTGTTCAGAGTCAGAATTCATACTTAGTAATACACCAGATGACTCATCCAGGAGATAAGCCTTATGAGTGTTGACGTTGTGGGAAAAGTTTCAGTCGCAATTCCAACCTGGTAATACACCAGAGATCTCACATAGAAGAGGAGCCCTTTGAATGCTCTTATTGTGGGAAAGCTTTCAGTCATAATTCAAGCCTGGTGATTCATCAGAAGACTCATACAGGAAAGAAACCCCTTTGAATGTCCTGTTTGTAGGGGGAAATTCAATGAGAAGTCCAACCTGGTAAAACATCAAAGCACACATACAGGAAAGAAACCACACAAATGTCCAGATTGTGGGGAAAGTTTCAGTTGGATTTCCAACCTGCTGATAAACAACACACAGGAGAGAAACCCTTTGTATGTCTGGATTGGGTGAAATGTCACCGTTTTAATCTTGTGAGACACCAGAGGATACATACAGGAGAGAAACTGTACAAATGATCTATAATTAATGTAGGTTTATGGACAGGAGAAAAAGTCAAGGAAATAGTCATTAGGCAAAAGTTGATGAGTTTAGAGAAGGCTTAAATTTCATTTTTGATCTGTCATTGGAAGTGTAGGAGAGAAATTGACTATTTAAATTCTGGTCTGATTCATTTTACTGAAAGATATCTCAGATGTAGACCTGTGATTGGAGAGAGAAAATGGAAAATATTAATTTGATAAAAATATACTGCCTGATGTTTTTTTGTTTATCAAGTCTTTTCCTCCACAGGATCTGTCTAAGGCTTTTCCCTCTCCTACAGGCATATAAGCATTTCCCTCCTCTCCAGGGTCCCCACAGGCCTTCACCTCCTCTAGAGGGTCCCCACGGGCCTTGCTTAGAGTTAGTTTTTGCCCATATATTTTAGCTTAGATTTTAGAACTGGGATTTTTAGGGGATTGGTTGAGATTTTAACATTTTTAGCTTAATTTTTAGCACAGGACATTCTAATTTAATTTAATTTAATTATATTATTGTATTGTATGTATTGTTGCTATTGTGGTATTTTAATTCCCTGTGCACCGCCCTGAGTCCATCTGGAGACAGGAGCGATATATAAATCCAATAAACCGTAAACCATAAACCGTAAACCTTTCCCTCCCTCACAGGGTCGCCACAGGCCTTTTCCCTCTCCTGCTGTGTCCCCGCAGTCCTTAGGCCTGACTCCCACCAGACCAGGCCTCACAGCCTCCTCCTCCATACCTCTTGAAGATCTCTGAACCTAAACTTGGTGAAGAAGGCCAGGACACGCATGTCCTAGAAGCAGACGTTATTTTCAATGTGCCTGGGATTAAACCCTTGGCCATATAATGGACTTGTGGAAGCAGCTCTTTTTGTCTCATCTGCCTCTTAGCTAAAATGGCGGCTGCTTCTGAGTCATTGTCATACAGGAGAGGGAGAAACTGTTCTATTTTGCTACCTTAACACTGGGCAAACTGCATTAAGGGATTGTGGGTGCACTGAAAATGACGGCTGCCTCCAGGAGGTCTCCAAAAGATAAGAGTTTGATGGCTTGTTTGGCAATTATATTGGAAATCCTCAGAACTCTTTCTGGGATTTTTGCTTTTTTGTCTAGCCAGCAAGGATGGCATTTCCTAAGTGCCCCATCAGATGGGTTCAAATGTGTTTAAGCCAGAACTTAAAAAAA